>CP139505.1:256965157-257473082 GCA_021014915.2 Artemisia tridentata subsp. tridentata
ACAAATGAGGATAATAACAAAATACTAAGTCTGAAATACAAATCTCTTCTAGTCATGGCTAAGTCCAGAATAGCTAGTAAGGTCTTCTAAGTCCAAAGTACTCTCCACTCATAACCCAGCTTCCAACTAAAACCTGCCGCAGGAAAGAAATGCGGCTGAGCTTAAAAAGCCCAGTGAACAGATATGTACAAAACATAACATAATGGTGAATAAGCATAAGCAACGAAGGAATAAGAATAGCAACGAAAAGCATAATCATAAATGTCATACGAATCATAAAGATAACTGAGAGTCAAGAGTGCATGAGAACTGAATAGGAAATGAAACAAGAATGAAGTGAAATAATGAGAAGGGTCATATAAGGATGTGCCATAAGAACTCCATATCATAATCCGTCAAATCATACACATAACATATCATATCATAAGTATACGAAGAGGGGAGAACTCTAAGTACTAATCAAAAGTGTGAGAAGGAGTGCAAGGCACACACCACCTGGTCACCATATCATATACATACCAAAAATCCTAGGATGCATCCATACGCTCCCATCAAAAGTATGTATGCCAGTACTAGACTGGTTACACACACGCATAAATGGCCAATAGTGATCACAAATAATACATACACATAAGGGGAACGCCGTAGATCTATCACACCTCTACGGGAGTGTCATGCCTAGGGTGCCATCAAAGACATGGTCCTAGTACCTCTAGAACTAGTTAAGCTAAGGCACGGAATATCATATCATACAAAATCAAAACTAGCATGGCAAGAGGAACAAATAGTAACTCCATAAGCATATCGAAACATAATCATAGCATAGCAGAGACATTTAAATAAATGTCAGAATGAATCAAATAGAATGACAATCATACAATGAAAGTCATGAATCAAATAAGGGAAACATATCAGGCATCGGATCATACGAAATATCCCTACTGAAAAGGGAAAGAATATCTGTACCTTAACACAGCACACGAATGAAAGCAAAAGAAATGAGATGGGAGCAGGGTTCACTCCTTCTTCACCCAATCTACAATAATCATATAAGTCTTATTTTAGTTTCCTTTCCATTTTAGGTAACCTTCCAAAAATAGCAAGTTTCCATATTTAGTAACTTTGGTTATACACATTCAAGTTAATCATTTAGTCCATTTAAAGTATTAAAGATGACCATATTTTGATAGTTTAAGATTCATAATGCCATTTACATAAGTTTAGGGTTCATAGTGAAGTTTTCATAAGTTTAGGGTTCATTATGTAAATATCACAAGTTTAAGGATTATAGTGTCATTATAATAAGATGAGGGTCTGAAATGTAAATATTATCAAGTTACATGTTTTCATCAGTTAAGTCCCTTAGTTTTAGAAGAATGACAATTTAGACCCTTTAGTTTAGAAGATAAACACATTACACCTTTTAAAACTCTTTTTCACTTTTCACAGATTTTAAATATGAACTGGACCTGTTTAGTCGAATTTATACACCATATTAGAACTCAGAAATAAAATCCCCAAAAATTACCACAGATTCTATAATGTCTTAGGAACACTCATGAATTTTTCCAGAATTTATTGAGAATCACAACTATGATCTAAAAATCACTTAATCCAATTCGTCCCGATTTCTGATTAGATTTTATATACGAAAAGTTTGTAATTATTAACCCCTATAGAAAAATTCAAAAAAATCTACAAAAATCCCAGTAATTAATAGACATATGAAATATTACCCAGTTCAAAGAGAATCTTCTAATTCGACACGTTTTGCAAATTAAAATTCAAAAACACGGACGGATTTTCCAGACATACGAATTCTGATTGACACTTAATTTTCCAAAAATCAGAAAGTTGCCTTTCCGACCTCTAAAAATTACAAGGTAAATTTTACCAGAAAGCTATTTTATTTAACTTCATTTTAGACTCTAAAAACTCTCAAAAACACTTTACCATCATATAGTTACAGTCGATTAAAGTTGGACAAATTTTCTGGACAGTAGAACTTTCATTATTTCATGTAACTTTTTAGGGTCATACTCCAACGCTCAATTCTTGATACAAAAACAATTAAGCTCGGTTTAGGACAGATTTGGGTCGACCCTAAAGTGGTCTTAACCCGTTCATACAAATTCAAATCGAACTATAGCCATAAGCCGATTACATTAGGGTTCCATATTCGTGATTTTATGTGTTAACTTATAATTTTATGTAGTTCTTGATTCTATTAATTAATGTGATCATGAAACACGACAAGAACATCAAGAAACAATTGAGAATCAAACAAAAGATGTGTATTGAACAAGGGTGATACATTTACCCTCGATGCGTGATCAACGAAGAATAAAAAACACCACATGGTCGAATCAACAACACCTCCTTCTTCTTCCTTCTTGTGGTACGCACGACAAAACAAGAGAAGAACACATGAATTGATTAGATTTTGTTCAAAATTTTGCATGGATTAAAATTGTACATGAATGATTACCTTGTGTTATGAGTTATACGAGAAGATGATGATCAAACCTCTTTTTTTCTGCCATGTTTGGATCGATCACAGTAAAAGAAAAGGGGAGCCGAAATTTTTGAGTTGGAGGTTTTAGGGTTTTGAAAAATATTCGGTGTATATGGTTTGTTAATAACTGAGTATTGTGATTGAGCTAATAAGGGAAGGGACCAAGATTATAGGAAAATATATCATCTAAATTAAATGTATACTTATCATCTTTTTTTTTCTTTTTTTTTTTTTTTTTTTTTTTTCACATAATGTCGACTAGCTTAGATCAATGTAGGGGATTTTTATTTTGTACCTTTTAATTCATAATGCAAGGTTTACATAAACTTAGTTTGTTATGTAACTTTGGTTAAGTTCAATATATGTTGCTTATTAAATTTTCATAAGTTCTCAAAATTTAAACTTGAGGGCACTTTTGTCATTTCAGATTATGTTAAGTTTTGGGTTTTTACAGAAGTAGATGTTTGCCCGTTTTCCTAGTGAATAGTGTAGGATCAACAACACCTTTGGAGAATCTGTTTTCCAGAAGAAACTTAGACAAAGTGTCATACCACGCCCTAGGTGCCTGCTTTAAGCCATAGAGGGCCTTCTTCAAGTGATAGACGTGAGTAGGACGATCAGGGTCCACAAATCCTTCAAGTGGACTTACATAGACTTCCTCCTTCAAATCACCATTTAAAAATGCTTTCTTTACATCCATTTGGTAGACTGTCATATTCTGACTGGCAGCATTAGTGAGAAAGATTCTGATGGCTTCAATTCGAGCATCCGGTGCAAATGATTCTTCAAAGTCTATGCCCTTTTCATGACGATATCCCTTTGCAACAAGCCGTGCCTTATTTTTCAGAACATCACCAAGCTCATCGAGTTTCACTTTGAAGATCCACTTTAGAGCGATAACCATTGCACAATCTGGAGGAGGCACTAATTCCCATACTTCAAGTCGATCAAACTCATGAATTTCTTCTTGCATTGCAGTAAAATAGCAGTCTTTTAACAAAGCGTCCTTGAAATCTTTGGGTTCGACTTTGGATAGTATTGAATTAAAGAAGCACCACAATGCATCGGTGGCAAGTTTCTTTCGTGTGGATACCGGACGAGAAGGATTTCCAATGATGTTGTAAATCGGATGATCGTTGTTCCATTTTCTGAGATGATCATGTGGTTGAGGGTAGTGAACTGATGTTGCCGTGTTAGGATCTCTTGAAGAAGATGTCTCAGTAGAAGATTTAGGAGCAAATACATTCTCGAATGAAACATCATCAGCAGGAGCAAAAGGATTAACTTCAAAAGAATTGTCTACTGCAGAGCCTTGTTGTACCGAAGAAGATTGAATATTTGATGATGATGGTGAGTGACTGGCAGATGGTGCATCTTGACTGATTGAGACAGATACAGATGGACCCTCTGAATTTTGTGGAATTGGAGCATCAGCAACTGGAGGTGGGGATTCAGTGGTAGTATCACCAGTTGGTGGCTCAAAGTATTCATAAAACGTTGGATCAAACAATTTCTTCAATTCTTCACTGGTAGGGGGTACATAAGGAACAATAGGAGTGGAATGCTGTACAAGACCTGAACTAATTGGTCCAGGTGTCAATAAGTTAGGTGCAGGTCCAGAACTAGTTTGTCCAGGAGCCGTTTGCTCAGTCAGCTCATCGAATGTCACGTGAATAGTTTCCATGATTTGTCGGGTTCGTTTGTTGTAGATTATGTATCCCTTGCGATCTGGTGCATACCCAACGAAGAAACCTGCGTCTGCTTTAGCCTTTAGTTTTCCCAGATCTTGACTGTCATTTTTCGGATAGAACAGAGCACCGAACACCCGAAGAAAGGAAAGATCTGGTTTCTTGCAATGTATCAGTTCATATGGAGTTTTGTTGTGAAGAGTATGTATCAAGGATCAGTTTTGGGTGTAACAAGCAGTAGCAAAGGCCTCTGCCCAAAGAAACATCGGAGCCTTAGAATATATCAGCATGGTTCTTGCAGCTTCCACTAGAGTACAATTTCGTCTTTCAACAACGCCGTTCTGCTGAGGAGTGCGTGGAACACTTTTCTGGTGAGTTATGCCAATAATTTCATAGAATTAAATCAGTTGTTTGTTAACAAACTCAGTTCCATTGTCTGTGCGGATGATTCTGACAGTTTTGTTGAGCCTTACTTGTAGCTGTTTGATAAGTTTAATGATTACCTCTGGAGTCTCGTCCTTGATTCTCAAAAACTTCACCCATGTAAACCGAGAGTAGTCATCGACCACCACAAGAATATATATTTCTTCCCATTTATACTCTGCACTCTCATTGGTCCGCATAGATCCGTGTGAAGGGTGTGAAGAACTTCCATGATGGTGTTGACAGTTTTGGGTTTGTGAGTATGCTTCTTGCTTTTGCCCAATTGACAAGCAGAGCAAATATGATCATTTTCAAACTTCAATCTGGGCATTCCTCGTACAAGATCCTTGCGAGAAAGGTCATTTATGGTGCCAAAGTTTAAATGATTTAAACGACGGTGCCAAAGCCATGATTTGTTCTTTGAGTCCTTTGACAGCAAGCAAATAGGATAGGACTGCCTTTAAGAAGATCAATACCATCCAACTCTCTGACGAAACATGTGTGTTTTCTGAAAGCAACTTCAAGATCAGAATCACAAAATTGACCAACAGAAAACAAATTGTGCCCAAGTCCTTCCACGTAGTATACCCGGGAAATTACACTGTCACCAAAAACATAATCTCCATAACCCATAATTGCCCCAAAATGGTCGTTCCCGAATCTAACTGTCCCGATAAATTTATTCACGAAATTCTTGAGCCGTGAGCGATCCCCGGTCATATGCTTTGAGCAGCCTGAGTCCAAATACCAAAGGACGATTTGTACGACCTGCATTTGAAAACAGACAACGATGGATAACTGAAAAAAGGTAGATCCCCACGTGCAACTGGGGTCCGTTTTTATAGCACAAATAAACTCTGGAACAACAGGATTCATAGATGCCATGGTATTCACAGTGGAAGCATCACTAGTAGCCACAATTGACCTAGTTACAGGTCATTGTGTCACTAAAGGTAAAATTCGACCAGTTAGCTTCCATTCCTTAACGGTCACTACTTTATGATTAGTCATTCTAGTTAAGGGGCACTGATCTCCTAAAGTGAATTTTCTTCCAGTGGGTCTCCATTGATAACCGATATTAGCAAACATTTTTCTGTTGTTTTCCAAATTTGCTTACTCAGTTTAGTTTTCCTAACATTCTTAACTAGGGATCGTTGAGAAGACATCAAGAATGACACAACACATTCATCATGATTACAAAAAATTAAGCATTCATTACATGTCTTACAAATAGCATTAGAATTCGAATTAATTACAGTACGTTTATAGCTAATATAGAATCAACACGATTCTTTTTGATCAAATCAGAATTATTGTTCCTAGAGTGGACTTCTACTTTCTTCTCATGGGCACTCTTAGCTGGCGCGGTCCTATCTTTCTTTGTATTGCGACTAGGCCTTGACCCGCTAGCTTTAGTGTCACACTTTAATCCTGTAGAAGCAATGATGGGAACATTAGTTTGTTTCACTGCCACTTGTTTTTCTGGTTTTGATGTGCTGAGTTCAGATGTTTTCAGTGGCACATCAAAGGTTACATGCTTGTTTTTAGTCGTTGAGGATGATGCAATAAACCTATCTCACTTGTTATCAATCTTAGGACCTGTGCTAATGACGTATTCTAAAAGTTCCTGAGACCGTTTTGTGAGGAAGCAGGCATCTACAACTGCACTATCAAGTGGTTTATCTATCCTATCTTCTTCTACGATCTCATGAAGGGTATCAAGGCTATCCTTAAGGTGAGTGAGATATACTTGATGAGCAGACCTATTGTTCCTAAGGGGAAGCGGAATAGGCACAACATCAATTGCATACTTACTACAAGCAGAAACCTTTGGAACAACATTATCACTGGTGATGACTGGCATTTTCCCTTTCACCTGAGCCTTTAGATTCTCAATCTCATTAAGCAAAGAAGTTATTTTTTCATTGGTTTTATCACGTGTGATTTTAATCGAATCATATAACTCTTTGTTATGCTATTTGACTTTTGAATTTTCAGCTTGAAAACAATCATTTACATGTTGTAACTTATTGATGGTGTCTTGATAGTGAAAATTCTGAGAATCTAAAGACGATGGTTTAAGAGTGCCAGTCACATCACTCTTATTCGATTTTAATTGGGCAATTTGGGCCCTCAATTTTCGAATCGTGGTAGTGTGAGCTTGAATTTTTTCATCTCGTTTGCTTAATTGAAAATATGCATCAAATTCAGGAGCATCCAAAGATGTCTTGGCATTTGAGATTTTAATTCTTTCTTCTAAATGTTGATACTTTAATTGCAAATTAAGATTATCAACCTCTAGTTTTGAAAAACGCCTAACCATGTTATAATGGTCATCATTTTGAATTTTCTCATGCAATTTCAAATTCTCCCCCTCAAGCTCAACAACACGATTTTGGGTAACATTCAATGCAATAGACAACTCAAGAAATTGACAAGTAGTTAATGAAAAATCAGTAGTAGTATAAAATACATCCTGTGCAATACATCTAGCAATCAAATTCTCATTGGTGATGAGAATATTCTTCCTCTCAATCTCACAGCATTTAAGATCAATTGCATTTTGTTTCCCCACGTTTTCCATATCTTTAAACACTTCTTTCATCTCATTTACTTCACTTTTAAGGGTTTTTTGCATTTCCTCAAAATGTTCTTTGAGTAGTTTAAAAAATGGAATAACCTCAGTTAAGTAGCAATGTTTTGTTAGTTCAGAACCCCTTTCCCCTTCAGTAATTCTTGTTGGCGTAATTCTCTTCTTACATGTTTTATAAAAATCAGCAAATAGTTGACAAAGAACATGTTGGGAATAAAATGCTTATCTCAAAGAGCCTGCCAAATGAAGTATTAGGTCTGCTTGTTCATGTTGAAGAAGTTGAAGATAAACTAACAGTACCTTCTGGGTGAGAAGGTACTGCTAGTTAAAGAAGGTCCTACCAGTTTCGATGTCAAGTTGATAGATATTTTACTTGTAGATATTTTAGTTGTATTATTAGTCTTTGTACAATATAACACGTTAAGTAAAAGTAGTTCAGTCTTCTATGTTGTGCAGTAGATAATACTGAGTAGTTTACATTGAAATTTGTAATAGTAGGTTAGAAAGTCTTGTTATCTTATGCAACTTGACAACTTGTAAAAAGGGTTCCTTATCCTATAAAAGGAACCCTTAGTCACCACCTTAGAGAATATCTCTTCAACTAATAACTTTGTCATATCCAAAACACTACAACCTCTCTAGTAACTTAGTTACAAATTCACAAATCCTTTAACAAATCAAAGATTCAAGGTTACCTTTGTAATCCTGGTGATAGTTTAGATCACCCGTATTATCTTATAAATAATATTGAATCGTTTTGTGTTATTCAAGTTGTGTTCATTGTTCATTATAACTCACGTTTGCATATTCACCACCTTTGTTCCTTTAAGTGTGTTATAGTAAATTCTGCGTACTAAATCACATTCATTCCTAAATATCCCAAACACATTATTAAGATTAACATCCCAAGTGTTTGTATAATCCTTCACAAGTGGTATCAGAGCTAGGCTGATATTTACGATTTAAAAGAACAATGGAAGTTGAACACATTCAAACCAATGTAGCTGCAAAACTTCCATTACTCAAACAGAATGAGTTTGATATGTGGAGACTGAGGGTAGAGCAATACTTCCAAGTGCAAGACTATGCCCTTTGGGAGATTATTGAAGAAGGAAACTCATTCAAACCCACAATCACCACCTCCACAGTAAACGATGCAATAGTAACAAATGTGAAAGTAAACCCAACAACCGCAGAAGAAAGAATCCAAAAGAGAAATGATCTTAAGGCAAGGAGTATGCTTCTCATGTCTATTCCAAATGACCAGCTTTTGATCTTCAACAAGTACAAATGTGCTAAAACCCTCTTTCAAGCTATTGTGGCTAGATTTGGTGGAAATGATGCCACCAAGAAAACTCAGAAAACTCTCCTCAAACAACAGTTTGAAAACTTTTCAGCCACAACAAATGAGTCTTTGGACAGCATGTTCAATAGACTACAAAAGCTTTCAAGTCAGTTAGCCATTCATGAAGTGATGATATCTCAAGAAGACTTAAACTCCAAATTTCTTAGGAGTTTACCCTCTAATTGGGCCATGCATGTCATTGTCTGGAAAAACAAACCAGATATTGATCAAATGAGTCTTAATGATCTTTACAGCAACTTCAAGATAGTAGAGCATGAAGTGAAGAAGTCTACTAGTTCAAGCTCAGGGAATATGGCCTTTGTGTCATCACCAAGCACCTCAAGGATAGTAGATGAAGAAAAAGATGATAGAGAAGAAGGTACTGCCAACACAAATTTTGGTACTGCTAATACTTATAGCAGTACCAAAACAATTCTAGATGAAACAATTGGTTGTGCTTTCCTGACATCATAACACAATGGGTCCATATTGACTTTTGAAGATATTCAAGAGATCAATGATGATGATCTTGAGGAAATGGACATAAAGTGGCAACTTTCACTTCTTAGCATAAGGGCTAAGAAATTACTGATGAGGACTGGAAAGAAGATTACCATAAATGGTAATGAGCCTGCTGGGTATGACAAGTCTAAAGTGGAGTGCTACAACTGCCACATGAAGGGTCACTACTCAAGAGAGTGTAGAAGACCAAAGAAGCAGGATGATAAGGGAAGAGGTTTTGAGAACAAGAACAAGGGAAGCTTTGAGAACAAGAGCAAGGCTGTGGAAATCACTGAGCCTAAAGCTATGGTAGCTATTGATGGGCTGGGTTTTGATTGGAGCTTTATAGGTGAAGAGGAGTCAACTTCAGATGAAATGGCTTTAATGGCTTTCTCCAATCCTGAGGTACAAATTACTAAATGTTCTAATACTTGTAAAGTTTTTGAAGAATTAGAAACTTTAATAAAACTTTATGATGAACTGAAAGTAGAACAGAGAAAAACTCATCAAGACCTAGTTAATCATAAGTGTGGTATGGCCAAACTTGAGAAGCAGATAATCCACTTTAGGGAAAATGAACTCACTTTTTCTGACACAAAAGGCATTCTTAATAGGGAAATATTTTTGAAAGATGCTGAAATAAATCTGTTAAGAACTGAGTTTGCTAAAGTGAAACTAGCAATGGATAATATTCAACTAACTATTACCTCATTAGAAACTACTTCTGACTGTACTAGAAGCATAGTTGAAAATCAAATGAACAAGAGAATCAAATCTGGGATTGGATACAAGACTTGTCCACCTCCTTACAGAGGAATCCCCTGTCCCCCAGGGTTAGATCTTGCAGAATCAGGTTTACATGAATTCACCAATAAATCACTAGATAAACCTGTACAGAAAAGTGAACCTTTTGAGAGTGCTAGTGTTGCTTCACTCTCTAACAAAAAGGTGCTCACTGATAAGAGATCAGATGCTCTAATTATTGAAGATTGGACATCTGATGATGAGGAAAAAGAGACTGTTTCAAACAAAGGAAACAAAGTAGGACCAATCAATCCTAAAAGTGTAGAGATTAAGACAAAGGCTAAAACTGTTCTGAAAATAGTTGAATGTTGTGCTAAGTGTAATAGCAAACCTAGAGGTAGCCAGAGAAATTGGAACAATCTTAAGTCACACCAACTTGGTGATGATTTTGTTATGTACAATAAGGCCTGCTATTACTGTGGTAGTTTTAATCATACTCATGCTTATTGTAACAACTGGGTTTCTGGGAGTACATCAAGGTCTAAAACAAATGGAACAAACCCCAGAAAAAGTTTTGTGAAGTCTAACACACCAAAAGTTAATCATAGTGTTAGACCAAATACGCCTGTTAACTCAAAACCAACTACTAAGGGTGCAAGAAATACTTTCAAACATGCACCAAGAGTTGTAAAAAGTCCCATTGAAAAGAAATCTGTGGTTAAAACACAAGATTGGACACCAAAACCAAAAGGTCCTGCTAGACCAAATGGTCCTGCTAGACCAAATGGTACTGCCAAAATTAGTACTGTCAGACCAAGGACCACAAAATGGGATAAAAGGGAAAATGCTGTTAAGTCCTCAGCATGTTGGATATGGAGACCACTCCAATCAAAAGTTGCATCAACAGTCCTAAAGAGGTTTGATTACATTGATGCAAGAGGCAAACCCAAGTCAGTTATGGCTTGGGTACCCCAAGGAAACTAATATGTTTATATATGTGCAGGAACATTCAAATGATATTGCTGATCAAGGATATGTAGATAGTGGATGTTCAAGGCACATGACAGGCAACATGTCTTACCTCACAAACTTCAAATCATTTGATGGAGGATATGTTACCTTTGGGGGAGGAATCAAAGGAAAGATTACTGGTAAAGGTACAATCAAAACCAGTAAATTAGATTTTGAAAATGTGTACTTTGTGAAAGAGCTTCAGTTTAATCTCCTCAGTGTCTCACAAATGTGTGAAAAAAAGAACAATGTTCTCTTTACTGACAATGAATGCATGGTTCTTTCTCCTGATTTTAAAATTCCTGATGAAAGTCAGATTCTTCTTAAAATCCCAAGAAAGAACAATATGTACAGTGTTGATTTAAAGAACATTGTTCCTAAGGAGAGTTTAACTTGTCTAGTAGCAAAAGCCTCATTGGATGAATCTATGCTTTGGAATAGAAGGCTTGGTCATATAAACTTTAAAACAATCAATACAATTGCAAAATATGATTTGGTTAGAGGTTTACCCAAAAAGATTTTTCAAAATGATCAAACCTGTGTTGATTGTCTTAAAGGCAAACAACATAGAGCTTCTTGTAATCCCAAGACCTATAACTCAATTTCTCAAGCTTTATACATGCTTCATATGGACCTTTTTGGTCCTACTTCTGTGAGTAGCTTGAATGGTAAAAAATATTGTCTTGTAGTTACTGATGATTACAGCAGATTTTCTTGGGTTTTCTTTTTAAGATCTAAGGATGAAACTAGTGAGATCCTTAGGTCCTATATAACTGAGAGAGAAAACCAAGCTGATAAGAAAGTGAAAGTAATTAGATGTGACAATGGGACAGAATTTAAGAATAGGGTTATGGATGAATTTTGCAAAGAAAAAGGAATAAAAAGAGAATTTAGTGTAGCTAGAACCCCACAACAAAATGGAGTAGCAGAAAGGAAAAATGGAACACTAATAGAGGCTGCTAGAACAATGTTAGTAGACTCTAAGTTGCCTATTTCATTTTGGACTGAAGCTGTAGGTACTGCTTGTTATGTGCAGAACAGGGTTCTTGTGATTAAACCCCATAAAAAGACTCCTTATGAACTTTTCTTTGGTAGAACACCATCTTTAAGTTTTATGAGACCTTTTGGATGTCATGTCACTATTCTCAATACCAAAGATCGTCTAGGAAAGTTTGAAGGAAAAGCTGATAAAGGCTACATGATAGGGTATTCTTTGCAAAGTAAGGCCTATAGGGTGTATAATAGTTGCACTAGGCTAGTGGAAGAAAATCTGCACATAGAGTTTCAAGAGAAACTACCAAATGTTAAAGGCATTGGGCCAGATTGGATGTTTGACATTGATAGGCTTTTAGAATCTATGAATTATATGCCTGTTGCAGGTACAAATACTAATGATAATGGAGGTTTTGAAGACAATGTTGAAACAGCTGAAGATCAAGATTACATCTTGATGCCAATTTGGAAAGGATTGGATTTATCTTCAAGTCATGAAGAACCTTCAAATACAACAAATGAAGGTGTTGAAGATGATCATGGAACTCAGGGTCAAGAGAATCAAGAAAGTAGTGCAAATGAAAATGGTACTGCTAGTTCACCAGATGGTACTGCCAGTTCACAAGTTGGTACTGCTGAACCATTAAATGTTCAATCAAATGATTCCTTACCAGAAGAAGTGGGGATTGGCAATCTTCCACTTACCTATGAAGTTCCTACAACACACAACACAAGAATTCTCAAAGATCACTCCATTGATAATGTGATTGGTAGCATTGATTCTGGTGTTAGAACAAGAACTCAAGTCTTATCTTCAGACCAAGAAGGGTTTATCTCATTTGTTTATGAAGAAAAGAATCATGAAGTTGCCAACATATGCCTGTTTTCATGTTTTCTCTCACAGGCTGAACCCAAAAACATTAACAAAGCCTTAGATGATCCAAGTTGGGTTGAAGCAATGCAAGAAGAGCTTCTTCAATTCAAGCTTCAGAAGGTTTGGAAACTGGTTGATTTGCCCAAAGGTCACTGGGCAATTGGAACCAAATGGGTGTTCAGAAATAAGAAAGATGAAAGGGGGATTGTGATCAGAAACAAGGCAAGATTGGTGGCCCAAGGGTATACTCAAGAAGAAGGGGTGGATTATGAAGAGGTTTTTGCTCCAGTTGCAAGACTTGAAGCAATTAGGCTATTCTTGGCCTATGCTTCTTTCATAGGCTTCACTGTTTACCAAATGGATGTTAAGAGTGCCTTCTTGTATGGTAATATTGGAGAAGAAGTGTATGTTTCTCAACCTCCAGGCTTCATTGATGCTGAATATCCAGACAAGGTGTATAGGGTTACCAAGGCTCTTTATGGTTTACACCAAGCTCCTAGGGCATGGTATGAAACATTGGCTTTCTATTTATTGGAAAATGGATTTCAAAGAGGCAAGATTGATCCAACTTTGTTCATCAAAAGAACCAAGAAAGACATCTTGCTGGTGCAGATTTATGTTGATGACATTATCTTTGGATCCACAAACCAAGAGTTGTGTGTGGAGTTTGAAAAACTTATGCATAGTAAGTTTGAAATGAGTTCCATGGGGGAACTTACTTTCTTTCTGGGTCTCCAAGTGAAACAATCAAATGAAGGCATATTTATCAGCCAAGATAAGTATGTAGCAGAGATCCTGAGGAAGTTTCAGTTTGCAGATTCTAAGGTTGCAAGTACACCAATGGATTCAGAAAAGGGGTTACTCAAGGATGCTGAGGGTGAAGATGTGGATTTGCACAATTACAGATCAATGATTGGGTCCTTGATGTACCTTACATCATCAAGACCAGATATCATGTTCCCAGTGTGTGTATGTGCAAGGTTTCAAGTAAATCCCAAAGTTTCTCATCTCACAGCAGTCAAAAGGATCTTTAGATATCTCAAGGGTCAACCTAGGTTGGGTCTATGGTATCCAAGGGAATCATCTTTTGACTTGGTGGCTTATTCTGATAGTGACTATGCTGGTGCAACCCTAGACAGAAAATCCACAACTGGTGGATGTCAATTTCTTGGCTGCAGACTCATATCATGGCAATGCAAGAAGCAAACAATGGTGGCCAACTCTACAACTGAAGCAGAATATGTTGCTGGTGCAAGTTGTTGTGGGCAAGTGCTTTGGATCCAAAATCAATTGCTTGACTATGGGTACAATTTTCTTAACACCATTATTTACATTGACAATAGCAGTACTATTTGTATCATTAAAAATCCAGTTCAACATTCAAAAACAAAACACATTGAAATCAGACACCATTTCATAAGAGATTGCAATGAGAAAAGGTTAATACAAGTTGTTAAAATTGATTCTGAAAATAATTTTGCAGACCTTCTCACCAAAGCTTTTGATTTAGGTAGATTTAAATACCTGGTAGCAGGTATCGGAATGATTAATCTTTGAAAAATATGTGTTTTTGTACATAATGTAAATGCTACTGGCTCTTAAACATGGTACTGCTAGTTAGTCAAAAAGGTACTGTCAGTTCATAATTGGTCCTGCTAGTGTAAAGTTTGCTCTGTTTTGTTCATCTTGATAATTAAATGTTTACAATGCTATAAAACAAGTGCTTTGCACTCTGTTCTTTTGGTCTGCAACTAACAAATTTCAGGTTGATAACAAAACAAGAGATCTTCCAAACAAAGGGGGAAATAAAAGTTATTTATATCTCAGGGGAGGTAATAATCTCAGGGGAGGACATAATAGCCCAGAAAAGGAAGATAATCCAATAAAAGAAAGGAGAAGACAAGAGCATACAAGATGATGTAGAGGTTGAAAATGATAAGACTAGATCATATATTCAGAAGGGATGAAGCATTCCTAAAGGAGAAAGTTCTATCTAGATCAAACGAAGGAAAGTTTAAATGCAAAGGCATGCTGATAGATGATTTCACTTGTTGAAACAAGCATCCAAGATACACAGCATCATTGCCTCTTATAATTCCTCCATCTAAGGAAATTGCACCATCTTTAGGTCAATGTGGAAATGGTATTCAGTTCACCAAGTTTTACAAACTTAAGAGCTGGCTAGTCCATAAGCAAACGGCTTTTGGTAAAGACACATCAAATCCGTTGATGGTTGATAGTTTACCAAAAACTATATGGTATTTAACTAACCATACTTTACAGTAAATAGTTGACTAGTCCATAAGCAAACGGCTTTTGGTAAAGAAAAATCAAATCCGTTGATAGCTGATAGTTTGCTAAAAACTATAAGGGATTTTTGCTAAAATTTCAAAGATACTGCCAAGTAAAATTTACTTTCAAAGGTACTGGTAGTTCAAATTTTGGTACTGGTAGAGTAAAATGGTACTGCTAGATAACCGTTGAGTCTGTCAGTTAAAATTATAGCCGTTAGGTCTGGTAGTTAAAATTAGCCGTTGGGGTAATTCTGTAAATTTCTGATGTTATAGTATATTATATTTCTCATATAAAAGATCTCTTTTAACCGCCTCTTCATTTACTTATTATAAATTTTCTTATTGTCGGTTAAAAGTAAAACTCTCATAATATCTTTCATCAGTCCTTATCACAATTAACACTCACCTTTCATCTTCTACCAGTACCACAATCAAATCCCACCATCCTAACCAAGTTTTTCTTTAACTTTCACCATGGCTAATCTAAATTTTGTTAAACGTCACAACCAGTTAGCATTTTTGGAAAAATCTGAGGATAATGAATCTTTTCATCAAATAGTGGACTTTCTAAATGATTCTTACATCAGGTTTGCCTTACTTGTAAATCCCACTATTTATGAATCACAAATTTTACAATTTTGGGAAATGGCTAAAGTTAAAACTCTTGAAAATGGGGACCAAAGGATAAAAGCCAAAGTGGATGGCAAAACCTTGACTCTTACTGAGTCATCCATTAGAAGACATCTTCGATTGGATGATTCAGATGGTATTAGTCAATTGCCTGATACTGAAATTTTTGAAAATTTGGAAAGAATGGGGTATAATGTAGATTCTAATAAACTCACTTTTCTTAAAAAGCATTTTACCCCACAATGGAGATTTTTGATCCATACAATCCTTCATTGTTTAAGCCAAAAGAAAACCTCATGGGAGCAGTTTAGTGGTAACATGGCTACAGCTCTCATTTGCTTGGCAACAAACAGAAAATTCAACTTTTCAAAACATATTTTTGAAGGATTGGTTAAAAATGTGGATAGCCAAACAAAGTTTTTGATGTATCCCAGATTTATTCAATGCATCATCACAAAATCAAAACTTTTGTTACTTCCCCCACACTCTCCTTATGAAACTCCAAAACTTTCACACAAGGTGTTTTCAAATATGAAAATTGGTTTTAATGGGGAAGAAATACCACTTTTTGAGGAAATGTTACCACAACATGCTGACGAACCATCCCCATCATCTGAATCACCATCATCAAGTTCTTCACCTGGTTACATATCACCATCTCATCATCCATCACCATTACCATCTGTAACAACACCATCACCATCATATCATGCATCACCATCCCAATCACATCAACATCAAAGTCTGGATTCTCAGACTTTGAAGGAACTAAAGGAGAAAGTGCAGCTCTTGGAAAATGCTCTTCAACGTCAGAACACAAAATTTTCTAAGATCAACACCAAGCTAGTTAAGAAGGTTAAGAAATTGGAGAATGAAGTGAAGATGCTGAAGGGTAAAAGATCTTCAAAGTTGGTTTTATCTAGTTCTTCAAGTTCTGATGCAGAAAGCATGGGTCTCTCTTCCAAAAAGGGGAGGATGGGTAGTTCAGAAGGTGATGAGGAGGCTCAATTTCAATTTCATGAAGGAATTCAAGTATATGATGAAGAGCCTGCTGGTGCAGGGCAAGAGCCTGTTAGTGCAAAAGAGCCTGCTGAAGCAGAGCGAGAGCCTGCTAGGATTAAGAGGCTGTTGGCTATGGATTATAGAGGTACTGCTGAAAATGTTTACAAAAGAAAGAGGGAATCATAGCCTCAGGGGGGGTTTTTTGTTCAAGGAAGGTTATTTATTGCTGATGAGCAATCTGCTGCTCCAAGTCAAGAATCAACTCCAAAAGATAAGGGCAAGAAAATTATGGTTGAAGATGAACCTAAGCCCAAAAGGTTGAAGAAAAGAGAGCAAGTGCAGATGGCTTTAGATGAGGAAGTCTCCAAAAAGCTTCATGAAGAAGAAATGCAAAAAGCTTTAGAAGATTCAAGACTGCTTGCAGAAATGCAAGAGCAAAAGGATGCTGCTCAAACTCTTCTTGACACTCAAGCTGCTCAGGAAACATTTGATGCTCAGATGCAATGGATTATTGCCAATGATCCAATTGTGAGAGGTCAAGCTTCCATAATTATGGATGACAAGAATCTTAACACTGAAGAGAAAACAGCAGAGCTTGAAACTTTTATCAACAAAAAATATAGAGAAGCAGCTCTGGATGATATTTTTCAAAAGATTCAAGAAAGTCAGAAAAGAGGTTTTAAGGTGGGCTCATCTGAGAAAGATCAAGTGATTTTCATGAAGAGGTTTCTAAGAAGTCAAGCTAATTGGACTGAATATCAACTGAAGAAGAAATCTCCTGATGAAATCTACTTCCTTTATCTTAATGCCTACAAGACATGTTACTTCAAAATCCCATCTGATGCTAAACCTTCAAAGAAAAAGAATGGTGATCAAAAGAAACAAGAAGCAGAATTGGATCCAGAACAAGTAAGTAAAATGCTAATTGCTTTACCAACAATTATACATGCTGATCCAATTAGGTCTAGACACCCTATTATAGATTGGGAGATTCACCATGATAGATCAGGAAAGGCATGGAAGATAACCAGGGTTGGGAATCTAACTGCCATTTTCAAAAATTTTGAAAATCTAATAAGGGCATGTGATAGAGCTGATTTAGAAGAGTTGTGGAATCTAGTTCAAATCAGGCTAAACACTAAGCATAAGACTGATGTTAAGGAACAAGAACTTTGGGTAGAGTTCAATAGGATGTATGATCCTGATCCACAGGATGTTCATTGGAAGTTTCCATATCATGATCCTACCACCACATGGGAATTCCTAAGTCTTAGCAGTGTGCATCATCTTTTTACACAAAGTGGGATTGAACTCTTTATGTTGGCTGAAAAAGAGTATCCACTGAGCTATGAAGTTCTAACAACCATGATTTCCAAGAGGTTAAGGTGTGATAAAGATGAAGAAAAGTCAGAAGTTGTTCAAAGTTTGTTGATGAACATTTTTGAACAATGTGAAAGAAAAAGGAAGAATAGAGAGTAAAGTTTTTGGAAGAGTTCCCTCAGATCCTCAAGGTATGGATTTTATTCATAAGAAACTTGTGTATTTTAAAGGGAATAACAAGTTTAGGGGAGGATTGTTGGGAATAAAATGCTTATGTCAAAGAGCCTGCCAAATGAAGTATTAGGTCTGCTTGTTCATGTTGAAAAAGTTGAAGATAAACTAACAATACCTTCTGGGTGAGAAGGTACTGCTAGTTAAAGAAGGTCCTGCCAGTTTCGATGTCAAGTTGATAGATATTTTACTTGTAGATATTTTAGTTGTATTATTAGTCTTTGTACAATGTAACACGTTAAGTAAAAGTAGTTCAGTCTTCTATGTTGTGTAGTAGATAATACTGAGTAGTGTACATTGAAATTTGTAATAGTAGGTTAGAAAGTCTTGTTATCTTATGCAACTTGACAACTTGTAAAAAGGGTTCCTTTAAGGAACCCTTAGTCACCACCTTAGAGAATATCTCTTCAACTAATAACTTTGTCATATCCAAAAACACTACAACCTCTCTAGTAACTTAGTTACAAATTCACAAATCCTTTAACAAATCAAAGATTCAAGGTTACCTTTGTAATCCTGGTGATGGTTTAGATCACCCGTATTATCTTATAAATAATATTGAATCGTTTTGTGTTATTCAAGTTGTGTTCATTGTTCATTATAACTCACGTTTGCATATTCACCACCTTTGTTCCTTTAAGTGTGTTATAGTAAATCCCGCGTACTAAATCACATTCATTCCTAAATATCCCAAACACATTATTAAGATTAACATCCTAAGTGTTTGTATAATCCTTCACAGAACATATATGCTAATTAGAGTTTTACATTCTGTGGGAAGAGTTAGAGGAACTAAGTGCCTGGGTGTATTGGGTGGGTACACCGTTGGAGTTGCTATTTTCCTAAGGGGTGGAGTTTTGGCTTTAAGTTCTTTGGCCTTTCTCTTTTCTACGTCTAAAGACCAGAATATTTGTTCTGGCATCAACTTAGTCTGAGGTGCAAAAGCAGTCAATCGGTTCTCCTCATAGTAATCATGGGGTTTGATTATGACTCGATTTGCTATACATTTGGGATCCTTCATTTTTTTAGCCAATCTTTCTCTATTTCTTACTTCTATCTCATTACTCTCTTCAAATGATGACACATCAGGAGGGGCATGACCAGGCTTAAGCAGTTCATTTCCATCATATAAGGCAGGTTGGGCTACTTTAGCACTCCTAAGGAAAGCTAATTTAGGTTCACCTACATTATTTTCACAATGTTTATTACACAACCTTTTATGCTTTTGAATCATTTAAGCAGTTTGTTTGGTCTGGTCTTGTGTGTACAACTTGTTTTCAATCTTATTCTTTTATGTTTTAAATATGGAAAAATCATTTAAGAGTTTTGTTTCTTTTTCTTTTAAATCATGTTTTAGTGTATTTACGCTTTCTTGAATCTCCTATTTTTGTTTAATAGTCTGATCCAGTTGTTTTTGTAAAGAATACAACTCCTTTTTCAATGTTTCTTCCCTTAAATTACGTTCTGTTATGAATGCATGCATTTGACTATCCATTTTCTGCTCACGTTCAGTTAGCTTAAATTTTGCATGTTGTTCATATATGGCCATCTGATCTTTATAGATATTAAGTATAGTGGTCAGTGAATCATCAGGGAAAAACACAATGTTCTCATGCAACTCACAAGCATTATCTACAACAGAAGATGCACTACTTGGTACAACAGACACGTCGTTGTGATTCACATATTTTTCATTTGAAAAAAACATTACTGTTTCCCATATCAACAGTATCTGATTCAACAACATCTGTCTATTGTACTTTGTTTTGAATCTTCTGTTCATCAACCATATTATGTTTGTCATAAAGCTTTAGTATCTCAGATATGATTGATGCATTGGAAGGACCAGCTTGTTGTGGTGATGATCCTACAGAAGACAGATTAGCCATGAAGATGGTTTGAGCAGTGGGTTCATCATCAACATCTGAGTCAAAAGCATTGCAGTCATCAGCTTGGAAGATGTTGGGATCATTTAGTGCCAAGTCCTGAACTGGCTGATCATCCACATCAGCATCAAACGTATTCCCCCCTCACCAGCAAGAAACAATAACTCTTTTTCATCCAAAGTTGCTCCATTCTCCTGAGCTTGCATCAATAGCATCTTATCTTTGAAGTAGTCAGAGTTCTGTGGACGCTTTGGTTGAGTGCAGTTCCTTGCTATGTGTCCCAGCCCACCACAGTTGTAACACTTGGGTTACCTTCTTTATCCCTGATTAGCATTCCCAACTCTCTTCTGTATATTACCCTAACCAATTTTCCTTTGATTCACATTCTGCTTTCCCTGAACATTCTGAACCGCAACCCTTCCATCCTCCATAGTTGCTTGATTACGTGGGTTTGATGAAGTTCAAAGTTGGTTGTTGGTTTGAGTGAGTGTTGCTCTGAACTGTTTGACAAGTAACGAAACTTGATTGGAAAGATTATCAATCATTTTTTCGGTGTGAGAATATCCTGAATCCAGTTGGGAGTTCACAGCAGATGGTGGGTGCAATGATGATTGAGCAAATGATGTCTGATTCTGTGGTAAAAAAGGATGGTGATGAACTTGATCAAGTGAGGATTGATTGAATGGTTGAACATTTGAGACAAATGCAAGAGGATCATTAGATGTTGTTGGATTGAGTTTTTCCCTCAATTGACGATCATAAATAGCATGCTTTTCATGTTGTTGTAAGTAAGCATACAACTGTTCATAATTCTTCTGTCTCAATCCTTTGTTGAGCTTCACGGCTATGACAAGTCTATCCCACTCGGGTGACATGTTGTTTACAGACTTAGAATTGAGCTGGATATTTGGCATTGTCATCCTGATGATCCTCATGTCATTCACAAGCTTTTGAAATCTCACATAATAGTCAGTAATGTTTTCACCAGGATTCATCTTGAAGTGCTCAAACTCATCATACAACTGAGATTCATGATCTTCTTTGGTCTGTTCAGATCCGGCTAGAAGCCTTTTGACATTGTCCCAAATAGCTTTGGCTTCAGTGTTGAAGTTGATAAGCTTGTAAACGTCTTTGGGAAGTCCTTGAATCAAAATGTTAGAAGCTCTAATATCAGCATCATAACGCTTCTTTTCCTCCTCATTAAGATCATTGTAAGTACGTGGCCTGTCGATTCCAAAAGTGACAGTTCCATCCTCAGTGGTGGTGACAACATCTCTAATGGTGCCCATATGAAAAGGTCCTTCATCAATGGATTTAAGAATATTAAATCCATTCTCTTTTCCCAAGCAATAAAGCCGTATTCTTTGTGCCCATGATTCATAATCCATCCTATCAAGCATAGGAGGGTGGGTATCGGACCCGGCAGCTTGAATGTCATCAGAAGAAGTGCTTGCCCTGATGTGAAGTTGCACGGGATTTTACAATTCAATGATTTAAACCGAGAAATAGATTCTTTCGCGGGATTTTACGAAAATCAAGAATAAACCGTGATTTGATTACTTGAATGTGTTATGATGAAAGTTTGGATCGATAATGATTAGTGATTGTATGTTAGGATTGGTGATTGTTCGTAAGATTCAGTGAATTGTAGTTGTTGTTAAGTTCGTTTAATTGTTTAGAGCTAACGTTATGAATTGAACAAGTCTCAGTCAAGAAGTCAAGACCTAAAACTCAATGAGGAATATTGATCAAAACTCAGTCACAGCTTGAGTCAAACCGCAGTCAAGAGTATTACCTCAGTACTAAAATGAAAGAACCAAAACGCAGTTACACTAGACAAACCGCAACGGTCAAGACGCAAAACCTCAAAACACAGAAGTCCCAAACCGTAATTAAAGGCAAACCGCAGATCCTTGGCAAAACGCAGACAGCACAAACAAAACGCAAGGTACCAAACCGCAGGTAGATACAAAACGCAGAAGACCAAACCGCAATTGTTCACAACGCATCTTACAACAAACCGCAACAGGCCAAAAAGCAATACCTTCCCAAAATAACACAAAACGCAGCGAAGAAACACCAACTCGCAGTCAAGAAAACTTCACCGAGACTCAAACCGCAGTGAGGAATAAGTCTTCAAACATCCAAAATTACAACTAAGTAACCCGTAGATATGCAAAGAACTATACTAGAGATAGTAAGGAACACAAAAGTACCCTTCTTTGACAAATCTAACAACAAACAATGCTCAAACAAGGATTTTCTTGGTATTTCTATTCGAATGACAAAAAAACAAGAAAACCACCAAAAGTACACACCAAATCCGAGAATCATACAATCAATCTAACCAACCATGGCTCTTGATACCAATTGTACGAAATCATAACACATAACATAAACACGAATTTGATCTACGCCATGCACTTTAGAGAGAGAAAGAGAAAAGAGGAAACTTCTAGTGAGAGAAAGTAATATGTATTAGGTTGAAAGTGTGAGAAGTTCCAACCCTTCCCATGTGTGGGAAGGGGTATTTATACTACAAGGTTAAACGCCCTATGTGGGCTGTGGAGTGAGCTGACAGTGGGTAAAGACCCGACCCACTCCACGATTACTATAATAACTAAACTATTACTAACAATCCTACGAGCTACTTAATGCTAATGAGTACTCAGGGTGACCGAATCTTCATATGAATATTTATATTCCTAACATGTTCTATTGAGCAGAATTTTGAAAAACTTAGAATATTCTGGTTAATTCTACTCAATAGTGAGAAATTTTCGCTCATTATATGAGAATTGTGGCACTGAGGCGTACTATAGGGTCCTTTCATTACAAGTATGGGTTGTGCACTATTATTTGTGCACAAGCCATAGTCATATAAAAACAAATGATGAATGATGACAAAATTTAACAATGATACTAGTGAGTTTACTTTGGATGGCGGAAAGTGAGAATATTCGGAATTCTGTCTCGTCCACCCACATAGCTCTCTAGTCTTCTCATTTGCTTCCTGTGAAATGAGACTATTCTCAAGAAACTCAGCATACCGAGCAACAAATATTTTGTTCTCGGGTGGGTAGTAGAAGTAGTAACCCATTGTTTCCTTTCGGTATCCTACAAAGATACATTTGATAGCTCTGGGCTCAAGTTTGTTAGGTGTGTCTCGTTTCATGAGGGCCTCACGACCCAAGAATTTCAAGTAAGACAGATTAGGGACCTTCCCATGCCATATTTCATATGGTGTCTTATCAACCTTCTTGGTTGGAACCATGTTGAGAATGCGTGTAGCAGACTCTAGAGCATAACCCCAAAAGGACATTGGCAATGTTGTTAGACTCATCATAGATCGAACCATGTCTAGCAAAGTTTGATTTCTCCTTTCAGATACACCATTATGTTGTGGTGTGTATGGAGAAGTGAATTGTGAGACGATCCCACACCTTTTTAGATGATCTAAAAACTCTTGACTCATATATTCACCTCCTCGATCAGATTGAAGAGCCTTTATGGTCTTCCCGAGTTGATTTTCTAATTCATTTTGAAAGACTTTGAACGTTTCAAAGACTTCATGTTTATGTTTAATAAAGTAAACATAACCATATCTATTGAAATCATCAGTGAAAGTAATGAAGTAGTTAGCTCCTTCCCTAGACGCTGTTCTAAATGGGCCACATACGTCAGTATGTATGAGTCCAAGTAGATCTTTAGCTCTTTCTACAACATGGGAGAAAGGCTTTCGTGCCATCTTACCACATATGCAAGAAATTCATTTATCAAACGACTCTTGGTCGGTTGAGTCTTAAAGCCCATTGCGTTGCAGCTTCGTAACGCGTTTTTTGTTTATGTGGTAAAGATGGCAATGCCATAGAAAAGTGAAATCCAAGTTACGTTTGGATTTATTTTTGCTAACATTATATATAGAACTATCATTTGAAATAGAATCACGCATATCAATTTCAAAAATACCATCATGAGGAATAGCATTAAAATAAAAAACATTATCCTTAGAAACTGAAATGCCAAAATCCGTAAAAGTATGAATGTAACCATCATCTTTCAAACGTGAAAGTGAAACAACACCTCTAGTGATAGTAGGTGTAAAATGGCAATTATTCAAAATAATAACTAGTCCGTTAGGGAGGATGAGATCAAAGCTCCCTATTGCTTCGACAACTGCACGGTTGCCATTACCTACGTACAGATTCAAAGCTCCTTGTTTTAACTTCCTGCTTCCCCTAAGACCCTGCACATTATTACAAATGTGAGTACCACAACCTGTATCATATACCCAGGATTTGTTAGGAAAAATATAGAGTTCTATAGTGAAGATACCTGATGTGCTAGCGCTGCTAGCTTTGTTCTTCTTTAACTCTTCTAGGTAGACCGGACAGTTCCGTCTCCAATGCCCCTTCATTCCACAGTGGTGGCAGGGGGTGTCCTTAGCCTGGTCCTCCTTCTTGGCAGGTGGGGGAACTTTTGGTTTGGGGGCGTAAGCACGCTTACCCTTGCCCTTACCTTGTCCTTTGCCATGTGCTAGTGGCTTGTTCTTTTTCTTGATTTTGCCTGGCTTGATAGATAGGACCATTGGAGCCTTCTTGGGCATGCCTTTTTCTATAAGTTTAAGCACGTTGTGCAGTTCAGGAATGGTCTTGCCCATGCTGTGCATGTTGTAGTTCTGCACAAATTGATCATAATCCTTTGACAGTGAGGTAAGAATCAAGCTCACTCCAAGGATTTGAGGCATGGGGTATCCCAGACGCTCCATATGGTCCAGATAGCCTTTCATTTTCATGACATAGCTACTGACCATTTGGCCCTCCTCCTGCCTGCAAGCATGAAAAGCTTTGACAGTGTCAAACAGTTCTTGCTTAGCTTCTTGTTCGAACATGATTTTCAGTTCTCTCAGCATGTCAAATGCTGCAAGGTCCTCTAATTTCTTTTGGAGCTCAGGGGTCATGCTTGCAAGCATGAGACAAGGCACCTCTTGTTGCTCATTAACCCTACGAGTGTAGGTATTACGAACAGTAGCAGAGGCATTAGCAGGAGGTGCTTCAGGTAAAGCTTCTTCCAGATGGTAAAACTTTTGTTCAGCCTTGAGGACAATCCTCAGGTTGCGATACCAATCCAAAAAGTTGTTACCATTCAATTTCTCTTTTTCAAGAATTGATCTGATTGACGAGTTATTCATGGTTTGATTAAGAGTTGTTATCTACAAAATAAACAAAGTTCAAATTTTAGTAAGTTTCAATAATTTATCCTTTTTAAAATTAACTACCCAAGTTTACCATATTAAAACAATTAATTTTACGAAAAGTCTAAGATCCTCATTGAGGTTCCACCATTAGATCAGTTGATCTGCTAGCAATGGTGGATTCAATAGGTAGGTAATGTTGACCAATTGCATTACAAGTGCAACTCTTAGAACTTTATGGGACTCATGGCACTAGTGAACAAGCAACTAGTGTCAAGCTGGCATGTTTAGTCCCATCTTTGCCTTGGGTCAAGGTCTAACCACTTAACTCGATTAAATCATCCAATTTGAAAATGTGTGAGAATATATCTAGGTCCCATGCATAGATAATAGTCACCTTGGGTTACAATTCAACCTAGGTCCCACGCATAGGCAAAAGGTAATTGCAAGTGTTCTCATCAATTGGACGGCATGACTTAAATTTTGACGGGTAAAATATTTGATGTGGATCAAAAAGTGTACAAAAGAAGCATGCATTCATTCTTCGTAGCACAAGTTAAAAACTTTTCTTAACTTAAGTCTAATCATTGTTTTAATTTATGTGTGTCAAGTTGTCCATTTTCAAGATTAATATAAATCCTAAGTGGATTATAATTAAGTTTGGACAATACAATAAATAAATAAACAAGCTTAACAAGTTTAAGTGTTATTTAGAAAATAATAATTTTAAGTTTCAAATCCAAATTTAAACTTAGTTAAACTAAATCATAAGACTTAGTTTAAATTGGTTTGTGTTTTGTTTCAAGTTTTTATAAAACAATTTGCGTTTTACATATAATCGTAGCATATATAAAAGCAACCAAACAAACACACAACCACAATATGCAAAGCCTCAACCGATGAAAATCATATGCTTGGTCTCGTGAGCCATCACGAGAACCAAGATTCAACTAGGGACATGATACACAACCACACGGAGGGCTCCCACTTGCTCCAAGACGATCATGAGCAAGTAAAACCCATTATGCACATGGAATATAGATTCTGTCCGCCCAGTTTTTCTGTCTTTGGAGGCCCAAAACGCCTAAAAGGATTCCTCCCATTGCTTCGGCTAAAACTAGAAAGTTGTATGCCCATGTCTTGTGAACTTGCACAAAAAAATTTAGCCCAAAATACCTTACCAATCTCTTGGAAATCGCGTTTTTCTGCAGTGTGTCCAGCAGCCATTCTTCGGTCTT
Organism: Artemisia tridentata subsp. tridentata; assembly: GCA_021014915.2. Lineage (NCBI taxonomy): Eukaryota > Viridiplantae > Streptophyta > Magnoliopsida > Asterales > Asteraceae > Artemisia > Artemisia tridentata. The sequence goes on from CP139505.1 coordinate 256,991,640, forward strand.
AAGTCTTTCATTCTTTTGCCATTCCATTCCAAGCTTTGGTTACATAATATATGAAGTAAAATACAACTAATATACCTCCTATCTATTGTAAAATTCCCAAACAATGGCAAAACCAAAATGAAATACATTACATAAGAGCCGACACAATGGCAACCCCCAAAACAAGAAATCAACGACAAATCACAACAACACATGGCACAAGTGGTCTAGGTTTTCATCGGCTTTGCATATACAAATAATAATACAATAATATTATGAACAAAAAAAGGTGTTGGCTAACTCCATGGACAAACATGCATGTATTTTCCATGGATACAAAATTAATAACAAGAATTCAATAATTAGCCAACGAAACGAAGAAATTAATTAACTAGAATTAAAAACCCCGAATGGTACTCGTGTCAAATGGCCTTAGGTTCAAAATCCATTGATATTAGGACCTTCTAATTATCATTTTACCATAGAAAATTAAGCCATAGGGGCTGTTTTGAAATCGTTTAACAAATCGATCAAAATAATGCGTTTTAGGCTATTTTACGCGTACCCGACAAGTAAAAAAATTAGCATATGCATAACAAATGGCTATGAGGTGAAAAATCAAAAATTTTAAGACCTCTTTAAGGGTCGACTTTTGTGAGAAAATAGAGCCCTAGGGGCTGTTTTAATTTGTGGTTTCATAAATCATCAAAAAACACCCGTTTTAGCCACTTTTATGTATACCCGATAATCATATGGCACATATGATGGCTCGTGATACCACTATAGGTGATGTTTAATATATAATAACATATTAAACAAATAAACGCAGCAGATAACATCACCAACAACGGATCCATATAGCCATATGACCAATCATATAAATGAATATAACTATTATACCTTTGAAGCGTGATCACGGATGCACCAATAACACCAATATCACCAATATGAGATGGAGAAACCCAAGAGATCAATGATGTTGATCTCTTCTAAGAGTGATACACACTACACTTCCTTGATCAACAATTAGATGCTAGTCTTTTGCTTGTAACCTTGAACTAGCAACACATACAATATGTTTATGCAAAAGTGGGATGGAAAATAAAACCCTAGGAGAGGGGGGATGGTGCCATAAGGTATATGGTAGGAGAGGGAGAGAATCACTCTTGTTATATGGAAAGTATTAAGTGTGATTGATATGATTAATCCTTGATTGGTCTTATCAATTACAAACTTACATTTAGCACCTAGTAAAAGCACCATAAGTCCCTCCAAGTCCTCCATAAGGTCGGCCACCATAAGGGCCCACAATAGGCTTGCCCATTGTTGGTCCAATCCAAAAACGCTAAGTCTAACTTAGTATTTAATGGCCCGTTATAGATCCCGAGTTACATAGCCGTTTATATATTGTAAATACAATAATTACAATCTATAAAATGATGTCTCTGTGTATAAGTGTGTGACCCCACAGGCTCACATATGTCTAGCCATATAATTATTTATTATGACACGAGCATACTTCAACAAAAATTAATTGATCGGAAACACTGGTTAACATTGGGTTACTCGGAGAAATTAATAAAACTTGTTTGCTCGAAGAGTCTGACAAATTTGAGTTACTCGAAGAATTAATAAAACTTGTTTGCTCGGAAAATTTGTCAAACTTGAGTTACTCGGAGAATGTCATAACAATATTACTTACTCGGAAATTTTTACAAAATGCTTCAAAGTAGGAGGATTTAATCCTGTTACTCGGAGGATTTCATAAAAAGTTCTAAGTAGTTAGTATTGTTCTCCTAACTTGGAGACACTCAATCCTTACTCGGAAATAAGCATACTAACTCGAAAACATTCAAAATCACCACATTCTCAGTTAGACATTTGCAGACAACAAGTTAGCATTAAAGTCTTCCTAGTCATGTTTTGATCAAATAAGAACACCCAGAAATCCACATAACACAACACATTGTTTACCACAGATGATTCAATTTTATGCAATCTTTTGACTAAGACAATCTGTTCGATTCAGGTTATGAAACTCAAGGCGCATAGTCTAGGACCGAATACAAGCATATCCCACCATTCAAACACTAAAACACATTACTAAACATTACCAGCCAAAAAAGTCAATCAGTCAAACCCTAAATTACTCGAACTGCCTCACTTGATGTTATTCAATTCAATTAAGCAATTGCAAGACACTCTCAGACATATTGTTAAGCTTTTACACTAATTTAGTTAGATTAGATACCTACAAACAAAAAATGCCCGAATCGAGCTTATAAACCCTAATTCGGTAATCAAACAATTAAGCCACAGAGACGTTATGGGAATTCATGCGAGTGATTCTAAGATATAGCTAAACATGTTTAACACTTACAATCATTGTTTTGAAGAGAATCAAAATTCTTGACTGATTTAGATGTTTTGGCGGGTTTGTTTGCAAAATGATTTTGAGTATATGTGTTTTAACAAACTGAGTATGGTCTTATATATGCTAAAGTTTGGTCGTTTGACCCTTTGAGCCCCTTAACTTGTTCTCTAGGTCACACAAGGTCCTAATGTGACATAATTTTTGACAACTTAACAAATCCAACCCTTGAGGTTTATAATGGTTAAAACCTTGATCCAATTTGACAAAAACTTGAATTATTTTCATTTCTCCCCCTTGAACTAACACATACTTTTGAAATTTGACAAACTTGTAGTTCAAGAGATCATAGAAATATGATTTGATGAAAATGTTGATGAAGAATGAAGATTTTGATGAAAAATGTGCAAAAGTTAGAAAAAATCCTCCCCCTCAAAATAGGTTCGTGATTAAAATGTTTAATTTTGAAATTACGAGAACATATTTTGATTTGTTTTGACTTTTGCACACTTAAAGAGATGATAAATTGTTTTTTTCTTTTTTTTTTAATGTCAAAATTAGAAAATCTTTTTGTGTTATGATAAAAATATTCACAAAGATAGTTTTGATGTTTGGCTCTCTTTAAATGTTTGTTAGAAAGTTTTTCAAATACTCAGGAGTCATCGCTTACCGATCTGGTGAACTAATTCCACAAATCTTGCATGGGGTAAGGCTTTGGTGAATAAGTCTGCCAATTGGTATTATGTAGTCACAAAGTAAAGTTCAATTGTACCCTGTTCCACATGCTCTTTGATGAAGTGGTAATGAAGAGCAATATGCTTGGACTTTGAGTGCTGAACGGTGTTGCACGAGATAGCAATGGCGCTCTTGGAGTCACAATACATCGGAATCTTGTTGAAGACGTATCCGTAGTCCATTATCTGTGACCTCATCCAGATGACTTGAGCACAACATGCTGACATAGCTAAGTATTCTGATTCTGTTTATGACAGTGATGTACAATCCTGCTTCTTTGACTGCCAAGATACAAGCTTGTCACCTAAGAATTGCACTCCCTCAAATGTACTTTTCCTTGTATCTAAGCATCCTGCATGATCAGCGTCTGAAAAATCAATTAGTTCAAAACCAGAATCCTTCGGATACCAAATCCCCAAGTGAATGGTTCCCTTTATGTATCGAAGGATTCTCTTAACCTCAGAGAGGTGTCTTTCAGTTGGTCTAGACTGATAGCAGGAGCAAAGATATGTGGCAAATACTATATCTGGTCTACTGGCTGTGAGATACATGAGTGTCCCAATCATACTATGGTATTTGGTAGGGTCAATTGGTGTCCCATGTAAATCAGTATCTAGCTTAGGGGATGATGCAGACATTGGTGTATCATAGGTGTCACAGCTTGTCATGCCATGCTTTTTCAAAATTTCTTGAGCATATTTGGACTGATTTAAGAAAATACCACGGGGTGATTGATGAACTTGCAGTCCTAAGAAGAACGTAAGTTCACCGATCATGGACATCTCAAAGTTTTGTTTCATTAATTTAGCAAAAGCATTTGAGTACTTTTTATGGGTTGAACCAAAAATGATGTCATCCACATAAATTTGGACTATTAAGATGTCCTCCCCTTGTTTTTGTATAAACAAAGTAGGGTCAACAGATCCTTTTGTGAAATGATTAGCAATTAGAAATGCAGATAGCTTATCGTACCATGCCCTCGAGGCTTGTTTAAGGCCATAGAGGGCTTTCTTGAGCCGGTACACGTGGTTCGGATGTTCTGGGTCGACGAAGCCCTCTGGTTGTGTGACGTACACCTCTTCACGGAGTTGTCCATTTAAGAATGCTATCTTCACGTCTATTTGGTATACGGTGATATTTTTGTGAGCAGCATACGCCAGAAACATGAGAACGGCCTCAAGTCTTGCCACTGGTGCGAAAGATACCTCAACGTCAATACCTTCTTCTTGACTGAATCCTTTAGCAACCAACCGAGATTTGTTATGAATAACCGTGCCATCAGCATCCAACTTGTTCTTCCAGATCCATTTCAGTCCGACAACGTATACTCCATCTGGTCTTTCTACCAATTCCCAAACTTTCAAATGCTTGAATTGATCAAGTTCCTCTTGCATTGTCTCAATCCAATTGTTGTAAGTGAGGGCTTCTTTAATGTTTTTTGGTTATGCTTGACAAACGGTGAGTACATAAATGCAAGTTTCACTTTCTGTGTGGAGTCTCTTCCGTGTCATGACCGGATTGTCCGGATTGCCAATCAAATTCACTAAAGGGTAATCCTTAGTCCACTTGTGGGTTGAAGGGTAGTGTTGAAAATTTTGGTGCATATTTGACGGATCCAAATTGCTCGTTGACGACTCAACAATATCTGGAATGGTTGGAGCCGGAGCAAATGGATTGAAGAAAGCATTACCGTCATAATTTGTAGGTGTAGGTACTTCAAAAGATAGGAGGGGATCTTCAGCTGCAGTCGCAGTATTAGAAGCTGTTTGTTCGACTGATGATGATGTTTCTGTTAGAGGTGCATCTTTAGCAACTGTTGTTGTTGTAGTTACTGTTGTATCAGGTGCTTGAATATTGACGGGTTGTGCAGCGGAACTGGTGGATACATCTAAAGCACGACTAACGAGAGAATCATCAAATAGCGGAGCAAACAAATCTTCTAAGTCCTTGCGGTTGAGAGAGAGGGGTGCAGTTGAATGATCAGGGAAGTTCAGATGGTTAGAATCAGGTCCTAAGCTGTTTTGCTCAAAAGCCATTTCCGTGAGTTCATCAAAAGAAGCGTGTATTGTCTCTTGAATTTCTCGGGTTCGACGGTTCCAGATACGAAATCCTTTAGAATTCTCGCAGTATCCAACAAAGATTCCAATATCGGCTTTGGCTTTTAACTTTCCAAGGTCATCACGATCATTATTCGGGTAATAGAGAGCCCCAAATACATGAAAGTAATTTGTGTTCGGTTTTCTTTTGTGAACAAGTTCATATGGGGTTTTGTTGTGCCTTTTGGTGATCATACATCTGTTTTGAGTATAGCAAGTGGTGGAGACAGCTTCAGAACAGAGGTAATCAGGTAATTGAGCATTTATCAACATCGTTCTTGCAGCTTCTACCAACGTCCTGTTGCGTCTTTCGACCACTCCATTCTGTTCGGGACTTCTGGCAATGGATGTTTGGTGTTCAATCCCTATTTTCTCAAAATACTCCCGAAGAGTGTGATTCTTAAATTCGGTTCCATTATCTGTCCTAACTTTTTGAACTACATTGCGGAGCTGAACCTGAATTTTGGTGATTAAGGTGATGATCATCGAAGGAGCTTGATCTTTGGTGCAGAGAAAGTAGACCCAAGTCTACCTCAAAAAATCATCTTCAATTACCAATATGTATCCCTTCCCATTGATTGTCTGAACACGCATTGGGCCACAAAGATCCATATGGAGAAGTTGGAGTACATGATCCGTATTGTGCTTAGTTTTAGGAGGAAAATGAGTACGAGTACTCTTCCCTTGTTCACATGCTGGACAAAGGTGATCTTTGGCTTACCGGAATCTAGGAAGACCGTCGACTAACTTATCATGAGCAAGTTCCGTCATAGTCTTGAAATTCAAATGGGACAAACGTTTGTGCCATAGCCATGATTTTTTAGAGTGTGCCTTGGAGAGTAAACAAATTGGAGAAGAAGCGGTCATGTCTAACATGGAAATGGTGTAGAGACTCGTTCCGCGTTTCCCTGACATTAGGTCATTTCCTTAAAGATCACGAACGAAGCAAGTTTTCTCCCTAAATGCAACTTCCAAGTCACCATCACAAAACTGCCCTACGGATAAAAGGTTATGTCCAAGGCCTTCAATGTAGTTTACACGGCTTATTTCGATGTTTTTGTTGACATAGTCCCCGTAGCCCATGATAGCGGCAAAGTGGTCATTCCTGAATCTGACAGTTCCTATGAACTTTGCAACAAAGTTTACTAGAAGTTTTAAGTTGCCTGTCATGTGTCAGGAACATCCGCTATCAACAATCCAAAGGACGATTTGAATCACCTGCATCACAAGATGACACAGATGGAGAGTTGGTAACGGTGGATCCCGTTGGGTTAGTAGCACAATTTTTAAGCATTTTTGGTAACCAAGTAAAACTAGGTTTATGATGTAGCCAACGCTGCCATGTCCAACTAGATTCTGCTTTCTTCCTAGTGAATGCACTTGGTGAGTGAATTGTTTTAGGGGCAACTATGGTCTTGTCTATGGTAGGCTTAGAAACTACTTTTGGCGGTTTTCCTAAAATTGACTTAGCAGCGGTAGTGAGCCTATAGGAAATGCCATTAGTACGTTTCTGATTACGTGACAAAAGGGTTTTTGCAACACATTTTTTATGATTACCAAACAAAATACTTGTACGACAAAACACACAATAAGCATCAACAATAACATCATTCAGAACATTCATAGTCTTAGCATTCGTTACATCACAACCCGTTTTAAAGTTTGATTCTACTTTAGACATAACATGCGTTTTATTCAGAGTCCTAGTGTGAACTTCTACTTGTTCATCTTTGGTGAGCAACTCTTAGGTTTCCAAATACTGTCTTCTTTTTGTTCTTTTTGGTGTTGGATCTGCTAACTTAGGATGGGTGCCTAGTCCTGTAGAAGTCAAAGCATGCACATTAGTGATCTGTGAAGATGCTTTCTTAGGTGTCTGTTTTACTTGATACATGCCTGGTGCAATCATATTCTTTTGTGCAAATTTCCCTTTTTCAAGTACTTTGAGTTTCTCTTTCAACTCAATGATGATGTGTTTTTGTTGTTGAATTTTAGAATCCAATTCTCGGTTGATGCGTGGTTTTGCAACCTTACAACAGGTTTTACCTCTCGAGGGATCTCAAGAGGCTTACAACCCCACCAGGCAGTGTACCTGACCGATGTAGTATAGTGTAGTGGTAAGTACGGGGGATTGATCGTTCTCCACAGGGAATAGTGTTCGTTAGGTATGAAAAGCTACTCTAATTAGGTCTAAGGGTTGAGGAAGATTCTTTTTTATGTTTTTATGTTTTTATGAAAGCAAGTAAAATCTCGGGTTTGAAGGAGTGGGCGGAATTAGTTGCTAGTCAACTAACCCAAATTACTACGAATGCAAATAAAATAAAATAACAAAAATGAAAATGTTGGAGAAGACTTAAGTGTAGAGAAATGTGTTTACTTAGATTTCCTTACTCCCTAACTATCTTTTACCGGTTGATTAGTGTGTATTAATTGCGTGGATGACGGGTGTATTCCTTAATACCAATCGTGGGGTGGCGTACGTACTTCCCCAACTCTACAAGCTCCTACTTCACTCCTATGTCGAGCCGGCTAGGAAGCTCCTAACATGGGATCACTAGAATTCGCTTGTGCATTAAATACAACCATAAAAACCTTTAGTACGCATTTGGTTCATGTTTCTTAAGACGTTCAAGCAAGTTACCGAATAGGAAGTTAGCCAGTTTTCTTAAGCCTAACATAGATAAACAATCATCCAATACAACTAATAACACACTAATAACCAATAATCAATAGCTAAGTTTCATTAGATCTAAGCAAACACAAGATAAATCTAGCCTAACATGTTAAACAAAAGACAAGAACAAGATAGAATCAAACAACACATAGACATATTGAATGATTAATTGATAACTTATCTTTCAATGTAACATGGAAGATCTCAAGGCAAAAAGCCTTGAAAAAGATGCTAAAATCGTCTTAGGGTTTTCTCCCAAAAATTCCACACTAAGCTCTCCACACTAATGACAAAAAATTAGAAAACTATATATAGACTTTTGGATCTGACGGCGTCACCTTATGGAGTGTGACGCCGTCACCTCGCCGCTTTTAGGGTTCCCGAATGACCTTCTTGACGCCGTCCCTCTTTAGCTCTCCAAAATCCGTTCTGGCTTATCAAGGCTTGACGCCGTCAGAACTTGAACGTGACGCCGTCCCTCTTTGAATTAAGCCGTGACGCCCTTGATCAGGTTAAAGCGTGACGCCGTCAGAATTTACATGCAATTTTCACTGGCTTATCATGAGTAAATTTCACATCCACCTTTTCTTGCCAAGCCATGACGCCGTCCAGAGTAAAATCTGACGCCGTCAAAGGTAACTTTTAGCCGATTTTTGAGACTTTGTCGTTTTCTTCACTTTAATGCTCCAAAAACGTCCAAAATGCCTCCTTTTCCAGATTTCTCCTCAAAAGTACCTAAAATGACAAAAGGAACGATTTAGGGCAATATTTTATCAAATAAATACGATTTAGGGCTTAAATGACCCCTTAAAAGCGGTACACTTTTCGCTTCATCAAATACCCTTACACTTGAGATTTGCTTGTCCTCAAGCAAATGCGCTTTTATTCTAATCAAAATACAAGTTAGGGGTCATTTAATGCAAACATAAAAGTAATTACAACAAATAATTGTTCCACTTCAATCATAATAAGCACGGAGATTATAAACTAGCACCTCACAAGTAGTGTTTAGATACTCACATCTCTCAAGTGTCATCAAAATAAATCTCATAAATGAAAACGGATAATATCTCTCACTACCTGTCATAGCAAATAGATTACCATAGGCTTGGGAAAGGATCGAAAACCTCCTCCACTAGGCGTAAGCACCAAAGATAAACTATCAAAGAGGGCTTTTACATGGGTTATAACGTTAGGTGTAGGGAAAAGGAAAACACGGTTTTGTTGGATAAAGGATATTTTACTGGTGGCGAGTTAAAGATCTTGATTAATTACATGTACTATACAATGTTGCTAAGCCAAGACTCGACTCAATCTTAAGCTAGAAACAAAATAACAAAATAACAAAAACATAAAATGAAACATAAAATGAAACGGGATGGTAGTCCGTATGTTTTTTCTATTTTTTTCATTTTCTCATTTTTTTGTATTTTTCTTGATTTTTTCGATTTTTTTTTTTTTTTTTTTTTGCATACACTTTTGCCCTACCATCCAAAATAATACATCATAGGGGCATTGCATTCCCCTTACACTTGAACTTTTACATAACTTTACAATTAACTATTCTAATGACTCGAATTAAGATAATTGAAAAACTTGGAGTACTTTTTAAAATATTTAGCACATATGGGGGTAATAAATGATGTTCTTCCCCATTACTCCATTACACTAGTACTTTACCCATGAGTCCCAATCGTCCCAAAACAATATGTACAAGGATATGACTCGACTTAGCAACCATGTAATCAACTAGATAATTAACTTGGGTTTAAACAAATGTTGTCACAATAATGCACTAAAAATGAGTGCATACAAGGTAGGCTAAGGCGATTTGGGTGTACATTTAAGTGGGGTGTAACAAATTCTTCCTTTAAGTAAAATGCTTAAAGGTCGAAACGAAAAGATAGGCTCTGAGGGGTGTACTAGGGGTATCGTGTACTAAAAATGAGTACAACGCAAAGGGTGTGGGAGAATTACTTGACCAATGTAGCCAAAGTAATTATAACAAAAACACAGGTGTAAAACAATAGGTTAATCCTAATGCCTCTTATCATGTAGTAAGTCTAACTACACGAATGTAGTCTCACTTGTGGCCTCGGAATGGTCCTAACGCAAGTTCTAGAATCTAAGTGCTACCGGTACACACATCATAGCATAAATGCTTTTCCTACCAATTCTAGGGGCGAACCTCACATTTGGGGGTGGAAAATTTTTTAGTGGTACGGTTTTTGTGCTAGTCATATAACTCCTATCCGTGAGACGCTCATTAAGATCAAAGTTTCACTCCTATATGTTGTAAAAAAAATTTAAATTTGGCACTAAAATTACCCTAACAGGTATTTATCTCAGTTTTATTACACATCTACTATTAAACAAACAAAAATCAAGCGTAATAGTATTCTCTAATCGTACTTTTACCCTCCCCTTACACTTAAGATGAACATTGTCCCCAATGTTCAAATAACAAGATGTAAAAGTAAAAAGTAAAAGAATGAAATCAAATACTCCCCTGATTCGCTTGGTGGATAATGAAGTTACACGGTTAAATCTTCTTCCAAAGTAATGTTGAAGCTCCATGACTAATGCATCGCCAAAAGCTTGATCCAAAAACATTTCCTTGTCCAAAATAACCTGTTAAACCTGAGAAAACAAACACGAAAACCTGCATAACATCGGCGGGATAAAATCTATATATAAGGATATAATGCTTGTGGAATGATAACTTTGCAGATTCCTGGAGATTATAAGTTGGAGATTTTAATAAAAACTTTTTAAAAACAAAATTTTCAAAAATTTCTGAAAATTAAATCTGACGCCGTCAGGTTATAAACCCTGACGCCGTCAGAAATGACCTGACAAAAATTTTCATTTTAAGTTTCCGGAAAATTTCTGGAAAAACCTTTACCTTACTTCCTGGAAATCCTGCAAAACATCATTATGACTCAATACAAGCATTTGACTCAAACACACACTAATATGTATGTTAATTTATTATTATTACGATTCATGTTCATATGTGTTCTAATAGACCGATTTAGATTTCCCTTACACTTATCTTTTGCAAAATACCTTTATATGTAGTTAAGACGAAGTTAAAAACAAAATAAAGCATTTTCACAAATTACTTTTGAACATGAATCAATAAGAATAAAAATTAAACACACATACGGAAACAAATAAAAACAAACAAACAAACAAATAAACACACAAAGCAAATAAAGCTTGGGTTGCCTCCCAAGAAGCGCTTTTCTTTATTAACGAGTCTTGTAGCTAGACTCAAAGTCACGTACATTACGTGACTCCATCATCGGTCACGGTTCCTAGGCCATTTTCATTCCCGGTTTTATATTCCAGTCCTAATTTCAAACAATCCTTGTAGAAACCGAATATCCTTTCCATAACATAGTCTACTCCTTTATTTCTATCCTCATCATTCCTATAGTAGACCGCTTGCTTGAGCTCCTTCTCAACATTTGACAAGTGTTGGAATTGTTCTATCTTATATGGCATTTGGTAGTTTACTTCATCGGTCTCATCCTTAAATCTAACTATCCCTAAGGAAGGTTCATAAGTCATTCTAGAGACCTCAACAAATGGTTTTCCAAAAACCACTTGAGTTAAGGACGCATCGACTATTGGGCGGATATCTTCTACAATTACAAAGTCAGTGACATAGGTGAAGTTTCCTACATAAACCGGTAATCCCTTAAGTCTTCCCGTGAAGTTACTCATCCAACCCTTGTCAGGGAGCATCCTATACCCAAGTTGATTTTTCATTATCAAGTTGTAGTGGGCTCTAGTCATGATGTTTATGGGTGATTTAAGGTCGATGTAGGCTTTCCACACATGCAAATGTCCGATGTTGCATGGTATGTTGAGATTAGAAGGGTCGCCTATTTCAATGATTGGTCTACCTAGGAAGTATGGTGTCTCGGGGTCATCGAATAAGTTTGTATGATATGCGCGCTCTTCCTTAGTGGGTAGCCTATTGAAGTAGTCCTCATCATTATCTACTTCCTCTACTTCACTTTTCTTAACTTCCTTATCAACCTCGACTTTCTTAACCTCATCCTTAGGTTCCATTTCTATCCTACCCTCATTCTTGTCACTTTCTTCCATGCTCCTATCGATTGGTTTAATAGTGACAACGTTGACGAAGTGGACATGTTTGGATGAAGAAGGGTCTTTGACTTGGGGTCCGCTATTTGTGTTCCTAGCGTCCTTATGTGGAGGTGATAGCACTTGGTTATTGAGGGCTTTCAACAAGTTGTCAATTTTATTGGTCATCTCAGTTTGTTGCTGATTGAATTCGGATTCGAATCTAGCTATCCGAGCTTCTTGAGATGCCATAAATTGGGACATCAATCCTTCAAAGTTATTGGTACTACCATTGCCGGAAGGATTGTTGTTGAAAGTACGGTTCGAGTTGGAACCGCTTGATTGGAAACGATTAGGTGGGTTGGAAGAATTGGTTTGTTGTGCGTTTTGGTTTTGTTTCCACCTAAGGTTCGGGTGATTTTTCCATGAGGGGTTGTATGTATCACCGTAATGGTTTGGCTCGGGTTTGAAAGTGTACCACTTGTCTCCCGCTCCGTCGGTACGCGAGGATGCGTAGTCCACAAAAGCTTGTTCGGGGAGTTCCATGCAATCACGAGTGTCGTGGGGACCACTACATAATTCACATGAAGAAGTGATTTTGTTCACTTGGCTTGAAAGTTTAGGAGCCTCGTAGGATTTCATGAGAAACTTGACTTGGTCTTCAAGTTCTATGATCCTACGGTCGGAAGTGCTTGAATTGTTCAAAGGCAAAGATATTGCCTTGACCGTTTTATTCAAATCACGGGGATCACTCCAACTTTCGTTGTCATAAAGAGCAAGATCCTCTAGGAGAGCCCATGATTGTTCCGCACTTAGATCACGTAGCTTGCCACCGGCCGATTGGTCAATGGTTTGCCTCGTGGAGAGATTGATATGGTCATAGAAGATTTGGACTTGGAGCCAAAGTTCTATGCCATGGTGAGGGACTTTTTGGAGTAAGTCCTTGAATCGAGTCCATGCCTCGTAGAGAGTTTTGCCTTGACGTTGTTGGAACATCAAGATATCATTCCTTAGCTTGGTAGTTCTTCCCGGTGGGAAAAACTGAGCAAGGAAACGAGTAGTGAGATCATCCCAAGAGGTGATGGATCCTGCGGGTTGACGTTCTAGCCACTGACTAGCTTGGTCCCGCAGAGAGAATTGAAAGAGACGCAATCGGGTCGTCTCTCGAGTGGCAACATCAAGGTCTATAGAATCAACGATTTTAAGAAAGTCCTTGAGGTGTTGATTAGGATCTTCAGATCGAAGTCCATGGAATGCGCATCCGCTTTGCACCAACCAGATGGTGTCGGATCGCAAGGGTGTGATATTGGCTCCTTGAGTGAGCTCAATGGTGTTTCGATAGCCATGGTGGCTAGGACGGGAATACTCTCCTAAAGTACGGGCTCTAGGAGGTGGTGGTTGTTGTGGTGGTGGGTTGTTGGGATTAAGGATATTACCATCTTCCATGATGTCGGATGGTATGGTTACGAACAAAGACATGAAGAAAATAGATAGACTAAAGAAAACCTAGAAAAATAAAACAAAAATCTCACTAGAAAGGAATCTAGTGAGTAGACCTATAAAATAAAAATTCAACCTAAACAATAACTATTCCCCGGCAGCGGCGCCAAAAACTTGATGCGTGGTTTTGCAACCTTACAACAGGTTTTACCTCTCGAGGGATCTCAAGAGGCTTACAACCCCACCAGGCAGTGTACCTGACTGATGTAGTATAGTGTAGTGGTAAGTACGGGGGATTGATCGTTCTCCACAGGGAATAGTGTTCGTTAGGTATGAAAGACTACTCTAATAGGTCTAAGGGTTGAGGAAGATTCTTTTTTTATGTTTTTATATTTTTATGAAAGCAAGTAAAATCTCGGGTTTGAAAGAGTGGGCGGAATTAGTTGCTAGTCAACTAACCCAAATTACTACGAATGCAAATAAAATAAAATAACAAAAATGAAAATGTTGGAGAAGACTTAAGTGTAGAGAAATGTGTTCACTTAGATTTCCTTACTCCCTAACTATCTTTTACCGGTTAATTAGTGTGTATTAGTTGCGTGGATGACGGGTGTATTCCTTAATACTAATCGTGGGGTGGCGTACGTACTTCCCCAACTCTACAAGCTCCTACTTCACTCCTATGTCGAGCCGGCTAGGAAGCTCCTAACATGGGATCACTAGAATTCGCTTGTGCATTAAATACAACCATAAAAACCTTTAGTACGCATTTGGTTCATGTTTCTTAAGACGTTCAAGCAAGTTACCGAATAGGAAGTTAGCCAGTTTTCTTAAGCCTAACATAGATAAACAATCATCCAATACAACTAATAACACACTAATAACCAATAATCAATAGCTAAGTTTCATTAGATCTAAGCAAACACAAGATAAATCTAGCCTAACATGTTAAACAAAAGACAAGAACAAGATAGAATCAAACAACACATAGACATATTGAATGATTAATTGATAACTTATCTTTCAATGTAACATGGAAGATCTCAAGGCAAAAAGCCTTGAAAAAGATGCTAAAATCGTCTTAGGGTTTTCTCCCAAAAATTCCACACTAAGCTCTCCACACTAATGACAAAAAATTAGAAAACTATATATAGAATTTTGGATCTGACGGCGTCACCTTATGGAGTGTGACGCCGTCACCTCGCCGCTTTTAGGGTTCCCGGATGACCTTCTTGACGCCGTCCCTCTTTAGCTCTCCAAAATCCGTTCTGGCTTATCAAGGCTTGACGCCGTCAGAACTTGAACGTGACGCCGTCCCTCTTTGAATTAAGCCGTGACGCCCTTGATCAGGTTAAAGCGTGACGCCGTCAGAATTTACATGCAATTTTCACTGGCTTATCATGAGTAAATTTCACATCCACCTTTTCTTGCCAAGCCATGACGTCGTCCAGAGTAAAATCTGACGCCGTCAAAGGTAACTTTTAGCCGATTTTTGAGACTTTGTCGTTTTCTTCACTTTAATGCTCCAAAAACGTCCAAAATGCCTCCTTTTCCAGATTTCTCCTCAAAAGTACCTAAAATTACAAAAGGAACGATTTAGGGCAATATTTGATCAAATAAATACGATTTAGGGCTTAAATGACCCCTTAAAAGCGGTACACTTTTCGCTTCATCATCCAATTCTCGGTTTAATCGAACAGTGTCATTACTGTTTTGGCAAACTTCATCAATGTCCTTTTCATATTCAAAAATTTGATGTTTTAAAACAACATTTTCTTTTTCAATATTCTGAATTTTTGAAACATGACTGTTTTGTAAGGACAAAGATTCTTTTTGGTTTTGTAATTTTAACTCCAATTCAAGACTCTTAGTCTGACACCATTGCAACTTTTGGTTGAGTTGGAAAATTTCTTTTAAAAATTTGTTTTCCACATCATCATTGACTTTTTGAAGTCTCTCATTTTCTCTTTTTAATTTTTCAATCTCAATTCTCAACATCTCAATATCAACAGAATGATCATCAACAAGCATTTCATCACACAACAGATAAATGGAATTCATGATCACAGATATAACATCAGAACATAGAACATTTTCTAAGAGTCGATCTGCTTCTTTTTGCAAAGCTTTGTTTTTACATTTTTGTTTTAAGATCGCATTTTCAGTTGCCTCGAAAATGTTTTTCATGGATGCTACCTCTGATTGAAGTTCCTGTTCCCAATGAGTAGCACAAAGTCGCAGGTGTTGAAAATCTTGCAAAAATTGCTTTTGAAAAACTTCTCTCTTTTCTTTTTCATAGGGAGAAAGAAAAGTAGAGACTTTTATCTCTGAATTTCGTTCAATTGCATCTTCCAAAAATTTTATGTCTTCCATAAATGTATTAAAATATCTAAGGACACGACATTGATTTGGCAATGGTGCAATTACACCTTGATTTGGTAAAGGACCATTAACTTGTGCTACCGTGGTCACAGGGCCAACCTTAGAAGATTCATTTATTTCAATTAAAGACCATGTTTTTTCTGATTTATCTTTTTGTGGAACAAAAGTGTCACTAATATGAGGTACTCTTGAGTAGTCATATGGTTTATGAAAATGAACATTACTCATTTTAGATCGACTCTCATCCTCTTGTTCCATTTCCTCTTCACGATTATAAACAACAACACGCACGAAAGAATCATCAAACAAATGTTCTGCACTATACAACTTCGGATTTCCCTTGAGTGCTTTATGTAAAAAACTTGGTTTGTCATCCCCAATAGCAAAGCCATATCATTGGGGATTTGGTTTTACAGTCAATTTCTTAATGGTTGTTACGGATTCACCAGTTTTATACACAACTTTTTGAAATTCTTTAAGTTTGCTTTCCAACTCAACAATTTCCTCAAGATATGAATCAACTCGTTTCCTTGAAATTTGTTTTTGTTCAAAAAGATCATCTTTACATGTTGACAACTCTATTTTAGTTTTGGAAAGTTCAGAGTGTAAGATGTCAACTTGTTTTTGAAAATCTAAACTTTCTTGTTCCTTTTATGAAATTAATTCATTTTTGGAAACGGTTAATTCACGTACCTGATGTTCTAACTCTTGTGTTTTAACATAAGTTTGTTGGAAAGCAACCTCAAAACTTTTTTCTCGTTTTTCTTTAGTTTCATAGTTTGAAAGTTGAAGTTTGTAGCACTCAAGATCCTTAGTTAACAATGCAACTTTTGCTTTTAAATTACTATTAATTTCATTGCACTTGTCAATTTGGGATTTCTGTGCATCTAACTGTGTTTGGGTAGTCTAGAGCAAGGTCATGAGCTCTGGATTTGGACCAACAAAAAGATCTTCTTGTTCAAGTTGATCATTATTATCATTATCAAGAGGATCATCAAATGAAACAACGGGGTTAATTTGATCTTCATCAAATGTAACTACGGTGTTTATTTGGCCATTAACTTGAGAAGATAAGAATGATTCGTTTTGACCAACATGGTCTTCAGTTGATGCACATGCAAAGGGTGATATAATTTCATGAATGAGACATTTAGAGTCAGGTACCTGAGACAAGCCATCGGTATCATAAACCGGGCCTGTTTCACCCATGTGCATCTCTTGCATGTTAGCCATCAACATTACGGCTGCATTGGCCTCCAGATCTTCCATATCGTCGTCCGAGTATGCATTAGCCATAAAGTTGTGCTCCTTCTCAGTCAAGGTGCCACCAGCTTCATTTTTAAGAGCAAGAAGAAGAGCTTCTTTGTGGTATACACTCCCTCTGGTCCTTGGGTTGGGGCAAGCATTGGCTATGTGACCTTTCCCTCCACAGTTGTAACATTTCACCATCGTGTTTCCAATCCCAGTATTCCCTGTTTCAACAATTTCTGCCATTCTTGTTGTATTACCAGTGCTTTTCTTGCTACTTCCAATTGAATTAAACCTTTGCCCAGATGAATTTCCCATGTAATTACCCGAACCATATCTCCCAGAAGCTCTATTTTGAAGTTCAACTCTGCCATCATGAACAACTGCCTGATTACGAGTGTTGGATGAAAACCTAAGATGGTTGTTTGATATGTTTGAAAACTTGCCAAAAGCTCTAGCAGTCAAAGCAAATCTTTCGTTCAACGAGTTAAAAGCATCGTCTTCATCACTGTTGATATTTGAATAAAGCATAGTATCGGTGTTGTCATATGGAACCAGTTGATTATCAGTTTGTTGTGGTGATGCTTCATATGGAACAAGTTGATTTGATGAGGGTTGTGAGGGATAAGCAGAATAAATTTGTAGTTGGACAAAACTCTGATTTGGCTGTGGATCAAAATGAGACAGAGCAATCAAAGCAAGTGAGTTGGGAGTAGGTGATGATGAAAATCCTCCACGAGCTGCTCTGTCTTTATCAACCTCTGATTGGTGATGTTTCAAGTAATCATACAACAACCCATATGTGGCATTGTGTAGATTCTTAGCTTGTCGAAAAAAAGTTACATACTTCTGCCAATCAGGTCCAGGATAACTTAGGAACTTAGTATTTACTGCAATCCAGGGTAGTACTATGTTGTGCCTGTCCAAGTCATTGATAATATTGGTAAACCGATGGTAGTAAGACTCTAAGGATTCCCTGGCTTCAATCATAACATGGTGTATTCCAGATAGAGCTTAGATTCCATGTCCACTTGGTTTAACTCAGTTCCTTCCATGAGAAGATGTACATGTTCCCACATGTCCTTAGCAGTCTTTTGTGCATCAATACTACTGAAGATAGGATTTGGAATTCCTTGAAGGATGTAAAACATTGCTAGTTCATTTGCTTCTTGCTGAAGGACTTGTTCTGCTGTGAGCTGAGCAACAGGAATAGGAGTTGTAGTTGCTTCTCTTGGAGGAATGTGATTTGGATCTGTAGGAATCATTGTAGTAGGAACTAGATATGGTCCTTCAATGATTACCTTCTTCAAGTACTTTCCATGGGGTTTCTTGAGTTCAATAAACTGAAGAAATTGACTTGACCACTGCACGTAATTCCCTAGAGTTATCATTGGAGGTGCATCTAAGGATCCTACTTCATGTCTGGATTGCTGACTGCTGATTTCTTCGCACATTTGGTCAAACCAGTGAGGTTGTTTAGGTGGAAGTTGTTAAGTCTGCATTGGTTGTTGTGGATATTGTTGTTCTTGAGGGAAAAACTGATGTTGTCGCACGAAATCTTGGTGTTAAGGATATTGTGGTTGTTGATGATATTGTTGTTGCTGATGATACTATTGTTGTTGATACTGCTGTTGTTGATTGTAAAAATAGTTGTAATTTGGTGGTTGAGACATTCTTTTGTTCTTGTGGATCTTGTAGACAATTGAGATGTGTGTTATGAGTTATAAAGTTTAGTTTTGGTTAAGTGTTTTTCTTGTTCAATTCCTATAAATTACTGTTAACAAGCAATTTTGATAACACTGTTCACAGTTGCCAATTGCGATAAGGGTACAGAATTCCGATAAAGCAGTACGATTCCTATAAAGTTATCTGAATTCCGATAAAGCAGTACAATTCTAATAGACAAGAGAATTTCGATAAATCCAAGATTTGCGATAGCTTCACCAATTGCGATAGAAATTGACAATTCCGATAATCTCTCTAAATTGCGATAGAATTGGCAATTTCGATAATTTATCTAAACTGTGACAGAAATGGAAATTTCGATAATTTATGTAAATTGCGATAGAACTGGCAATTTCGATAGCTTATCTAAATTACAATTCCGATAATTTTCTCAATATCTTATACAAGATATGAGATTTGCCTCAAAGTCGAAGTATTTTCACAAACTTATACAAGCAAGGAAAATACTGAACGCCAATTTCGATAAACCCTTGCAGTAGAATTCCGATAAACCCTAGCGACAATTCCGATAAACCATAGCGTCAATTCCTATAAACCCTCAAAAGCAATTTCGATAAACCCTCTTTTCACCAATTCCTATAAAACGCCAGATTTTTCAACTCACTTTTACGACTAAAAGGCGATGTTTCATTAGGATTTTTTTGGTTCAAAACGTTTAATAACACGTAAATATTAAGAAAGTTGCAACCTTTAACGTCTAAACCAAAATTTGGTGAATTTTGATAATATGCAACGAATGAAAACTAGTGTAAATCTAATAAAACTCGTACAAGATTTAAACTTTCGACTACAAATCTGATCTCTACTCACTATAATAATCTTTTCACTTTACAAGTGCGAAGAATAGTGAAAGAAATGAGACTTTTTTTTCGCAAATAACCACAAAACCAAATGTTAAAGCTACGAAACCAAATGTAAACTGAATAATGATGTAATCAACTCAAAAACACACGATCTAATTATCTTCTACCGAATGATACAACAGTAACTACAACAACAGCAGTTGCGACTATGTTCAATGGGCAAGTCGATTCTTATGGTTCATTGAACTCAAGAAACCGCATGGCAAATACATGAAAAAGGCTATCATTGAAGGACCATTCCAAATGCCAACTACAACGATTCCTGGAGATCCAATTGCTATTCCTCCAAGAGAAGCAACTGTGACCCCTATTCCTGATGCTCAGCTTACTGCAGAACAAATACTTCACCGTGAAGCAAATGAGCTTAAAATGTCCTACATTTTTTAGGGAATTCCTAATCCAATCTTCCGAAGTATTGATGCTCAGAAAACTGCAAAGGACATGTGGGAACATGTTCATCTCCTCATGGAAGGCACTAAATTGAACCAAGAAGATATGGACTCAAAACTCTATCTCGAATACACAATGTTCATGATTGAAGTAGGAGAATCATTAGAGTCTTATTACCATCGGTTCACCAACATCATAAATGACTTGGACAGACACAGCATTGTTTTACCCAGGATTGCAGTCAACACAAAGTTCCTCAGTTGTCTTGGTCAAGATTGGCAGAAATATGTCACCTTTGTTCGTCAAGCAAAAAATCTACATAATGCATCATATGGGTTGTTGTATGAATATTTGAAGCACCATCAGTCAGAAGTTAACAAAGATCGAGTTGTTCGTGGTACTTATTCACCATCAACAAATCCAAACTTATTGGCACTGGTAGCTCAATCTCATTTTGCTTCACCTTCACAACAAAACCATGCTTTTTTCCAACCACAACATCACTTTGCTTCTCTTCAACAAATCTCATCGACTCAAGTCATTCCATATGAATCAGCACCGCAATCAACTGACAATCAACTTGTTTCCTATGACAACACGGATACCATGTTTTACTCCAATGCAAACAGTGATGAAGATGATGCATTCAATTCATTGAATGAAGGATTTGCATTAATTGCTCGTGCTTTCAGCAAGTTCTCCAACAAATCCAACAATCGTCTTCGCACTTCATCCAACACCCGGAATCAAGCTGTTGTACAAGATGGAAGAGTTGAAATTCAGAATCGAGCTTATGGAAGAAATGGATCGGGAGGTTACATGGGAAACTCAGGAACCGGACAAAGGTTTAATGCAGCAGGTGGCAGTCGGAACAATGCAGGTGCTCCACAGAGAAGGGTAGAAATAGTTGAGACTGGGAATACTGGGATTGGAAATACAATGGTTAAATATTACAACTGTAATGGAAAAGGTCATCTAGCAAATGCATGTCCCAAACCTCGAACAAGAGGCAGTGAGTTTCACAAACAGGCACTACTTCTTGCTCTCAAGGATGAATCTGAGGGAACTCTCACTGAGAAGGAAAACAATTTCATGGCAAACACATATTCTGATGATGATATGGAATACTTGGAAGCAAATGCAGCCGTGATGTTGATGGCCAATATGCAGGAATGGCACATGAGTGACACAGGCCCAGTATATGATACTGACGGTCTGTCTCAGGTACCTGATTCAGCATGTCTAATACATGAAATTATATCACCATCTGCATCTGCATCAAATGAGGAGCAAGTTGTTCAAAATGATTCATTCTTATCTCCTCAAGAAGATGAACAAATAAACACAGTTGTTACATTTGATGAAGATCAAATTAACCCAGTTGTTACATTTGATGATCTAATTGATGACGATAATAATGATCAAATTGAACAAAATGATCTTTCGCTCGGTGCAGATCCATAACTCATGACCTTGCTATTGACTACCCAAACCCAGTTCGACTCACAAAAATCTCAGATTGATAAATGCAATGAAATCAACAGAAACTTAAAAGCAAAAGTTGCATTATTAACTAAGGATCTTGAGTGCTACAAAATACAACTCACAAATTTTGAAACACAAGAAAAACGAGAAAAAAGTTTTGAAGTTGCATTCCAAAATTCTTATGTCAAAGAACAAGAGTTACGACATCAAATATGAGAATTAGCTGCTTCCAAAAACAACTTGGTTTTTCAAATGGAACAAGAAAAATTAGAATTCACACAACAGGTTGAACACCTCAATTCTGAAATTTCAAAAACAAAAACAGAGTTGTCAACTTTTCAAACTAGTTTGTCCGAACATAAACAAGTGTCTAGGAAACGGATTAATTCTTATCTTGATGAAATTGTTGTTTTGGAAAGTAAATTAAAAGAGTTTCAAAAAGTTGTTTATAAAACTGGTGAGTCAATAACAACAATTAAGAAGTTTACTCTAAAGCAAAATCCACAAGGTTATGGTTTTGCCATTGGTGATGACAAACCACGTTTTCTACACAAAGAACTCAAGGAAAATCCAAAGTTGTATAGTGCAGACTATCTCTTTGATGATTCTATTATGCGTGTTGTTGTACATAACTGTGAGGAAGAACAAGAACAGGAAGAAGAGAGTCGATAAAAAATGAGCAATGTTAAGTTTAATAAACCATTTGATTATTCAAAAATACCTCATATTTCTGACGCCTTCATTCCTCAACAAGATAAAACAAAACAACCATGTTTTGTAATGCAAATTAAAGAATCTTCTTACGAGGTAGGTCCTGATAAACCGGTGGCACAAGTAAATGGTCCTTTACCAAATTCTGGTGTAATTGCACCATTACCAAAATGATGTTTTGTACTTAGATATTTTGATACGTTTATGGAAGACATCAAATGTTTAGAACAAGAAATTGAACGTAATTCTGAAATAAAAGTTTCTACTTTTCTATCTCCTTACGAAAAAGAAAAGAGAGAAATTTTTCAAAAACAATTTTTGCCATATGTTCAACATTTGCGTCTTTGTGCCACACACTGGGAACAAGAACTTCCAACAGAAGTAACATCCATGATGAACACTTTCAATGCAACTAAAAATGTGATCTCAAAACAAAAACGTCGAAATACAGTTTTACAACAAGAAGCAGATCGACTCTTGGAAGATGTTCTATGTTCCAATATTATCTCTGTGTTCATGAATTCCATTTATGTGTCTTGCAATGCTATGCTTGTTGATGATCACACTGCTGACACTAAAATGATGAGACTTGAAATTGTGAATTTAAAAAGAGAAAATGAGAGAATCAGTAAACTCAATGATGATGTGCAAAGTAAACTTTCAAAAGAAAATTTTCAACTCAATCAAAAGCTGCAATGGTTTCAAACTCAAAGTCTTGATTTTGAGTTAAAGTTCCAAAGTCAAAAAGAAACAATGTCCTTGCAAAACAGTAACACATCAAAAGTTCAAAACCTTGAAAATGAAAATGTTGTTTTAAAGAGTCAAATTTTCACATATGAAAAGGACATCGATGAAGTTTGTCAAAATCAGAATGAAACTGTTAGACACCACACCCAGGCAAACATCCCCCCAGACTACTAATATGAATGCTTCCACTTCTATAGGAATAGTCACCCCTTCTAGTGTTAGCCGATCCAAGCATAAGAGCAAAAAGAAGACTCGTATCTGGCAACGTAGGAGTGGAAGACCAAAAGACCAAGCAGTAGAAGTTCACCTTAGGAGTCTGATTAGAACGCATGTTGCGTCTGATGTAGAATCGAATTTAAAAACTTGTAATTCTAATCATGATGTAACGAATGCGAAAACTTTGAATGTGTTGAATGTTGATGCTTCTTGTGTGTTCTGTAGTAAAAGCATGTTATCTGGTGATCATAAGAAGTGTGTTTCAAAATCTCTTTTATCTCGTAACAAGAAACATACATCAGGCATTTCCTCTAGTCCCACTATTGCTTCTAAGTCTATACTAGGAAAATAGCCAAGTGTAGTTTCTAAGAATGCCTTAGACAAGACCATAGTTGTAGATAAAACTCCTTAGACAATCCAATCACCTAGCGAATTCACTAAGAAGAAAGTTGAAACTAGTTGGACATGGCAACGTTGGTTACAAAGTAAACCTAGTTTTACATGGCTCCCTAAGGTTATTAATAACTGCGTTACTAACCCAACGGGTTCTGTAACACCCCCGTTTTCAATATATGCAGCGGAATACCAGTTTGGGGTGCTACTTCATGGTTCACAGTCATGAGAATAGAAAACGACTCAAGAAGAGACGTTTTTAATTAAATATTGTTATCATTCATTTATTTAATATCAGAGTACATAATATAGGTCCCAGAGGGAGGTTCAAAAAACATGTTATAAAAGTTACATTATTCTTTGAATGATAACAAAGTGGACACTCTTATTATAAAAAGAAAGTCCACATCCACTCCATGCTGATAGCCAAACTCCTAGTTACCTGAGATAAACATGCTTAAAAAGTCAACACAAAGGTTGGGTGAATCTATAGTGTTTAAAGTAATAAATAGTTTGAACACAAGGTAAATAATAAAGAAATCGGTTTAATCATAATTCAACTTATTGCACTAAACCTCATGACACGCAATGCGTTAACAGTTTCTAGGTTCCACAAACATAATTAAATGAGAGTGGTCTTGCCCCCGAGTTTAAGAAATCAAATATAATGCATCTGCCTAACCGGCTACCACGAAGATATCCATCTGGTTAGTACAAATGGGTCGTCAGGCCAATAGATCTATTCACTATATTCGCGCTCACCCTGCGGGTGACTAATGGTGCATGATATGAGGGTCTTTCAATAAATACAATTTCGATAATAAGGGACAGTTAGCCTAGTGCAATAACAATCAGGAAAATACTTGTGTTCGGTTTGATAGCATGTATCTCCCCACATATTTGGAAAACATGTGAATAAGAAAAGTGGGACTATGAAACTCACCTGAAAGTCTGGATGGTAAAACAAAGTTTAAATAAAGTTGATAAACGTCTCCGGCTCGCAACCTGGGTTGGTTATATCAAGTTTCAGTAACTGTTTCTGAATATATATATAAGTTTAATGGTTCGTTTCGTAACGTTTTGGTTGTTGTTTAAATGTTAAATTTGAGACAACATGAAGTTTCTTCATAAGTTATAAGATTTTATCTTATTTCTTATTTTTAGGTTTCCGTTCCGTTCGTTGGTTAATTAAATACTTCGTTTGTTGGTTATCGGAGAAAACGTACTATGTTTATTAATTAAATCTTAATAATATTAATAATAATAATACTAAGAATAATAATAATAGTAATGTTAATTATTTAATAATATTATAGAAAAATTTACACTTTAGACCTTCTAGTTTCCTGTGTTGGCAAGTTTTACCCTTGAACCTTTATAAAATGATAAATTTTATAAACTTAAGTTTCAAAAATGACCCTTTTTACCCCTAGGGTTCCAATCGACAACATACTTAATCCTATTTACAAAATTAGTTAGTGCTTTGGCACTTTTTACCCTTGAGACTTCTAAGTTGTTACACCCGAAGTCCTTGTTATTCAAAAATGATTTGTTTCTTACATATTTTAGCGAAACCTTTTACAACTCTTTAGCCAACTTAATTATCAGTGTCAATAGACTATTTCTACAAAATCCCAGACCTTGGTTCGAACTCTAGACTTCGCAAACAATTTTTAAAACATGCGATTTCCAGTTTTTCGAAACAGAAACTCACTCGACCAAAATAGGCTGGTTCTCACTCATTTCTTAACGAAATTAACTCATTCTTTTTCCTATAATTAGCTATCTCAGTGGTCTTTATTCATGCAAAAATCTGGATTTTTAGGACCTTGTTTACTAGTCGAAACTTAGAACACAAATCCATAGTCTGCTGTTGTCGAGACAGTTTGAAAAAGAAAGAAAACTTTTAATTTTTGGTTCTCGACTTTATTAACTAGGAAACTTAGATTATTTAAAGTATCTTAAGCATCTTTAGATCATTTCTAAATACTATCAAGAGTCCTAGGGTTTTTAGAAAAATTATTCAGGTGTGTATATATTTGTTCGCTCGATAAGTATAAAAAGAAAATAGATAATTCGATTATGCTATCTTTAGTTTATAACATGTTGTATTGAGTGTTTATATATGTTATTAGGCATATACTAAGTATAGAAAATAATTGAAAAGAGATGAGATCATACCTTTTGAATTAAAATTCGATTAAGGCAAAATGGTGAGCTAGGGTTTCGAAATGACTTCACTAATGGTTCTAGCCTCCTCCTTGGCTTCTTTAAGGTTACTAGGATCTTGAGTGAGGGCTGTGAGAATAGAGATATTGATGTATGTGGCTGTGGGGTTTTGTTCAAAGGGTGGTGATGGTGGATTAGGGTTTCATGGGTGCTTTCTATTTATAGAGAAGGTTTATGGTTTCTAACATGTTCTAGGGAGTTTATTGAAGAGTGTGTGATGATGTGTATGGTTGTTTTAAGCTCCACATAGGTTTAGGAGGGGGAAAGTGATGTGTAAGCTTATGTTCCATACAAGTAGCCATCTTCTAGAGGAGGGGGGAGGTGGAAGGCTTGTGTTCTTTCATTTAGACTCTTAGGGTTTAAGGAAATTTGAACTTTGGTTTGAGTGTTGTTGTATTCGAACTAAGTTATAGGATTTGGAAAGATTTGGTTTGTATGGTGCTTAAGGGATTTGTACTCTAGGCTTTAGGTTATAGTAATCTAGGGTTTGAGGGTTAGTTAAGGTTCCTAGGGCTGTGGGATTTTTAGAAATGAAATTTTAGCGTTTTGTGAAATAAAATTATGTATGTCGATTTATAGATATGTGAAGGATAAATGATTTTGTGCATTGGGTAGTTGTACTCTAGCCTTAGGGAAGTTGTACTATAGTTTAGAAAATAGGAAAAATATAGTTTTAATAATTTCTTAATTTATACAATTTTTATGTAATTTTTATTAAAGTTATAAAGTAATTAAATGGGATTTTATGGTCTTGTGCATTAGAGGGTTGTACCATGAGTTTATGAACTTGTACACTTGCTAAATAAATTAATAAATTATTTTTAGAAATTAATGTGTAAAAATATTACAATGTATGTCTTTTAGATAATTGTTATCAAGATTTATATATGGTTTTTATTTAAAATTAGTTTTTATGCTTTAAAGACTTGTACTTTAGTTTAGAAGATTTGTACTTATATATTTTATAAAAATATTAATTTAGGGTTTGTGAATTTGTTACATATAATAATAGTTTGATGAAATTAGGGTTTATTCAGGAGTTATAGTGGTATTAGGGTTTCTGTGCTTTAGTGACTTGTACATTACTTAGATAAATTGTATTTTAGTATTTCTAGGGTTTTGTTATTTATAAATGTTGTTGTGGTAGTTTAGGATTTCATAAAACTCTTATTAAGTAAGAACGTTTAGTTTTAAATGTGCGTTAATGAAATAACGTAAAGTGGTAAATGGGATCTCATAAAGTTTTAGGTCAAGTATGTTTATATAATTAAATACTAAATTAGTTAAGGTTGGGTTGCAAGCACGTTTATCAGGAATGAGATAACAGTTAAAATAAATAAATAAAAATTTACCCTTAGAAAAGGATAAGTTTTTCTATAAGATAGTTTATTGGAAAGTGAGATTTTCGCAGTGGTTACAGTCACCCTCCGTTGAGGGAATCTCGTCCCGAGATTCAGTCTGCGTTGGTTAGGGAAATTGGGAAGTTGAAGTATAGGAACAGTCAGGCCTAGATTTCTAACCTAGATAGGGAATATGAGAATAGGTTGCGATAGGAGTTTGATATGCTTAAAATGCCTCAAGTTAAAAATAAATTAATATAGTATTATTTTATTCTTATTTCCTATGTCTCCAAAAATATCATTTCACTGCTAATTCCTCAATTATAATTTTGGCCTAAAAGAGTCGTCTAGGAATTTCCATTTACTACCTAAGGGAATGTATCTTGGTCAGTCTTATTCCTACTAGATGAACTAAATTTGAATGTTGGGCCACCTAATAAATCTAAAGGCTGTGAATAGTAACTCCAACGGTCAGATTCTAACGTCTAGGAATAGTAACACCTAACGGTCCGTAACAGTGATTTCTAACGGTCGAATAACGGCTATATTTTTCCTATAAATACCTCATTCTTTTACTACCAAATCCTCTTCTAAAAACCTCAAAATGCCGCACCTTTTTACTTTCCTAGCAATCGTTCATATCGTTCTCGGGATTTTCCTTTTGAAGTATGTTCTTAAGGAAGACTATGAGTTCATGGTCTATGTTGTGGCGGTTCTAATGCCATTCGGGTTCCTAGTTATCGGGGTTGACAAGTTATGGAGGTAATGATTTTTCCTTATTTCTATATAATCCTCAATAATTCTTATTCGCCTACGTGTTTTCGATCTAGGTTTGGTCTTGTGTCTTATTTTTTTTGTTGGTTCCTATTACACAGGGTAATCAAAAGGATTCATCCACTGATTACACTAGCTATCATGATATTGATGGGGGTCTTAGTGGTGATGGCTGGTCACCTTGTGTTCTATCCTACCTTGGTCATTGTAATCTATACTTCGATGCTAGTATTTCACTATGATAAATTTTTATGACTCCTAGTTTAAATTGTAATATCTATGTCTTTTATAGGGTCTTTGTATGTTTCCTAGGGAATCCTTTATGTAATATAACTTATGTAATCCTTGTAATATTAGTACTTCTGTTGTTAACAAATTTTCTATGTATTATCTTCCAAGGTTTCTAATAAAATTTTGGGTTCGTTGTAAATATTTGTGAATTCCTAGGGTTTTCTATCCTCAATTCTTGTTAATTTTCGTATCCTAGAGGTAATGGGTAGTAGTGATGGATTTCTATTGTATCAAAAAGTGATATGTTATGAAATATTTTTCAATATTTTGCTTTTGAATGAAAATTAGTAGAAAATTTTGAAAAGATAACTGTCCAATTATGACATGATTCTTCCTAGTTTAGACATAGTTGGCCAGGCTAAGCATAACTGAGGACTGAAGGATGTGATATTTGGTCCAGTTGTTGTGGTATTTTATATTTTCCAAATTGTTTTAAATAGTGTTCAACGTTTTGTTTTTATAAAATGACTTCATAAATATTTTTCAAAAGATTAAGAAAAATTTTGTTCATACTACGGTGGTAGGTCAGGAATTTCTAGGGTGATACTAAGGTAATCCTCGAAATAAATCTTAAGGTTTGTCTCAGGATCCTACAGGGTAGATCTGTCTATTGTTTGGTCAAGAGTAAACCTAATTCCTAATGGTATAATAGTGGATGACTACGAAATACCTATGAGCAGAATAGATGGAATAGAAGCTGAGTTTATTACGGAGTTTGTTACAAAATGAGGATTTATATAGCAGAAAGGTAGTTGTTTCAGTAAGGTCACATCCATCGTGTTAGAAATATGAATATTCAGATGAAGGTTCGGTCACCCCGAGCATCTATTTAGCATTCACATAGCTCGTAGGCTTATTAATATTAGCATAGTAATATTAGTATTATTAGTTCTATTAGAATTAGTCGTATTTATATTTGTGGAGGGGGTCGGGGCTTTCCCCACTGTCAGCTCACTCCACAGCCCACTAGGGGCACAAATATTAGGAAGTATATAAGACCCTTCCCACACAAGGGAAGGGGTGGGACTCTCATTTTCATTAATCTAATCTTTTCTGTTTTTGAGTTACCCACTCTCTCTCTCTAGTTCATCTTCACCTAACTCAACATGGATCTAATCTTCCATGAATCAAGACCACCCGAATCAAGCACACAATCAAGATGGTTATATCTTACAATTGGTATCAAGAGCCATGGTTAGGTTCGATTGATTATGTGTACAATTGGATTTGTGGCTATTTTTTTTTTCTCTTTTGGTTCGAACCAATATTCCAATCTGTTTTTTTTTCTCATGATCTGTTTTTTGTTTACAATATTAATGGTGAGCCTCAAGTGAAAGTTGGGTAATACTTGATGTTGGCAAATGTTGGGCTGCTACTGGTTTGAGTTTTTTTTTTCTCTTTCATTTTTGGTTCGAATCGTGGTTTGCTTGTTTCTCGTACTCATTTCTTTTGGTTCAAGATATCTTGTGTGATATATATATTTGTCTCTCATTTGAAGTGGGTACAGTTTTGTTCAAATTGTATTGTTGTGCACCTTCCTTTGTTTATTGGGCCTTAGATATTTAATGTGTTGGATCGCATAAGCTTGGATTTGGGTGTTGGGCGTTAACAGCTTTGAGATTTGGGTGTTAATACTTTGGTGGTTCTCTTTTCTCTTTGTTTTCTTCTTTGGCTCTAACCCTTGAGTATCTCAAGTTTTTTTTTGGCTTATCTGTGGTAAAATCTGAGCTCTAAAGTGTTGTTCTAGCTGGCGGTTTGTACTCAAGAAGGAGAAAACATTGGTTTTGGTTTGTAGGACTTCTATGTAGCGGTTTGATTGGTCTAAGAATTGCAGTTTGGAGCTTAACCAAAACCGGAAAGAAGACAAAAGTACTGAAAGTGACTAGTTTGGCTTGATGCTCCAGCGGTTTGACTGTTTGACCAGTCAACAGCAGTTTGACTTGTCCTAGCGGCTTATTGACAGGCGGTTCATTGACTGTGGCGGTTTATTGACTGGCGGTTTATTGACTCTGGTGGTTTATTGACTGCAGCGGTTTAGTGACTGCAGCAGTTTAGTGATTGAAGCGGTTTATTGACTGGCGGTTTATTGACTCTGGCGGTTTATGGACTCTGGCGGTTTAGTGACTGCAGCGGTTTAGTGACTGCAGCGGTGTGCCACTGGTGTTGACTAGTCAATAAAACTCAAAAAGAAAAAAGAAATAAGATGAAGCAGATTAAAAACCACGACCACAAACTACCCAAATACCAAACACAGTGTCTCTGCGTGAACCTCAGTTATGTAACCATCATCGGTCCAAGATTATAAATCTAAATGAACAGAAAAGAATGTACAAGAACAGGTCTATAATATCAGTCCACAATCTCTCCTAGACCTCATTTACCGTCATCTCTCCACAACCTCAGTTTTCTTTTCTTAAAAAATGAAAACTGTAACCAGCAACATCCTAAAGCTAGACACAACCTCTAATACCCTCACAAGTCACTCCCCAACACTCATCTTATTTAACCAAGACTCGATAATATAAACATCATTATCATCACAGCTCATGAAC
The DNA here is from genome assembly GCA_021014915.2 of Artemisia tridentata subsp. tridentata. Classification (NCBI taxonomy): domain Eukaryota; kingdom Viridiplantae; phylum Streptophyta; class Magnoliopsida; order Asterales; family Asteraceae; genus Artemisia; species Artemisia tridentata. Next base: position 257,022,397 of record CP139505.1, read on the forward strand.
ACAAAATGAAAATCAACAAGATCTCAGTTTATCTTTCGTGTAGAACACAAGTTTATTCGACCTCAAAGATCAAAAACACGAGAAGAAAATCATCATCGATCTGTGACTTTGGTGTTATCCGAATAGAAAGAAAGAATTATAGCAAGTATGTTACATTCTTTCTTTGGTTCGTTAACTGAAAAACGATAACAAATTAATACACCTTACCCGAGACCTCCTTATGGAGATCTTGACGTGATTATTGAGCCACGGTTCTTGCTTGGTGTGGTGTCTTAAGATGAATCGAGTTGCGTTTGTGTTTGTGATTAGTGGGATTGTTTAATGGAGTAATAAGGCTGGTGCTAGCGTTAATTTTGAGGTGATGCGCGGCTGAGTGAAATGAAGAGGAGGGTGGATAATTGGATGCTGCGTTTTCTTTTGGACAGAGATAGAGAGGCGGATAATTGTTTGGTGAGATTATGATTAGGGTTGGATTAAGTTGAGTTTAAGTGGCTTATAGATACCGGACAATTAGGGTTAAGGTTAGTGTTGTTGGTGGCTGAGCTAAAGGAAGGAGAAAGAGGCGGATGTAACTATGAGATTAGGGTTTGACTAATTTAGGATTAAGGTGTGTTTTATACACAATTGACTAAGGTTAAATTGGCATGGGCTTGATGTTGAACTCTCACTGGGCCGAGAATGAGGATGTTATCTTTATTGTACCGGCCACTTGATTGGGCCTTGACTCTTGTGGTACTCTAATTAAAGGCTTGGAAAATTGGACTAAAATGGACCTATCTTCAATATCACACGGGATTATAAGTTTATTTTGGTCCGAAACACTTGTCTTATATTTAATTGGGCTGAACTGAATATATTTACCAATGTACTCTTAAAATGCATTGTGCTAATTTTTGGTAAATTATTTGGTGAAAAAGAGTGGTGCTATGGAGTGGTACTTTGGTCATATAAAAGTTCACAGGGATACTCACGTCTCGGCTAGTATTGGGGTATATGAATGTCGACATGATTTCAGAGTTGTAGACTTGGCAGCATTGTCCTATTTGAGTGAGCCTACGAGTTGATCTTTGCAATTTGAGTTATAGTTGTCTAATTGCAACTTGAATAATTGCGAGTTGAAAAGTTGCTATTTGACTTGTTACGATTTGACTGATTGCGATTTGACCAGTTGCGGTTTGACGTTGCGAGTTGACACTTGCGATTTGACTTATTGCAATTTGGTTGATTGCGATTTGACTTGTTGCGATTAGACAAACTGCGATTTGACTTGTTGCGATGTGATCAAGTTGAGATTTGACTTCTTTGACTTGAATTGTGAAGATTAGTAGTGCATCTCACTCTTAGATGTTCTTGTTGATTTCACGGTTTCTCTTGGTGATTTTAGAAAATCTCGCGAAAGATTTGATTTCTCTTTTTAAATCACAAGAGTTGTAAAATCCCGTGAAATTAATTTTGAACAAGTAGGATGGACATGGATTTTGACATAATAAAACTTACAGGGTTTGACTATTTTTTTTGGGGATATGTTTTTGCTTCAAGATCGGCAGGAATTGGGAAGTTATGGTAACTTGATTGGTTTGTTAATTCACGGGTTGGTGTACTTAGTGTCACAAACATCTCGGGGTGGATGGATGCACGATGTTTGATGACCCTTGCTCAAGCATATTTAGGGTGATTAGACTTGGATGTTCAAGAAGTGGATATATACAATAAAGGATGGAAGGTTGGGTATATATCACTACCTATATTTAAAGGAGTTACATTGTTGTTCTCAATATAGGTTCTAAATAACAAGTTTGGATGATTAGACTTGGATCTTCAAGAAATGGATATATACAATATAGGATGGAAGGTTGGGTATATATCACTACCTATATTTAAAGGAGTTACGTTGTTGTGCTCAATATAGGTTCTACATCACAAATTAAGTGCAAGTATAAGTCGCGAACTTGTCCTTTATCAAGCTTCATCAATTGATTGTTGTTTCTCAAGCTTCTAATGGGATTGTAGTACAAGATCTTCTTAAGAGGTGGTCAGACTTAAAGACGGGAGGTGGTTTGTTCAGAGATGTGTTTCAACCCGGTACACACTAATGAGGGGTTACTACAAGAGAGTCTTAATCACCATTTTCGTTGCAGTAGTTTTATCTGTCTCTTTCCATGTATTGTGCCGGTCAAATACACTAACATCACGGACTCTCAGCTTTGGCAAAAAGGTCATTTCATGCCATTTATGAGGGGGAGAATTAGTGCGAGTTTCCTAGCGGTTCCGTCTCAAGCGATGTGAATTTTAGCGGTTCCGGTTACAGCGGGTCAAATCTTATCGGTTCAGTCTCTAGCGGTTTGAATCTTAGCAGTTCCGGTTTAGCGGGTCAGATCGTAAGTGATTCAGGATTCAGTGGTTCAATCTCCGGCGATTTGAATGGTGGTTCCAGCTTTAGTGGTCTAACTTTCAGAGGTTTGGGTCTTAGCAATTTGCCTAAGATGTCAGCAGTCTGATACTTACTGTTGTGCAGTTTGTTCTTGAATTTATCTCTCGGTTAAATCTCAAGAACTGTAAAATCCTGTACACAGTACGTCATCTATTCCATGCACTGCATCGATATCATCCAAGCAGCTGGGTCAGATAGCTATGTTTGTTTGGACTGACGTTGAGTCATTGGGCACTGCTAAGAATTAGCGCACGGTTCTTCTCCCTTCCACTATTCAACCGCACAAAATGATCACGAAGTTAGTTTGGTATTCCTTACTTGAGAGTGAGGTTGGATTTCACGAAAGAGTCTACCTATTTTATCTTGAAATCGGGGATGGTTGGATGCATGATTTCAATGATAACTTGCTCGTGCCTAAAATGTAAGTTGAAGACTTGGGTTATCTAGTTTCCAGAAGTCGGGGTGGATGGTTGAAGACCTGGATAACTATCACTTATAGGAGATACATTGTAGTACTCAGTGTCACACGTAGAAGACGTTGTGGATAATCACAAGAGGTGATGTAAGTCTCATACTTTGTCAGGATTACATTACGTACTTAGAGACTTAACACCGTTCTTCCAACAACAATGCAAGCTTAGGTAACAAATTTGAGTAATTCTACTTCATTTGCAATATGGGTATATCGGGTTTCCTTCATCAAGTGGTCACAAATAGTCGTTTGTGTACAAGGTTGGTTAGTTGGACAAAGGTTTTAAACCTTGTGATGTGATCTGTAATTCTCACGAGATATTCTTAACCCAAACTAATGCTCACCAAAACCAAATCAGTCATGCCACTTTCAATCTGTCACTGTCTCACGGTTTCTTCTTAGTTTTGTAAAATCCCGTGAAAGAACTTATTTCTCGGTTTAAATCATAGATTTGTAAAATCCCGTGATGATGAACTATGCGCTCTTGACCATGATCGGGTTAAAACCATTATCAAAGTTTAGCTATAACATCACAAATGGCTGGATCGAGGCATTTAATCAACAAGATGTGACTATGGGGTTAGTACGGTATTATTTATTTGAGGCTGAAGTGAAATTTCATGGGTGCGTGTACTTAGTATCTGAAGATATCAGGGAGGTTGGATGAAGATTCTACGAGATCCTTGTTCGAGCTTTCAACATTTACAATGACGAGGACTTGGATATCTAGTTATTTTTTCTTTCTCTCTATTGCAAAATAACTATCACTTTAAGGAGTCACGTTGTAGTGCTCAGTGTCACATGAAGTTGTGGATATCCAAGAGGTGATGTACGTCTTACACTTGATGGTTGGTTGGTTGAAGAGTATAGAGTACTTAGGGATTCGATGTTGCACGAAGTCTCTACACCGCTCTTTGTCACGCATTAGTACAAGTTTAAGTCACAAGTTCGGGTTATATTACTTCAGTATCAAGTTCATCATATTGGGTTTTCTCCATCAGTGGTCACGACATCAAGCCGACAAAATGATAATGGGGTTGGTAACAAGTTAGATGAGAGATGAAGTAAAGAGAGAGTAATGACGTCTGCATACATCAGTGCAGGCCTCGCTCTTCAACATAATGACGTCTGTACACATCAGTGCAGGCCTCATTCTTCAAAGAAAAGAGAAGTGTACGCTTGAGTGCACTTTATCTTCAAAAGAAGAGGAATCTTCTTATTTATGGCCATTCTCATCAACAAGTTTTATGCTCTTTCCGTGCTTATTCAGTCTTCAAGTGGATCGGCGCATATTGGAGTATACTTTTATTCACATATTCAACCAAAAATTGCAGTTGACAGGCATATGCAATTTTTGAGGGGGGGGGGAAAGGGTGAATAAACAACATGTCAGTCTTCAAGAACCGTCAAGTGGAGCTAATTACAGTTGATGGTATTCATATTCACTTGTTCAATCATCAAAAATTGCAGTTGGCAGGCATATGCAATTTTTGAGGGGGGGAAAGGGTGAATATGACTCTACATGTTGATTGATGATTGAGAAATGGTCATACGACTCCTGAATACGTCAGTTCAGGAGTCGTGCAAACCATGTTTCTCCAACACTACTTCTTCCGTCTATCAAGGTGTTGAAGAACATGGTCATGGAATGCTAATCGACATCTTCTCACGGGCTGGTTCAATTAGTATCAAAGGGATTCTAGTCAATGCTTCATGTATATGTCATTAGGCTACATGTACACATAATGATGATGATTCCGATTAATCGTAACCATCAGGGGAGAGAGAATGTGTACATCAAGGACGCACAACAGGTTCACGTGATCAGGGCTTAATATCCAAGGATGGATACATACTATAGATGATCAGTGGTTCAACTTGTTACTTTGGTGTTATACTAAAGACTGAAGAAGGTCGAGTCGTCAGTCTATTCTTCATTCTCGGTTGGGTGTTATCATCTCATGTGTATACTGCGGGTTGATGGGTTATATGTAAGGTTACTGGAAAGCATTTGGTGAGATGAAGATGATTGGTATTCTGTTCCTCCACATTGGGCAATCTTGAAGAAGGTCGAGTCTTCAGTCTTCTCTACATTCAAAAATGTTGTGCTCTTTTCTTACAACTTGATATTTAACTTAATCCCATGACAGTTCTTGTTTGATGAGTTGTGGAGTTAAGTTAGATTCAAGTTGTTCTATAGTTTAAGGTTAGGTCCAACTTGATTTTAACCTAATCTCATGACAGTTCTTGTTTGATGAGTTGTGAGGTTAAGCTGAAATCAAGTTGTTACTGGGCTTAAAGTTGTGGTTTAGCTTAACCTCATGACAGTTCTTGTTTGATGAGTTGTGGGGTTAAGCTAGATTTCAGTTGAGGCTCAACTTAAACTAACGAAAAGATGCCTAAGGTTTTTGATGGCGTTACTCAAGGAAGGGAGTGTTAGAAGACTAAAGAAGGCATGCATTTGGTTATCAAAAGACTTCTTCATATTATGGGCGTTCATCCAAAGTCTTTCTTCTATTATGGGTGTTCATCAGAAAGGTTGTCAGATTGGGGGAGAGCACTAATTAGGGGAGAGTGAAAAGTCTGAATTAATCCCTGATTAAAAGTGCTCTCGTTACTCTTCAGCAAGTTAAATGATGGAAGCGGAAAAGATTCAGGATGCTGAGGAGTAATGATTTTCGGTTCGTATCCTTGTATATATTTTGCTTCTTACATTCTTTTTCATATTTTATACCTTTTTGTAGATAGATACATAGAAATCTTGCTAATTGTAAATAGAGAAACTTAAAACCAGAAAACCCATAAAAAATTAAAAAATTAAAAAATACCAAAAATAGTTTCACCTAGGCATGTCTTCTGTTTATCGATAACATTTACGGACTTAGAAATGTCATTCAATAATGGCACGGGTCTTTAAATGAAGCTTGAGCAGAAGTTAAAATGGATTGTTAAAACATGTCTAAATGGCTTGCTATTACTTCAGATAGCAACCCGCGCTTCAAACTGGGGAAAGCACGTCGCCAAAAAGACGGCTGTTCCTCCAACTGGGTGATGTTCACCTGGGCATGGATTACTTTATATCCATGTTTCTTCGATCTGATGTACGTTTCAGTGCATCACTTCTTGAAAAAGAAGAGAAATCTTCTTTGTATGCAAATAGTTTTCATTCTATGATTCTTCTGAAAATTATTTGTGAGACACTTGGTGAATATGTGTTGTAAGAAATTTGCTTAAACTCGGATTGTGCATAAAATTTGTCACTCAATCAATGACTAATGGGTCATTGATTGAGGGGGAGAGTGAACTAAAATTTTATATCATCAAACGGACTTATTGGTTAAATCATACTTGCTTGAAATGATTTTGTAGTTAATGGAGTATTAGGTGTAGAGGATCTTGCTAAAACTTTATATCAAATGGCCTAATGTGTTGGTTGCTAGAAAGTTTAGGACATTATGTGCAATTTGCTTATAGTTTCCTAGCTTTACATATCTAGTAGGTTCATTTGTGTTACTTTGGAATCCTCGTTTAATCCCCTATATACTTTAAGACTCAAAACCTAAAAAAAGTTAGAAAACCCATTAAGTTTGATGTTCTTGAATGCCCCAATGACATTTGTATGATCTGAATGAATGAGTTTCAAATGTTGTTTGACTTTTGTTAGTCGATTGCTGCTCAAGTGTTGTTGATATTGTGCTTATGCTATCAGGATTTGCTTAGGTGTATTGTTATCATGCTTGAATCATGTTCCTAAGATCCTGAGTTGAAGATTGAAATGTGTGTGAATTGTCATGTTCATGATCGCTATTTGCTCTTCATGCTAGATAGTAGTTTGACATATTCCTGACTATGGTTTGATTAAATGAACTTGGTATTATTATGTGGCAAGCTGCTGAAGGGTAGCTATTAAGGAATAGTGTATCTGTATGCATGTATATCTGTGTTGATATTCTTATGCAGATTCCATAGCCAAAATGAATGTGCCAGTTCCAGCTCTAACCATGTGATCGGACGTTCAAACTCTATTTATTGGCTCAGAATTCACCACAACAACAACATCAGCAACAACAACAACAACAACACTTCACCACCACCACCTTCAGTGAAACAGAGCAATACTTATTCCGATCTCGCCAAGTGGGGATCTACAATATTTAGACGTTTTGCTGGTGGATGGATAATCGATGTTGACCACTAATTCACTCAGAAAAGCGGGTGATCACATAATCTGCACAAAAAGGTCAATATCATTTTGTGTCATAAAAGTTGTCGTGTGCAAAATAAGCAGTGAATCTCCCTCTTAGATTAAGGGGGAGCATAGTATGTTTCATCATCAGAATACATTAAATTGGACACATTTTCTCCCATGTTTTCTAACATATTTAAATCAATTGGGATCACAAATCTCAAAAGGTTTGAAATTTTTGATCGGGGGAGTGAATGTGATTTAAATATGAAACCTGATGAAAATGTGATGTTTGGACTTAAATGTTAGGCTCTCCCATATGTGCCAAACTCTTTCGTATATCGATGCACATATTGAGGGGGAGCGAATTGATAAAAAGGATTTGGCAAGCATCTCATATGTGCAAGGCTCAGACTTAACCAATGAATTGACGATAGCTAAAGTCAGTAGTCGAAAGGACATGTCCTGGACGGGTAATAATTTCAAGCCAGTTTATCTGGTGATGTAAGCGTGTCTCGCAAAGGACGTGTCTGAGTAGAATGTACCGATTTCGAGCGATTTTCCTTGAATGTGATCTGGACGGGTAATAATTTCAAGCTAGTTCACTAGTGATGTGAGCGTGTCTCGCGATGATCATGTTCTTGGAAAATCAATCAATTCAAAAGTGCGAGCTTCACCTGACATGTGAAAATTTATAAAACAATCATTTGAGCACATGTTGAGGGGGAGCATTTGAAAAATATAAAACTATCAAGTGTTTGCAAAATGTTTTTCATAATCATGAACACTTTGAGAGATTTTTCAAAGATTTGGTTTTATGGCAATCGTGGAAGAATACCAAAGACTGACCATTTTAATGAATGCATGAAGTTAAAAGGATGGTTAGGTTAGGCTCAAGTTCCCACGAACCCGCCAGAGCCGGAGGTATCTACCCAGGGACAATCCACTAGTTAGTGTAGAAATCCTTAGGTATGATTAAAAAAAGGAGAAAAGTGAATAAGGGAAGAGTGCCGACTGAGATGGAGCTAGTACTGGAACAAACCCAACAAGGTACTAGTAAGGAAGTCTCGGTAAGCACTGAAGGGGGTGAAGAATGAAAAAGAAATGTAATGGCAAAGGGTGAAAAGAAAGAAGCCCTCCTTACACTTAGGCAGAAACCGGGTCAATACATATACTGTCAGAATCACTTAGTTGATTGCTGACATTGAAGACAAAGTATCATGGACCCAGTGATACGCTGCACAACCCTCCCTAGCCACTCAAGGTCCCTCAAAGGATTCTTGTTTCAATTGTCCCGGAGTTCAATACATTTCTATCGTCTCTCTCACTCCGAGTTAGATGATATTGAAAAGGTGGCAGTTCTCTCCAGCCTCCGCTCACTAAATCAAATCGCACTATCGAGTCTAGAGCCACGAGATGCATAAAAAGATCTCTTAGGGACACAAACTATTTCTACACAGGTTGGTCAACTTCAAGGACACCAGTTGTAAACTATGAGTCCTACGCAGATCTTAGCAATCTGCCAGAACATTTATGAGAGAATTTACGAATGTAATTCTCAATGATTGAATGGAAATTCCTGCCACGGTCAACAACAAGCAGCCCTGAAAGCAGGTCACTTTGGTAATTCCCTGTGGATTAGTGATCGCGGCGGTTTCAAACGGTCTTCAGTTGTGGAGTGATCTCCAGCGACTCACCTAATCATTGATGTGCTACGGTTCGATCTTAAAAAGCCCTCTGTGGGTTTTCGATTAGGAACGGTCTTGGTAAGGATTAGAGAGAGTTTTCACACTATGCTGTTAACAATCTCAAAGTCCAAACCTGTAAGTATCGGACGTTTTATTGCTAACTGTCGTATGCAGGAACATCTGGCGATTGTAGCTGATTGCTGTTGGAGCTGTTTGCGGTTGTAGCTGATTGAAGTTGCAGCTGATTGCGGTTGTAGCAGATTACAGAAAAGATGCCAATCCAGCACCACATGCTCACACTACATCATCATTGTAACTCAACAAAGTCATGATCAACCAAAAAGACCTTCAACACGGCTTCTGCAAACTCTGATGCTAAAGATCATGACACCAAATAGTGTGAGCATGTCAGCTCAAAGATGTACACATCACAAGGAAACATACTACTGAAAGATGACTTGGAAACAAATGTTGGATGGTAAAGTCGAAGAATACTCAAAGATCATCCAAGATGATCAATCAGTCATCAAATGATTACTACTGGATGCACAATGCACAAAGATACAAGACTTTGAAGAATCAAAGACTACGAGCTATAAAGACAAGTTCAGAAGAAAGAATGCTAGAATTCAAGTTATTATTTCCGGGGTGACCTCCCTTAGGGGGAGATTGTTAGAAATATAAATATTCAGATGAAGGTTCGGTCACCCCGAGCATCTATTTAGCATTCACATAGCTCGTAGGCTTATTAATATTAGCATAGTAATATTAGTATTATTAGTTTTATTAGAATTAGTCGTATTTATATTTGTGGAGGGGGTCGGGGCTTTCCCCACTGTCAGCTCACTCTACAGCCCACTAGGGGCACAAATATTAGGAAGTATATAAGACCCTTCCCACACAAGGGAAGGGGTGGAACTCTCATTTTCATTAATCTAATCTTTTCTGTTTTTGAGTTACCCACACTCTCTCTCTAGTTCATCTTCACCTAACTCAACATGGATCTAATCTTCCATGAATCAAGGCCACCCGAATCAAGCACACAATCAAGATGGTTATATCTTACACATCGTAACCCAAGTAAGATTTGAAAGGAATTACAACTTAGAGAGTTTTAAACCTCAATTTATTTATCTCCTACAGGGATTTATCCTCTACTTAAATAATAAAGGCATCCTAGGGTATGGATAGGATCCTAATGAGTTCCAGTTTTCCTTTACACTAGTCTCAGTTTTCCTATTGATATTAGGGTTTTTCCCATGATCCAATTTTCTCTTAAAGTCTTTTTCTTAGGCGTAGCACCTTGCTTAATTTCTAGGTCGGGAATCCTTAAATTAAGATGATGGTCTTTCTATCATTGGTTTTTCGCTTTTGGTTATTTTGCTTAATTCCTAGGGTATGGTTTTTGGTAGGTTTGGTTATTCTTTCTAGGTTTTATTATTACCACAATAAGGCATACGTTTATATTTTGTCCATGTTAGAACTTAGGATAATCATAAGATCTCAACATGTCCAAATATCATACGCGTATGCAGGATGATCATCACTGGCCTACATCAACCGATACCATACTCAGCAAAATACAACAAAACCAAGACCACATATAGTCAAAAATAACTTGCTAATTTGTTATATATAACAGAATTAGTACAAGCGTCATATTTATGCTACATATCCCGTGGCCAAGATATTGTACAAATGCTGATAGGTATAAATCTGATTTAGTGGTTACCAGAAACTCTTTCGAGTCAACTTTTTAGTTTGACGATCAGGCTGATGGGGATGTATATTTATTCCTGCTAAGGAACAATCTAATAAAAGCTAAGGTTCAGCAACTTTCTCTTCATTCATCAAGTTCTCTTCCGAAATTTATCCTAGAGGGAATTTCTACTGTCATAGCCTAGTCATGGTTGGTCTTGGTATGTTGAGTTATAGCATGATATTAATAACTTGATTAATTGTTTTTACACAAAACAATTAATACAAGATCTTTTATTAATACAGCAGGTAGTAGGTCAAGGTTTTCTATCTCTAGTATAATGGTTCGGTTTCTAATAATGATCCTAATAGATAAGGCTCTAGGTACGGTTCTATTTTGAGTCTGGAGATGAAAGGGATAGGTCGGATAGGGGAAGTCAGGATTCTGTAACCACTTTATAGTTATAAATATTTTATTTATGCAGTTTAAACAATTAATAATAAATTACATACCAATAACCTTTTAACATCGGCGTGGCACGGAGGACTTTGGTTAAATTTTTGTGAAAAACGGTTATAGTCCAATGTTTGAAAACATTTGGTTCTCTATAACCATGAGCTCTAATACCACTCTGTAACACCCCCATTTTCAATATACGCAGCAGAATACCAGTTTGGGGTGCTACTTCATGGTTCACAGTAATGAGAATAGAAAACGACTCAAGAAGAGACGTTTTTAATTAAAAATTGTTATCATTCATTTATTTAATATCAGAGTACATAATATAGGTCCCAGAGGGAGGTTCGAAAAACATGTTATAAAAGTTACATTATTCTTTGAATGATACCAAAGTGGACACTCTTATTATAAAAAGAAAGTCCACAGCCACTCCGTGCCGATAGCCATAGTCCTAGTTACCTGAGATAAACATGCTTAAAAATTCAACACAAAGGTTGAGTGAATCTATAGTGTTTAAAGTAATAAATAGTTTGAACACAAGGTAAATAATAAAGAAATCGGTTTAATCATAATTCACCATATTGCACTAAACCTCATGACACGCAATGCATTAACAGTTTCCAGGTTCCACAAACATAATTAAATAAGAGTGGTCTTGCCCTCGAGTTTAAGAAATCAAATATAATGCATCTGCCTAACCGGCTACCACGAAGATATTCATCCGGTTAGTACAAATGGGTCGTCAGGCCAATAGATCTATTCACTATATTCGCGCTCACCCTGTGGGTGACTAATGGTGCATGATATGAGGGTCTTTCAATAAATACAATCTCAATAATAAGGGACAATTAGCATAGTGCAATAACAATCAGGAAAATACTTGTGTTCGGTTTGATAACATGTATCTCCCCACATATTTGGAAAACATGTAAATAAGAAAAGTTGGACTATAAACTCACCTGAAAGTCTGGATGGAAAAATAAAGTTTAAATAAAGTTGATAAACGTCTTCGGCTCGCAACCTGGGTTGGTTATATCAATTTTCAGTAACTGTTTCTGAATATATATATTAGTTTAATGGTTCGTTTCGTAACATTTTGGTTGTTGTTTAAATGTTAAATTTGAGGCAACATGAAGTTTCTTCAAAAGTTATAAGATTTTATCTTATTTCTTATTTTTAGGTTTTCGTTCCGTTCGTTGGTTAATTAAATACTTCATTTGTTGGTTATCGGAGAAAACGTATTATGTTTATTAATTAAATCTTAATAATATTAATAATAATAATACTAAGAATAATAATAATAATAGTAATGTTAATTATTTAATAATATTATAGAAAAATTTACACTTTAGACCTTCTAGTTTCCTGTGTTGGCAAGTTTTACCCTTGAACCTTTATAAAATGATAAATTTTATACCCTTAAGTTTCAAAAATGACCCTTTTTACCCCTAGGGTTCCAATCGACAGCATACTTAATCATTTTTACAAAATTAGTTAGTGCTTTGGCACTTTTTACCCTTGAGACTTCTAAGTTGTTACACTCGAAGTCCTTGTTATTCAAAAACGATTTGTTTCTTACATATTTTAGCTAAACCTTTTACAACTCTTTAGCCAACTTAATTATCAGTGTCAATAGACTATTTCTACAAAATCCCAGACCTTGGTTCGAACTCTAGACTTCGCAAACAATTTTTAAAACATGCGATTTCCAGTTTTTCGAAACAGAAACTCACTCGACCAAAATAGGCTGGTTCTCACTCATTTCTTAACGAAATTAACTGATTCTTTTTCCAATACTTAGCTATCTCAGTGGTCTTTGTTCATGCAAAAATCTGGATTTTTAGGACCTTGTTTACTAGTCGAAACTTAGAACACAAATCCATAGTCTGCTGTTGTCGAGACAGTTTGAAAAAGAAAGAAAACTTTTAATTTTTGGTTCTCGACTTTATTAACTAGGAAACTTAGATTATTTAAATTATCTTAAGCATCTTTAGATAATTTCTAAATACTATCAAGAGACCTAGGGTTTTTAGAAAAATTATTCATGTGTGTATATATTTGTTCGCTCGATAAGTATAAAAAGAAAATAGATAATTCGATTATGCTATCTTTAGTTTATAACATGTTGTATTGAGTGTTTATATATGTTATTAGGTATATACTAAGTATAGAAAATAATTGAAAAGAGATGAGATCATACCTTTTGAATTAAAAGTCGATTAAGGCAAAATGGTGAGCTAGGGTTTCGAAATGACTTCACTAATGGTTCTAGCCTCCTCCTTGGCTTCTTCAAGGTTACTAGGATCTTAAGTGAGGGCTGTGAGAACAGAGATAGTGATGTATGGGGCTGTGGGGTTTTGTTCGAAGGGTGGTGATGGTGGATTAGGGTTTCATGGGTGCTTTCTATTTATAGAGAAGGTTTAGGGTTTCTAACTTGTTCTAGGGAGTTTATTGAAGAGTGTGTGATGAAGTGTATGGTTGTTTTAGGCGCCACATAGGTTTAGGAGGGGGAAAGTGATGTGTAAGCTTATGTTCCATACAAGTAACCATCTTCTAGAGGAGGGGGGAGGTGGAAGGCTTGTGTTCTTTCATTTAGACTCTTAGGGTTTAAGGAAATTAGAACTTTGGTTTGAGTGTTGTTGTATTCGAACTAAGTTATAGGATTTGGAAAGATTTGGTTCGTGTGGTGCTTAAGGGATTTGTACTCTAGGCTTTAGGTTATAGTACTATAGGGTTTGAGGGTTAGTTAAGGTTCCTAGGGCTGTGGGATTTTTAGAAATGAAATTTTAGGGTTTTGTGAAATAAAATTATGTATGTCGATTTATAGATATGTGAAGGATAAATGATTTTGTGCATTGGGTAGTTGTACTCTAGCCTTAGGGGAGTTGTACTAAAGTTTAGAAAATAGGAAAAATATAGTTTTAATAATTTCTTAATTTATACAATTTTTATGTAATTTTTATTAAAGTTATAAAGTAATTAAATGGGATTTTAGGGTCTTGTGCATTAGAGGGTTGTACCATGAGTTTATGAACTTGTACACTTGCTAAATAAATTAATAAATTATTTTTAGAAATTAATGTGTAAAAATATTACAATGTATGTCTTTTAGATAATTGTTATTAAGATTTATATATGGTTTTTATTTAAAATTAGTTTTTATGATTTAAAGACTTGTACTTTAGTTTAGAAGATTTGTACTTATATATTTTATAAAAATATTAATTTAGGGTTTGTGAATTTGTTACATATAATAATAGTTTGATGAAATTAGGGTTTATTCAGGAGTTATAGTGGTATTAGGGTTTCCGTGCTTTAGTGACTTGTACATTACTTAGATAAATTGTATTTTAGTATTTCTAGGGTTTTGTTATTTATAAATGTTGTTGTGGTAGTTTAGGGTTTCATAAAACTCTTATTAAATAAGAACGTTTAGTTTTAAATGTGCGTTAATGAAATAACGTAAAGTGGTAAATGGGATCTCATAAAGTTTTAGGTCAAGTATGTTTATATAATTAAATACTAAATTAGTTAAGGTAGGGTTGCAAGCACGTTTATCAGGAATGAGATAACAGTTAAAATAAATAAAAAAAAATTACCCGTAGAAAAGGATAAGTTTTTCTATAAGATAGTTTATTGGAAAGTGAGATTTTCGCAGTGGTTACAGGTTCGACCGTTATCATCACTCCATCTTCGTCATCTTCGTGTGATGCAGGTGGTTCAAATTGTTCTATGGATTGTTGATAGCGGCTGTTCCCGACATATGACAGGCAAACTCAAACTTCTAGTAAACTTTGTTGCAAAGTTCATCGGCATTGTCAGATTTGGGAATGATCGTTTCGCTGCTATAATGGGCTATGGAGACTATGTCAATGGCAACATCGAAATTAGTCGTGTATACTATGTAGAAGGCCTTGGTCACAACCTTTTCTAAGTCGGTCAATTTTGCGATGGGGATTTGGAAGTAGCATTTTGGGAGAAAACTTGTTTCGTTCGTGATCTACAAGGAAATGATCTCATGACGGGCAAACACGGAACTAGTCTTTACACAATTTCTTTGTTTGACATGACCGCTTCTTCTCCTATATGTCTGCTCTCCAAAGCACATTCGATAAAGTCCTGGTTATGGCACAAACGACTGTCTCATCTGAATTTTGAAACCATGACTGAACTTGCACATCACAAACTAGTCGATGGTCTTCCAAGGTTTCGATATGCAAAAGATCATTTATGTCTAGCATGTGAACAAGGAAAAAGTACTTGTGCTCATTTCCCATCCAAAATAGAACACACTACCGATCATGTTCTTCAACTTCTTCATATGGATCTTTGTGGACCAATGCGTGTTCAAACGATCAACGGTAAACGCTACATACTGGTAATTGTCGATGACTTCTCCAGATGAACTTGGGTCTACTTTCTCTGAAGCAAAGATCAAGATCCTTCAATGATCATCACCTTTCTCACTAAAATTCAAGTTCAGCTTCGCAATACAGTCAGAAAAGTCAGAACAGACAATGGAACTGAATTCAAGAATCAAACTCTTCGAGATTATTTTGAGAAAGTGGGAATTAAACACTAAACATCTATTGCAAGAAGTCAATAACAGAATGGGGTTGTCGAAAGACGCAACAGGACGTTAGTGGAAGCTGCAAGGACGATGTTAATCAACGCTCAATTACCTGATTACATATGGGCAGAAGCTGTGTCAACCGCATGTTACACTCAAAACCGTTGTATGATCACCAAACAGCATCACAAAACTCCATATGAGATTGTTCACAACCGTAAACCGAATATAAATTACTTTCATGTATTTGGTGCCCTTTTCTACCCAAATAATGATCGTGATGACTTTGGGAAACTCAAAGCCAAAGCTGACATTGGGATCTTCATTGGATATTGCGAGAACTCCAAAGGTTTTCGAATCTGGAATCGTCGCACTAGAGAAATTCAGGAGACTATAATTCCAATTTCGATGAGCTTACAGAGATGGCTTCTGAGCAAAACAGCTTAGGACCTACAACCAACCGTCTAAATTTTCCAGATCAATCAGCTGCACCACTTTCCCTCAACCGTAAGGAATTAGAAACCTTGTTTGCTCCATTGTACGATGATTCTTTTGCAAGCCGTGCACCCGATGTATTTACAAGTTCCGCTGCTCAACCTGATAACAATCCAATACTTGATACATCTACTACAACAACAACAGTTGCTGCAGATGCACCTCCAACTGAATCTCCGTCAACAGAAGAACAAACTGCTTCCAATACTAAGAATACAGCTGAAGATCTCCTACAACAAGAAGTACCCGCACCTGCAAATTATGATAGAAATGCATTCTTTAATCCATTTACTCCGACTACAACTGTTCCCGATATTGCTGAGTCGTCTACACACAACTTGGATCCATCTAAACATTACCCCTCAACACACAAATAGACAAAAGATCATCCCTTAGTAAATGTGATTGGTAATCTAGCTAATCCAGTCATGACAAGACAAAGACTTCACATGGATGGTGAAACATGCATTTATGCACTTACCGTCAGTCAAGCAGAACCAAAGAACATTAAAGAAGCCATGACTTATGACAATTAGATTGAATCAATGCAAGAAGAACTCGATCAATTCAAACGTCTCGAAGTCTGGGAATTGGTAGAAAGACCTGATGGAGTCTATGTTGTCGGACTTAAATGGATTTGGAAAAACAAACTTGATGCTGATGGAACAGTTATTCGTAGAAAATCACGTCTGGTTGCCAAAGGCTTCAGTCAAGAAGAAGGCATTGACTTTGAGGAATCCTTTGCACCAGTGGCTAGACTTGAAGCTGTTCGCATGTTTCTGGTGTATGCTGCCCACAAGAACATCACCGTTTATCAAATGGACGTGAAGACCCCATTTCTGAATGGGCAACTCCGTGAAGAAGTGTATGTCACACAACTAGAGGGCTTCTTCGATCCAGATCATCCTAGTGAGTGTACAGACTCAAGAAAGCCCTTTACGGCCTTAAACAAGCCCCGAGGGCCTGGTACGGCAAACTGTCTGCATTCTTACTTGCTAATCACTTTACCAAATGATCAGTTGACCCTACATTGTTTATTTAAAAACACGGGGAGGACATCTTAATTATTCAAATTTATGTTGATGACATCATTTTTGGTTCAACACATAAAAAGTACTCAAATGCTTTTTCAAAATTAATGAAACAAAATTTTGAGATGTCTATGATGGGTGAACTTACGATCTTCTTAGGACTTCAAGTTCAACAATCCCTCCGTGGTATTTTTCTTAATCAGTCCAAGTATGCTATAGAGATTTTAAAGAAACATGGCATGACAAGTTGTGATACCTATAACACACCTATGTCTGCATCATCCCCAAAGCTGGATGTTGACTTACATGGGACACCAACTGACCCTACAAAATACCGAAGTATGATTGGGTCACTCATTTATCTAACCGCCAGCCGACCAGATATTGTATTTGCTATATATCTATGCTCCCGTTATTAGTCTCGACCAACTGAAAGACACCTCTATGAGGTTAAAAGAATCCTTCGATACATAAAGGGAACCATCCATTTGGGGATCTAGTATCCGAAGGATTCTAGTTTTGAACTAATTGCTTTTTCAAATGCTGATCATGTAGGATGTTTAGATACATGTAAAAGTACATCTGGGGGAGTGCAGTTTCTAGGAGACAAACTTGTATCTTGGCAGTCAAAGAAGCATGATTGCACTTCATTGTCATCTACAGAATCCGAATATGCAGCCATGTCAGCATGTTGTGCTCAAGTCATTTGGATGCGCTCACAGCTGATGGACTACGATTACATTTTCAACAAGATTCCCATGTACTACGACTCCAAGAGTGCCATTGCCATATCATGCAACACGGTTCAACATTCGAAGTCCAAACATATCGCCCTTCGATATCATTTCATCAAGGAGCACGTTGAACAGGGTACAATTGAATTATATTTTGTGGGTACTGAATACCAATTAGCGGACTTATTCACCAAAGCTTTGCCCCATGCAAGATTTGTGGAATTAGTTCACCAAATTGGTATGCGGTGTTTGACTCTAGATGATTTAAACAACTTTCCTACAAACAACTAAGAAAGTCAAACACCAAAACTATCTTAGTAAATATTTTATCAAAAACACAAAAAAGATTTTCTACTTTAACTTAAAAAAAAAAAAAAAAATTGTCATCTTTCTCCCAATATGCAAAAGTAAAAACAAATCAAAATATGTTCTTGATATTCACATTTAATCAATTTTAAACACAAACATATTTTGAGGGGGAGAATTTTTTATAACTTTCGCACACTCTTAGAAAAAATAAAAATAAAATCTTCATCATAAAACATTTTCGTGATCTCTTGAACTAAAAGTTTGACAAAGTTTTAAAAGTATTTGTTAGTTTAAGGCGGAGAACTGTAAATTAGTAAAGTTAACGAACATTTGGACCAAGGTTATAACAATAACAAACCTCAAGGACTGGTATTGTCAATTGTCAAAAGATTGTTACATAAGGACTGTGTTTAAATTGAGATACGGGTTAAGGGACTGAAAGTGACAAAATTTCAAACTTTGCCCTATATAAACTCACAAACTCAAAACGATATATACTTACCACCATTTTTACCACATTCATCCAAGTTTTTTTATTATCTCTAAATTCATGATTGTAAGTGTTACATTCACTCATTTATGCATGTATATCACTCGCCTGAATTCTTGAATCATTTCTGTTGCTTAATTGCTTAATCGACGAATTAGGGTTTTAGGCGTAAATTTGGGCATTTCTTGTGTGTTAGCTTTTAGTCTAATTGATTTAGTTGTATATCTTAACATCATGTCTAGGTGATGAAGCGAAAAGTGTACCGCTTTTAGGGGGTCATTTAAGCCCTAAATCGTATTTATTTGATCAAATAATGCCCTAAATCGTTCCTTTTGTCATTTTAGGTACTTTGGAGAAGAAATCTGGAAAAGAAAGCATTTTGGATGTTTTTGGAACATAAAAGTGAAGAAAACGACAAAGTCTTCAAAGTTGCTGGAAAAGTACACTTGACGGCGTCAAGTATTGCTCTTGACGGCGTCATGGCTTGGCAAAAGAGGTGGATATGAAAAATACACGTGACGCGCCAGAGAGTTTTGCAATGGAAAGTCTGACAGCGTCACACTTTAAGGTGATCAAGGCCATCACGGTTTAAGCTAAAGAGAGACGGCGTCAAGCTCATTTCAGACGGCGTCAAGCCTTGATAAGCCAGGGAGGATTTTGGAGGACTAAAGAGGGACGGAGTCAGGAAGACCATCCGGGAACCCTAGACACGGCGAGGTGACAGCGTCAAGATCTACAACGTAACGCCGTCAGATACTAAGTTCTATATATAGTTTTGCAATTTTTTGTCATTAGTGTGCAACTTTGTGAGGAGAAACCCTAAGACGAATTTCTGCCATTTTTAAGGGTTTTTATACCCTTGGATCTCCCATGTTTAATTGAAGATAAGTTATCATTTAATCAATCAATATGTCTATGTGTTGTTTGATTATATCTTGTTCTTGTCTTTTAATTAACATGCTAGGCTAGATTTATCTTGTGTTTGCTTAGATCTAATGAAACCTAACTATTGATTATTGATTATTAGTGTGTTATTAATTGTATTGGATGATTGTTCATCGATGTTAGGCTTAAGAAAATTGGCTAACTTCCTATACGGTAACTTGCTTGAACGTCTTAAGAAACATGAACCAATGCGTACTAAGGTTTTTATGGTTGTATTTAATGCATGAGCGAATTCTAGTGATCCCATGTTAGGAGCTTCTTAGCCGGCTCGACATAGGAGTGAAGTAGGAGCTTGTAGAGTTGGGGAAGTACGTACGCCACCCCACGATTGGTATTAAGGAATACACCCATCATCCACGCAATTAATACACACTAATCAACCGGTAAAAGATAGTTAGGGAGTAAGGAAATCTAAGTAAACACATTTCTCTCCATATAAGTTTCACGACCTTTTTATTTTCAGTTATTTTATTTTATTTGCATTTGTAGTTATTTGGGTTAGTTGACTAGCAACTAATTCCGCCCACTCCTTCAAACCCGAGATTTTACTTGCTTTCATAAAAATATAAAAATACAAAAAGAATCTTCTCTCACCCTTAGACCTATTAGAGTAGTTTTTCAATCCTAACGACACTATTCCCCTAGAGAATGATCAATCCCCCGGTACTTGCCACTTCACTATACTACATCGGTCAGGTACACTGCCTGGTGGGGATTGCAAGCCTCTTGAGATCCCTCGAGAGGTAAAACCTGTTGTAAGGTCGCAAAACCACGCATCAAGTTTTTGGCGCCGCTGCCGGGGAATAGTTATTGTTTAGGTTGAATTTTTATTGTATTAGGTCTACTCACTAGATTCCTTTCTAGTGAGATTTTTATTTTACTTTTCTAGGTTTTTCTTTAGTCTATCTATTTTCTTCGTGTTTTTGTTCGTATAAGATTTTCATTGACTATTCAGTTTGCCATTATGGAAAACGCGAATCCACCCCTTACACCTGGCGAAGTGGCTTTGTTGCGTAGCCAACTTGAGAATGAGATTAGTGAGCTCAGAGAGCTCAATAGAATGATTGATATAGAGCTTGATTATGCCTTGAACAGCTTAGAGACCGCCATATGCTCAGATAATTACTTAGAACGTAATAATCTTACGGTCGAGAAGTTGATTGAGAAAATTGATGAAGTGAAGGTAGATCCTAGGTTGGATGATTATTTCAATGAATACCCCACTAAGGAGGAGATTGCTTACTATAACAACCTAGTTGATAACCCTCGACCACCTTTTGTTAGAATTGACCCAAAGATTAAGAGGGGTGATCCTGGGAATGTGAAGATACCATGTATGATTGGATACCAATACGTTGAGCATGCTTACATTGACTGTGAATCCCCAACCAACGTGATGTCATCAGGCCTTTATAGCCAAATCATAAACACACCACTTGAGCCTAGGAAAGACCCCAAGTGCCCCGGCGGAGTTTGCAACTTCGTTGGAAGGATTAAGGATATGCATATCCTTGTTGGGAATTTTACCTTTGTCACCAACTTCATGATCTTAGAAGATTTGGCAAGTGTTGTTGACTGCCGCCTATCTCACGTGGTGTTAGGTAAGCCGTTTATTGAAGCATCCAATTTAAAGTATGATCGTTTAAGAGGCACGGTTCAGTTTTCTAATCACATAGATAGGATCACATATAGGATGCCTTATCGTGTAAATGAATTTTGTTTTGTGCCTCGATTTGACAAGGACAACATTGGTGCGATTGAGGACATCAATGATGAGGATAAAGAAAAAGGCATGGACTATGTTTGGAATAAGAGAAGCCTTTATTATAAAGATTGCTTGAACCTTGGACCTAAATACAAAGTTGATATGGAGGTTGTTAGAATGATTAGAGGGGCAATTGAGAAGCAAAATGGAAAAACGTAGAACCCCTGACTTTGAGTCTAGCTACAAGACTCGTTAATAAAGAAAAGCGCTTCTTGGGAGGCAACCCAAGCTTTATTTGCTTTGTGTGTTTATTTATTTGTTTGTTTGATTTTATTTGTTTCCGTATGTGTGTTTAATTTTTATTATTATTGATTCATGTTCAAAACTAAATTGTGAAAATGCTTTATCTTGTTTTTAACTTCGTCTTAACTACATATAAAGGTATTTTGCAAAAGTTAAGTGTAAGGGAAATCCAAATCGGTTTATTAGAACACAAATGAACATGAATCGTAACAATATTAAATTAACATACATATTAGTTATTGTTTGAGTCAAATGCTTGTCTCGAGTCATAGTGATGTTTTGCAGGATTTCCAGGAAGTAAGGTATAGGTTTTTCCAGAAATTTTCCGGAAACTTAACATGAGAATTCTGTCAGATCATTTCTGACGGCGTCAGGCTTTACAACCTGACGACGTCAGGTTTTAATTTTCTGAAATTTTTGAAAGTTTTGTTTTCATAAAAAGTTTTTATTAAATCTCTAACTTATAAACTCCAGGAATCTGCAAAATTGTCATTCCACAAGCATTATATCCTTATATAGAATTTATCCCGCCGATGTTATGCAGGTTTTCGTGTTTGTTTTCTCAGGTTTAACAGGTTATTTTGGACAAGGAAATGTATGTGGAATCAAGCTTTTGGCGATGCTTTAGTCTTGGAGCTTCTACATTCTCTTGGAAGAAGATCTAACCATGTTGCCACATTATCCACCGAGCGAATCAGGGGAGTATTTGATTTCATTCTTTTACCTTATTTACTTTTACATCTTGTTATTTGAACATTGGGGACAATGTTCATCTTAAGTGTAAGGGGGGGTAAAAGTACGATACTTTAGAGAATACAATTGCACTTGATTTTTGTTTGTTTAATGGTAGATGTGTAATAAAACTGAGATAAATACCTGTTAGGGCAATTTTAGTGCCAAATTTAAAATTTTTTACAACATATAGGAGTGAAACTTTGATTTTAATAAGCGTCTCATGGATAGGAGTTATATGACTAGCACAAAACCGTACCACTAAAAAAATTTTCCACCCCCAAATATGTGAGGTTCGCCCCTAGAATTGGTAGGAAAAGCATTTATGCTATGTTGTGTGTACCGGTAGCACTTAGATTCTAGAACTTGCGTTAGGACCATTCCGAGGCCACAAGTGAGACTACATTCGTGTAGTTAGATTTACTACATGATAAGAGGCATTAGGATTAACCCATTGTTTTACACCTGTGTTTTTGTTATAATTACGTTGGCTACATTGGTCAAGTAATTCTCCCACACCCTTTGCGTTGTACTCATTTTTAGTACACGATACCCCTAGTACACCCCTCAGAGCCTATCTTTTCATTTCGACCTTTAAGCATTTTACTTAAAGGAAGAATTTGTTTACACCCCACTTAAATGTACACCCAAATCGCCTTAGCCTACCTTGTATGCACTCATTTTTAGTGCATTATTGTGACAACATTTGTTTAAACCCCAAGTTAATTATCTAATTGATTACATGGTAGCTAAGTCGAGTCATATCCTTGTACATATTGTTTTGGGACGATTGGGACTCATGGGTAAAGTACTAGTGTAATGGAGTAATGGGGAAGAAGAACATTATTACCCCCATATGTGCTAAATATTTTAAAAAAGTACTCCAAGTGTTTCGATTATCTTAATTCGAGTCATTAGAATAGTTATTTGTAAAGTTATGTAAAAGTTCAAGTGTAAGGGGAATGCAACGCCCCTATGATGTATTATTTTGGATGGTAGGGCAAGAGAGTATGAAAAAAAAAAATCGAAAAAAAATCAAGAAAAATACAAAAAAATGAAAAAAAAAAAGAAAAGTAGAAAAAAAACATACGGACTACCATCCCGTTTCATTTTATGTTTATTTTATGTTTTTGTTATTTTGTTTTTAGCTTAAGTCGAGTCTAGTCTTGGCTTAGCAACGCCATATTGTACATGTAATTAATCAAGATCTTTAACTCGCCACCAGTAAAATATCCCTTGTCCAACAAATCCGTGTTTATCATATCCATACACCTCACATTATAACCCATGTAAAAGCCCTCTTTGATAGTTTATCTTAGGTGCTTACGCCTAGTGGAGAAGGTTTTTGATCCTTTCCCAAGCCTATGGTAATCTATTTGCTATGACAGGTAGTGAGAGATATTATCCGTTTTCATTTATGAGATTTATTTTGATGACACCTGAGAGATGTGAGTATCTAAACACTACTTGTGAGGTGCTAGTTTGTAATCTCCGTGCTTATTATGATTAAAGTGGAACGACTATTTATTGTAATTACTTTTATATTAGCATTAAATGACCCCTAACTTGTATTTTGATTAGAATAAAAGCGCATTTGCTTGAGGACAAGCAAATCTCAAGTGTAAGGGTATTTGATGAAGCGAAAAGTGTACCGCTTTTAAGGGGTTATTTAAGCCCTAAATCGTATTTAGTTGATCAAATAATGCCCTAAATCGTTCCTTTTGTCATTTTAGGTACTTTGGAGAAGAAATCTGGAAAAGGAAGCATTTTGGATGTTTTTGGAGCATAAAAGTGAAGAAAACGACAAAGTCTTCAAAGTTGCTAGAAAAGTACACTTGACGGCGTCAAGTATTGCTCTTGACGGCGTCATGGCTTGGCAAAAGAGATGGATATGAAAAATACACGTGACGCGCCAGAGAGTTTTGCAATGGAAAGTCTGACGGCGTCACCCTTTAAGGTGATCAAGGCCATCACGGTTTAAGCTAAAGAGAGACGGCGTCAAGCTCATTTCTGACGGCGTCAAGCCTTGATAAGCCAGGGAGGATTTTGGAGGACTAAAGAGGGACAGCGTCAGGAAGACCATCCGGGAACCCTAGACACGGCGTGTAATACCTGAAATTTGAAAACGTGTAAAATGACTAAAATAACCCTCTAAATTTGACATTTTAAAATTTTATAAAATAGAACAAAAGACATACTATTTGAACCTAATCTAAAATAATTAAATCCTAAGCTACCTAATAAAATTTAGCTAATAAAATACTTTACCTTATAATGTAAAATCACAAAATAAATGATTATATACACAGACTTTAATATTTTCGATCAAAAAAAAAAAAAAAAAAAAAAAAAAAGGAAAAAGGAAAAGATATGCATTGAAATTAAATGGTATCACAATCCCACTAAAATTGGTCCTCCCTTATTTATCCTATTCCAAAAATTCGGTTCTTCTAAAGTTAATAAATACCGAAGTTTTTTTTGAAAACCCTAAAAAACTCTTCTACATAGATCGACTATTGCTGCTACTCTTCTTTTCATTCTGTTCGATCCAATCAAGGCAGCAAGGAGGGTTTCGTGTACTCTATTTGGTGGTCCTACAACAGGTTTGTAGTGGTCTTGCTTGTTGTTCTTTTCGATTTGTCATACATATAAAATTATAAGAAGAAAAGTCACATAAAATCATAAAATTTACATGAAGTAATGAATTGGTAATTAGGGTTTTGATATAATTCATGAGTAATTTGATATGGGATGTTTAGAACATGTTAATAGGATGTTAATCTACTGATCAATTGAATTAGGAGGGGCGTGGATGTGTTTAGGATGCAAAATTACGTGATGTTATGGTTAAAATTGAAACCAGTTTCTGATCAAGAAATTAGTCCGACTTTAATTGATCGAATCTTGATGATAACTAAGTTTTTTTGGGAGCTTTTTGAGTCTAGAATTAAATTCAATGAAAGAGCTTTCTGGGAAAATTAGCCTTGTAATTTTTAGAGGTCGGGAAGGAAACTTTTTGATTTTTAGAAATTCGTGTGTCAAACCTGAATTCGGATGTCTGGAAATCAGTCCGTTTTGACGATTTTTCATTTTCAAACAATGAGGAGTTAGGTCATGAAATTCTCCAGTATGTGACTTCAATATGTTTATTAGTGTCATGAATTTTTGTAGATTTTTCCTGGAGGTATTGGTGGGTAAATGAAGTGGTTACTTTCTGAGTGTTACAGCAGACATGTTTTCTGAGTAGTCCAAGTTGTGGTATTTTTCATATGGGGTTAAACTAATTAATAAATTCTGGGAAAATTAGTTTAGGTTTTCAAGACATTGGGGTAGCTCTGGGAATTTTTGTGGATTTTATCTCTGAGTTCTAATATGGTTCATAAATTCGATCAAGTGTGGGCTGTTTAGGGTTAAAAGCTGATAAGAAGTTAATTAGGGCTAAATAAGGATTTATTGTGTAACTTAAGGGTGGAACTTATCATTATTTAAACTAAAAGGGTTTAACTTGTTAAAACATGTAACTTTATGATATTTATGTTTCATACCCTAATCTTACGATAATTGCACTATAATCCCTAAACTATTTATAATTACTTAATAAACCCTAACTATAAGAATGTGATTAGTAACAAGTATTTAAAATCCGTTATGAACTTAAATGAGCTAATAAGTATATTATGAATCATTATCTATGTAGATTCGTTGAAGAGGTGTGACAGTTTGTCCTTGCGTTCATCCATTTGTTTGCTTCCATTCACTCGCTAAGGTACAGATATTCTGCCCTTCTTGTAAGGAGCCTTCGTTTCTCTTAATCTCTTGTTTTGATTCGTTTAGGATTTCCCAAGCCATTTCTATGTTCCCCTTGTATTGTGAACCTTAGATATGATTCTTTTGACTTGAACCTTTGCTTTGAACCCTTGCCTTGATCTTTTGCCTTGAACCCTTCTATGAACCTTGATATGAACCTTGCCATGAACTTGACTTGAACCTCGATTTACTTGATGTGATAATTGATAAGAAAACCTTTTAATTATATATGAAAATGTTTTAAGGAAACCATTTTTAAAACTATCATTATGAAAACCGTTTTAAAAAGACCATTTCTATGAAAAAATATTTTGAAAGATCATTTTAACTAAAATCATGATTAAAGAATTTCTTTTAATTAAACTTTTGAATTGAACCCTTACTATAACCCTTTGCTATGACCTCTTGTCTTGAATCTTGTCTTGAACCTGGATACACTTAAATGGGAAACTTGACTTGAACAACTTGATATGGAACTTGAACTTGAACTTGACACTTGATACTTGGTACTTGATACTTGACCTTGACCCACAGTTTGAGACTACGAGCCATACTAGGCATGAGGGTTTCATGTCCTTGTCATTGATGCACCAATGACTTGACTTTTGGGTAGGAAAGTGATTACCTATCCCGTCCCTGCCATGACTTGATACTTGACTTGCGCGTAGATGAAGACATTGTGGCAGCCTACAGGGGCGCATGGATGCATCCTAGATTAGTATTGTACATGACTTGATTTACTTTTATTGTTTAGTGACATGATGGGTGTGTGCGATACACGTCATTCACTCTTGGGAGCACGCGACTCCAACCCTTGGAGGTATCCCCTCATATTATACTTGGCATACCGAGGTCACCCCTCCGTAAACATGTATACTTGTTTACTTGATTGATATGATATGTTCTGGGCTCGTAGAGGATTTCTGTTTCTGTTACCCTATAACCTATGCTCGATTTGATACTTGACTTGACTTGAATTGAACATTGGGCTGGTGGTGGGTTATGGTTTCCTTTACACTTAGACCTTGTAACCAATTCTTGATAACCTTTCTCATTTCTTTCTTAATCATGTTACACCTTGTATTATTTCCTTTACTTCACTATCCCTTTACTACTGTTTTGTTTCGTTATATCTGTTCACTGAGCTTTCGTAGCTCAGCCGCATTTCTTTTCCTGCGGCAGGTTTTAGTTTGGATGCTGGGTATGAGTGGAGAGTACTTGGGATTTTAGAAGACCCTACTAGCTATGGAAGATTATTAGAAGAATTTATATTTAGATTTAGAGTTATTGTATTATAAACTTGTAGTTTCAGAGTTTCCATTGTAACCCTTGAATTTCTATTGTATTATTTATGTCTAATGCTTATGTTTGTTCTGATATGAAACCATCGTTGTGACATCTTTACCCTTATCGGGTTGGGGTGTTACACGGCGAGGTGACGGCGTCAAGATCTACAACGTGACGCCGTCAGATACTAAGTTCTATATATAGTTTTGCAATTTTTTGTCATTAGTGTGCAACTTTGTGAGGAGAAACCCTAAGACGAATTTCTGCCATTTTTAAGGGTTTTTATACCCTTGGATCTCCCATGTTTAATTGAAGATAAGTTATCATTTAATCAATCAATATGTCTATGTGTTGTTTGATTATATCTTGTTCTTGTCTTTTAATTAACATGCTAGGCTAGATTTATCTTGTGTTTGCTTAGATCTAATGAAACCTAACTATTGATTATTGATTATTAGTGTGTTATTAATTGTATTGGATGATTGTTCATCGATGTTAGGCTTAAGAAAACTGGCTAACTTCCTATACGGTAACTTGCTTGAACGTCTTAAGAAACATGAACCAATGCGTACTAAGGTTTTTATGGTTGTATTTAATGCATGAGCGAATTCTAGTGATCCCATTTTAGGAGCTTCTTAGCCGGCTCGACATAGGAGTGAAGTAGGAGCTTGTAGAGTTGGGGAAGTACGTACGCCACCCCACGATTGGTATTAAGGAATACACCCGTCATCCACGCAATTAATACACACTAATCAACCGGTAAAAGATAGTTAGGGAGTAAGGAAATCTAAGTAAACACATTTCTCTCCATATAAGTTTCACGACCTTTTTATTTTCAGTTATTTTATTTTATTTGCATTTGTAGTTATTTGGGTTAGTTGACTAGCCACTAATTCCGCCCACTCCTTCAAACCCGAGATTTTACTTGCTTTCATAAAAATATAAAAATACAAAAATAATCTTCTCTCACCCTTAGACCCATTAGAGTAGTTTTTCAATCCTAACGACACTATTCCCCTAGAAAACGATCAATCCCCCGGTACTTGCCACTTCACTATACTACATCGGTCAGGTACACTTCCTGGTGGGGATTGCAAGCCTCTTGAGATCCCTCGAGAGGTAAAACCTGTTGTAAGGTCGCAAAACCACGCATCACTAGGATTGCTCTAAAGTTGCTTAATTGGGTGAGTTAACATCAGTGAATGCAAAGTCTTGTAGCCTAAATCAAATACATATTCTTAGTCGAAGTATTACGTGATGCATTATAATCTGTTGGTGTAGTGTATATGTGTTTTGAGTAGTTTGCTGCTACTAATTGGTGTAGTATATATGTGTTTTGAGTAGTTGGTTATGCTTATATGAGTCCCTAAACAATGCGCCATAAGTCTTGTAGCCTAAATCAAACACATGTTCGTAGTCGAAGTATTGCATGATGCATTATAATCTGTCGCAACAAATGTGTATGTTTGTTTAGATTTCTAGGTGCTAGGATATGTTTAGAATATGTTTAGGAAGATGTTTGATGATTGCTTGATGCTTGAAACAGTCTAATATAGAATTTAAGAAAGTTTGAATGTGTTCGGGTAAGTATGAACTTCTTCAACTAAGGATGAAGGTCTTCGAGTAAGAAGAAATATTTGGCTTACTTAGAAAATTTTGTGAAATTATTCGAGTAACAGATCAATTTCTTTTACTTAGAAAAGTTTGATAAAATTCTTCGAGTAAGCAAAATATTTATTCAACTAAGAAAACCTTTCCTTACATTCTACGAGTAAAAAAAAAATCTTTAAGTAAGGAATTTTTCCTTACATTCTTCGAGTAAAGAAAATTTTCTTCAACTAAGAAATTTTTCTTTAACTCTTCGACTAAGGAATTTTTTATTAAACTCTTCGAGTAAGGCAACATCCTTCGACTAAGCAATTTTTTTTTATCAGAATCTTCGAGCAAGTGTGCAATTTCTTCAAGTAAGGATTTTATCAAGTTTCTCCGAGTTAGGAGGGTTTCATAATTTCCGAGTAAGGAAAATGGTTATCTCCAAGTAAGGTATATTATTTTCGAGTAAGGATTATTTTCATTCTTTCTTCGAGTAACCCATTTTCCTTCGAGTAAGCATAGTTTTCAGAATTAGTGAAATTTTTACACAGTATAGAATTGTGTTAAGTTGAAAAGGTGTGTTTGCTCCTATATGGTTGTTTGTTTACTGTGTTCATATTATTTATGATTATCTTACATGTCCCTCTATATGGTGCATCATATCAGTTGGGCACAGATCATGTAATAAATGACTTACACTAAAACAAATATACATTTTCCATTGTGTTTCTTTGTTGGTGTTTATGCTACACAGGTTCAATATGTCTCAAACATCCATGGCAAGGAATGACTTGATACCAGAAGGTGATGAAAGAAAGATTGGAGAATCCAACTCCAGAGTTGATTTAGAGAAATTACCATGCCATCCTTCCTGTCAGATTATGGTTGAAATCCTGAAGAAGCATTTTTGCAGACATGTACTGACAAAATCCGCTACAGTTCCAGAAGTCTACCTCAATCAGTTCTGGCACACATTATTCATCAGTCGGGACAGCAAGACCATGGCAATCACCCTGGATACTAAGAGGATCCAGTTTGATTTTCATCTTCTTCGACCGTTCTTAGGCTTCCTCCAACTATTTTTGGCAAGCACACAAAATTTCTAGAAGATCCAACTTTTGTACGTATAGTCAAGTCATTGAAACACCTTGGCTATGACGATTCATTTGAAGAGCTCACGTCACATTCAAAGGTGGATAGAAGATACATTCCTCAACCGTGGTTAACAATGTACACCATCTTAAGCCACTGCATCACGGGAAAGGAAACGGGTCACGAGTATCCCAGACTTGAACATCTGCAGTTCTTCTGGGGAGTCATCAACCTGTATCACCTTGATTATGCCGAGTACATCTGGACTGACATGATCTATCAAGCCCGCCAGTTTGGACAAAAGAAGGGCTACAAGATTCCCTTTCCACGCTTCACCAAACTTCTCATAGCTCACTTCATGAAAAGAGAACGAGAAATTGATAAACGTCCAACTGAAAAGGCTCACTCAGTACAAAAGGACCATGTTCTTTCTTGAGTTAGAATTCATACCACCAACACCACCAAACAAGGTCTTAGAATACCAGATACGTTAATTACATAGACGGTGAAGGAAAATGAAGCATATGAAAGGTATGACGAAGCAGAGAAAGCTGAAACAGTGGGGATAACTGTGAAGCGTACAACTGGAACAAGAGGAAGAGGAAGAGGAATTAAAGCCGGGTCTACAAGAACAAAGAAGATCTCTTGAGCTACAAAAAGGAAAACCATGCTCAGAGATGAATCTACTGAAAGAAAGAAGAAGAAGAAGAAGAAGAAGAAGAGAACCGAGCTTGAGGGATGAAAGGAAAAGAATTATGCAAATAAATAAAGAAATGCATGATGAGGTCTTGGAAAAGGCAAAGGCAAATCAATAAAGCTAAAAGACAAACCTGATGACACCCTTCAACCAACTAAGACAAAAGAAGAGGAAATTGCACAACTCAAGAAAGCCCTACAAGAAAACAAAGCTAAGTATATGGCTGATCTTGAGAAACTCGAGAAGAGGAAGAAAGGTGAAGGCTCTGCATCAAAAGTTAGTGAAGAAGAAACCTTGTCAAGTCTGATGATGATACGGAAGCTACAGTGTTTAAATCATAAAGTGCCTCAATGAGTGAATCTAAGGGTGAATCTGAAGAATCAGACCAATTCATACACTCACCCTCAGAATCAGATGATGACAAAATTGGTGAAGAAAAGAAGAAAGATGATGATGATAAGAAAGAAGATGATGAAAGTGATGACGACAAAGACAGTGTTAGTGATGAAGATGACGATGATCAAGATGATGACCGTATACCTACTACACCAGTTATACCATCATCGGTTGATCAAAATTCCAAAACCAAGCCTACCTCACCAATGCTAACACCCCAACAACCAAGCTCAAGTAAACTCCAGGCTATCAAGGAACAACTCAGCGCACTGCAAGATCAATTAAAGACGCAGCAAAATGACATCAATGAGTTCAAGGCATATGATGTCTCTCTAGCAATGGAAGACTACCTCAACAAAAACTTACCAGAAGAGATCGGCAGACACCTTCAGGAGACACTTCCAACTCTTCAAAAGGAATATGTCAAGAGGGAGCTTGATGGAATTGTAGCTCATCACATCCAATCAACCCCGCTCACAATCTAAACAAAACAATCAAAGCCTTCCGCAGCAGATCTTAAAGGACAATTGCTAGAAGCCATCATAAATGATCCAGAGGAGGATGATCTTCGCAAAGCTTTGATCAAATCCATGAAGAAAGATGAAAAGAAGGATGAGCCTTCCAAGAAGGGCAAGCCTAGCAAACGTCGTCGTGATGATCATGACAAAGACGACGAAGCTGAGCGAGAAACGTACGAGAATGATTGGAACACTGCCATCATCCAACATTCAGCAAACTGGTGAAGAATAACTTGTGCCTCAAGAGACTGGAACCATTGATGAAGCTGAACCTCATGATGACATCACTATCAACCAAGATGAAGCTAAAGCTGTTCCTCATGAAGCTGAAGCTGTTCCTGAACCACCTGCGGATGCACCACTAAAACCCGCTCCTGAGTGGGTTAATCCTAATGCTGAAAAGTTTGAATGGTTTGAAGAAATGGTAGATGCATACCCCGACATTATAGAAGACGAAGTTCCTGCAGAAGGCTCAGTTATGGACAGCACAAAGAAACTTAAGAAGGTGATGAGGGTCCAGAAACTACAACTGTCCGATATTGGCAAAATTCGCAAAGCAGGTTTCACACAATTCGAAACTTCAACAACTTCTCAACTGGAATTTGAATACAACCTGAAACAAGTAGCAAGAGCCTTATCTGAGAAATTTCAATTGGGATGTTGCAAGATCTTCTAGTGACACCAAAACACTCTAGTTTCGTGACTACTCTCAACCCTTACCTCTCATTGGTCAAACTCATAATCCCAAGATACCTAAAGCATACTTCTTCAACAACGACTTGGAGTATCTAATTTATGGGAACACTAATAAAAAAACGATATGCGAAATCTCTCACCAAGTTCAAGGCCGCTACATATGTGCTAGAAGGACTTGAAGAACATATTGGAGAATTGTTCCGCACCTCAATTGTTGAATACAATGATGAAGCTGTCCTGGGAGTCTTTCACTGGCCTGAGATTCGCAAATGGTTTTACAAATGAAAGCTGACATTCACCTCAAAACACAAGGTCTACTAAAAAGAAAAGATTCTTTCCATCAAGAGTGCTGAAACAGAGTCAAAATATGGATACAACTTTCTGACTAAGATCACGGTTCGAAGACAAGATGACAAGGTGTATTCTTTCAATGAAGCAAACTATCCTCGGTTGAATCTCAATGATATTGAAGATATGTACCTGCTCAAGATACAAGGAAAACTCGAGCATCTCCCTAGCAGCCTTCAATATGACATCATCAACTCTCTCCTTCTTTACGTCCAAAGAATCGTAATAAAGATAAGAGTCAAAGATGTTCACCTCGGTGTTGAAAGCTACCAAAAGCAACTGAACCTCATCAAACCTGATCTTAGACCTCTGAGAATTGCAAAAATGCAACCATATTCCTTCAGAAAAAGACCATTTGAGGTAGTGTACGTTAGATCTGGAAGAGCAGAGTTCATGGGCTACGAAGATATTCATAAGTTCATTGATGAAACTTTGATACAAGTCAAGTCCGAGCTTGATAATATTCTTGAAAACTACACACAAGGGCGGAAGCAGGGTGGGTTAAGGCACATGACTTGGAGAAGAAACGATGTGAAGCAGGCAGTCAAGTTCTTGGCACGGATTGACTACAAGCTAAAGCATCAGGTTCCGATGAGAAGATTGGAAAGTTATGTGGGTGGAAGAGCTAAAGATCCGAACATTCTCATATTCCGTCGTCTGGAGTAAACCACTGGTATTATTGTCAATTGTTTGTCATCATTCAAAATTGTTTATATATGACTATGGCTTGTGCACAGATAACAGTGCACAACCCGTACTTGTAAAGAAAGGACCCTGAGGTACGCTTCAATGCCTCAATCCTCATATAAAGAGCGAAAGCTTCTTACTTTTGAGTAGAATTAATCAAAATTTTGATAAGTTTTTCAAAATTCTGCTCAAAAGAACAAGTATTCCCTCTTAAAAGGTGATTTCACTTGTTGAGGGGGAGTACTTGAAACTAATCTTTGTTCAACACTAAAAAGTTCTTGTGAGATTCTTCGCATAAACCTCAAAAAGCATATTTTAATCAAAATATTTTCCAAAAGCAACATCGATATGCTATTTTTGAGGGGGAGAATAATAATGTGATTAAAATATGGTAACTAAAAGTATGAAATCTCGCATGAGCTCGACTCAAATTTTACCCTCGAATTGACGGAAGTTAAATGCCATTAATCGAAAAGACTTGTCCTGGATGGGTAATAATCTCAAGCTAGTTTATCCAGTGATGTAAACGTGTCTCGCAAAGGACTTGTCTGAGTAAAGTGTACCATTTCGAGAGATTCTCTTTGAGTATGACCAGGACGGGTAATAATTTCAAGCTAGTCTAACTAGTGATGTAAACGTGTCTCGCAACGGTCATATTCACTGAAAATAAATCAATTCAAAAGTGCTAACTCCACCCAATATGTCCAAATTTATCTTAAAAACTTATGAGCACATGTGAAGGGGGAGTATTAATGATTGGTTTATGGCAGCATAGGATAGTCATGAAGATATAAGGTGACTAAGGATATGAAATACGTCCTATGATCTGCCAGAACCGGAGGGATCTACCCATGGAAAATACCAATTGTTTAGAACTAGAAAGTCCTTAGGTATGATTGAAAAAAAAAAGAGTAAAGAAATGAAAGGAGAAAGAAGGGGTTGAAGAATTAAAAAGAAAAGTAAAATAAAATGGTGAAAAGAAATAGCCCTCCATATGTTCAACCTTAGGGCAGAAATCGGGTTCAATTCATATGCTACTGGATGTCACTACAAGTGACGCTGGTATTGAATACAAGCCGTCAAGGACCCAGTGACGCACTACACTAAACCTTCTAGCCACTCAAGTTTCTCTCAAAAGATACTTGTTTCATTTCTCATGAAGAACCCTTCATAATCTATTTACCTATCACTCCGAGAAGAGTTGATATTGAAAAGGAGGCACTTTGCTCCATGCCTCCAACGACTAAAACCAAAATGCACTAAACCGAGTCTAGAGCCGTGAGATACATCAAAAGATCTCTAAGGAACACTTAATTTTTCTACACTGGTTGTTCAACATTATGGACACCAGTTGTAAATAACAAGAGTCCTACGCAGATCTTAGTAATCTGCCAAGAACATTCATGAGGGAACTCACAAATTGTGATTCTCAGTGATTAAGTGGAAATTCCTGCCAGGGTCAACATCAAAAAGCCCTGACAGCAGGTCACTTCGGTTATCCCTTGTGGGTTACGCTTAGTGTTCGAGGTGGTTCCAAACGGTCTACAGTCATGGAGTGATACCTTGGTATACTTCAGCGACTCGCCTTGAATCGTTGATATACTTTGGTGTATCTTGTTAGCTCTCTAGGGGGCATCTAGTTGAGGAACAGCCATGGCAAGGATTAGAGAAAGTTTTCACACTATGCTGTTAATGATCTCAAAGTCCAAACCTGTAAGTGCCGGATGATTTATTGCTAACTGTTTACTTGCAGGTACTTATGGAGACCAGGAGTTCCACCACCACCATTTCTATTATGCTTATGCTAACATCATGAAGAAAGTTCTCAGAAAGATCAAAGCTAAACAAATGTTCAAAAGTCCAAGATCGATGATAAAGAATGAGAATTACTTGAAGTACAAAGATCAAAGTCAAAAGAAGTATGAGCATTGTGGTAAAGATGTAAAGACACTGGGATTAAAGACGTTGGTGGAAGGCAGATCATTACATTACCATATCACACAAAACAAGAACAAAGATATAATAGACGTCAAAGCCTATGAAGCAAAGAAGACGTCAAGCAACCTTGATGACCAATCCATACGGGGAGATTGTTGGGAACACATTTCATATTATCAAGTATTGGTCATAGTTTGTGTAATAGGTTGCTTTATTATTTAGGCCTTTACGTTAGTTATTAAAGTCCGGCCTATGTAGAAGGCTCATGGGTCGTGGCCTTTTACTTATTCGTATAATTAGGGTAACGCCCCTTTCATGTGTAAACATTATAAATACCCCTTCTCATGAAGAGAAGGGTGTTGGTTCATGTTAATACAAAAGTCATTATTCTTATGCATGTTCCTTCCTTCTCTCTCTCTCAAACTTTCTCTCCCTAGATCTACGTAGCTTGTGTGATAGATTTGTGACCTAACATCATGGATAACATCTTTGTTTGTTGAGTTGTTACATGTTATTTTAACATGATTTGGTTTTCTAGAACCAAGAGATGCCTTAATGTGATACAATATAGAATTTGCTACATCGAGAGTGTTTCAAGAATACTTCTTTGCATATCTTGAGAAAAGAATTTAGTAAAGATTACTTACCTCAATAGATCTTGTGAGTATTATATGATGTATGATTGAAATGAGACATATTGTATCTTTCAACAAATATGCTTTTCTAAGAGGAAACTTATCACCCTTACGAATGCTTAGCAAAACAAGTATTTTAGTGTATGACCAATTCTACTTATTTATGCAATGACACATGTTGTATTGGGTTATTATTCAAATCTAATATCCTATATTTGTTAACAAGATGCAATGTATTCTCTTGTAACATAACCATTCATGTTACAAAGAAAATGAGATGCGTATAATATAAATTATCCTTTGTCAATCTTTTGATAAGAGAAATACATGTGATTTTCTCGAAGATTGATGACGTACATAATAGTTAATAACATATTATGTGTGACACTTTTACTTGACATGTGATTATGAGTGTTGAGTCGTTCATGAGCAAAGTTTACATATGTTGTTTTTTTTGCTTGTGTTGGTTTTTCGAAAATGACACATTTACTAATTGCATTGCAAAGTAAATTACTTGAATATTTCGGATGAAACATCCAAGTTGTCAATCCTACTTAGTTGTGTATTTTTTGCATCTTTTAAACATATTAGTTTAATGTTTGGAACAAAACCATTGGACAAGAAGACTCAATATGACATCTTCAACACAAGTTGAGTTATGATCTGATGCATATTATTTTCGTCTTGAGAGGACGTTATTATTTTCATAACAACCAAGTGTGATTGAGTATGTAGATTCAAGATAATATATTTCAGTATATTTTGATGTTATCTTGAAGCTAGACAAATAATGACTCCAATTTCAAGTCGATATTTGAAAATTTGTCAATTAGATTTGATGATGATATCAATCATAATTTGAATAATGAATTGATATGTACTCGAAATCTTTCTTGACCCTCACGAACACTCCTTTTAAAAAGAAAATAAAAATTTAAGGAATGTGTTCCATTTATTCTAATACTATTAGTATGTGTGAGGTTAATGACATATTAACTTACTACTTCGAGATTGTCATTCATTTTTATGTGCGAAAAACTATTTATTATTAAGTATAATATTCTTAGTTTTTGACATATCATGAGTATAAAAATAATTATCTTAACCATTTTTATACAACATAGGTAAATTACTAAATGTTTAAAACATTTTGTGTGTGTGTTAGACCAATGCAAGTTTAATGCATTTTCTTCTACTTAAATACTAATGTATTAATATGATCTTTTAACAACCCATGGTCAAGCAAGACAAAATGATGTAATATTTTAGAGATCATGTTACGGATTTAATGAAAGTGTTAAATATTTTGCGGAGATATATTTTTTACACTTAAACCTTTGAAAAAATAATTGTGTAAGACAATATCTTTCGACACACATGATCAACCAACTTAGTTTCCATTCCTAAGAAGGTTACTAAAGCATTTTAAAACATGCAAGATGTCGAAAACATATATGCAAGAAAAGTGGTCTATGCCTATATGCAATGCAAAAACCAATTACGCAACTTAGTGCAAAAATTCTAGTCTAAGTCCTATTGATGCATAAACCGGAAAACTAATAATCAACATATAGTAACAAGGCATGTAAAACGCTTGTGATTATAGATATAATTAGCTCAACTAAAGAAAATTATAAGCACTCAAAAATATTAACTAACAGTACTAGGACACAAAGAAAAAAAAAATAACCATTTAGCGTAACACATAAAAATACTTATCGTCATTTTGTGTACTAAGTATAACAATGTATACCTATCTTGAATTTATTTATTTTCTTTCAAATGAATTTGTTTCTTCCCCATTTTAAATATTTTAACCAAGTTACTTTGAAAATACATCAATGTTCAAAAGTTGAAACGCCCTTTTTCATTTTGGCCAAAAATTTGCGCAAACGGCATAATTAAAATGATCTTTCGTTACAAATCAAGGACTCTAATATATTTTCACTTAGAAACAATTCATAAAGATATTTTTTAATGAAAATAGACTCAATTAAGTTTAAAACGATAGATGGCACAACTCCTATGGACTTACGGTTGATTTTATACGAATTTATGAAAATGACCCAATTCTGAAAACGGACAGACACATTGTGGAAACCGTGGGGGGGGGGGGGTGAATACGTTTCCGTTTAAAAACTTAAAAACTTTTGTATCAAACACCCGATCAAGTGTAACATAATATGAAAAGTGTCAACACTAGTCTTACAAGAACTAGAGATAATATAAAGCAACAAGTAAGGCATGCCACATTGACACAAACTTAGACATATTAGTAATAACATGCCATGACACAAACACAACTAACGCAATATAAGAAACAAACCAAACAAACATAAATGCAATGCAAAGTATAAATGTAAAGCGGTAAATGCAAAAATAAATGTAAACAGATAAGTAAAGAAAGCGTAAACCGGACACGGTGATTTATAGTGGTTCGGTCACGAAGCTCCTCTTCGCCCTACTCCACTCCCCGAGTACCCAACTCGAGAGTTACTTCACTAATCAACAAGCTCCCTTCTTGGCAGAGAAAACCATACAACGTCGCTTACAATATTTTCCGACACTAAGCTAGATGTCGAGTTCTTCTTCGGGTACAACCAAACCCGTTATTTTTTATGGCCCAACATAACAAACCCTGTGTTATGAGGCCTAAACACATAAACCGCGTCGCTTACATTATTTTCTGACATTAAGCTAAATATTGAGTACTAATCTAGCTAGTACCAATCTCACTCACGATCTACCCTATCTTCACAAATCACACAAGCTACAAGATCCACATGATCTACACTCGATCTACCCGATCTACTCACAATATACCCGATCTACTTTATCTTCACATGATCTACCCGATCTACTCACTATCAATACAAGCTACACAAGATCTCTCCGATCTCTACAAGATCACAATGATCCACACGAGCTAACTAAACAAGATGAGAGACAACTTGATGTATATCAAGATACAACAAGTACGTAACGAATATTACGAGTGCACTACACTAACACTATAACACTTTGTATCGTTGTGATACGATGTGTTATACCAGAGAAAACTAACTGGAAAAATCAAGTTGGAAGTGTAAAATGGTCCACTATTTATAGGCAAAGAAAAAACTAGCCGTTACAGACAGACGGTACCACTAAATACCCGACGGTACCGTGGTACCGTCCCAGACAGGGACGCT
The DNA here is from genome assembly GCA_021014915.2 of Artemisia tridentata subsp. tridentata. NCBI lineage: Eukaryota > Viridiplantae > Streptophyta > Magnoliopsida > Asterales > Asteraceae > Artemisia > Artemisia tridentata. Next base: position 257,061,531 of record CP139505.1, read on the forward strand.
CCTAATTTTGTTTTTAGTGGTGAAAGTTTATTTGGGGAAGTTTAGAGCTGATTTGGGGGGGGGGGGGGGGAAATAGCTGTTGGTGATTTTAAATTATTTTTCAAATTAAAACATTTCTTTTTAATTCAAAAATAATTTGTAAAATATATTTTTGAAAAATGTTTTGTCACATTAAAAATGTTAAGTTTAGACATAAATATAATCCTTTGATCATTAGTCAAGTTGTAGATTTGTTTGCTCATACCTTGAGTGATTTACGTCGGGATGAAAATCTACGACTTTGTTGGAGCATACTTGAGACGTCGATAGGTGTTGATGTAAGTATGCATTGATGATTTATGATTACAAGTTACATATTTGTAATTATTAAAACCGAAGAAACCGATTAGTTTAAATATCGTAATATTTGCACTAACATTACATATACTATATATAGTATTTAGGTCTGAAAATCATTGAATTTATGTTTTCACGTAAAAATGATATTATGTTCGAAATTACTGAACACGTTTTCTGTATGTGTAAGCTTTCGTTGAAAAGCTGTACAAATAGCATTATAAATGTATATAAGTTTTGTTAGATTTTGAAGATCTATGATGCCATTTTATTATAACGTATACATAAGGTGGGCGACGATCCGCCGCGTTGCGGCAGGGCGTTGTTTTATTTCGTTGATTATTGCACGATATTTTTATTAAGTAGAGAGTAGGCCGGGGGTAAAAAAAAAAAAAAAATTCCCGAAAAAGGACTCCTTTTGCAAAGAGTCGCCAATGTCAGGGTTATTTTTTGCCAATTGTTGAAACATTTTTTTTTTTGGAAAAAGGACTATTTTTGCAAAGAGTCGCCAATGTCAGGGGTAATTTTTGCCAATTTTCGAAACCTTTTTTTGGAAAAAGGACTATTTTTGCAAAGAGTCGTCAATTTCAGGGGTATTTTTTTGCCAATTTTCGAAACATTTTTTTGGAAAAAGGACTACTTTTGCAAATAGTCGTCAACTTCAGGGGTATTTTTTGCCAGTTTGCGAAACTTGATTTTGGGCCGAAGGTGGGCTAATTTAAATGTGGTCCAATTGAGTTACTGTTCATGCATGAAACGGCAACGTTTCAAACCACATTTAATATATATATATATATATAATGTATACATAAAATAATCATCTAAGACGTATCATACGTAAAGGTATAGTATTTCTTTTCCAAATGGCAAAAGTAAATTAACCTAGCAAGGCGTTCGAGACAAAAGTTACAAACAATTGAATGAAGTGCCATATCCATACATGCACACCTAATATTTTTTTCGAAAATGTTCTTATTAATTTATCAAACATGGTTTTTCTTTTCTTTTCTTTTTCTTTTATTTATACCACGTCAAATAATGTTGTGATTTATGCATAGTGCAACATCTTTATACATAAATTTTTTATTACTATACTAAAATTGTTGAACACATATACATACTTTTCGCTATTTTCAGATATATTACTTCCTTTAGATCAATGGGTTGAATTTGGAAAAAGGAAAAAGAAAAAAAGAAGTAAGTTGCATAACTCAAAAGATGACTTAAAGTCACGAGAAAAAAATATTTTAAAAGTATGTTGTCATCAAACTATTGATTTAGGGTACGTTTGGTTAGTAGATGGGTGTTGGAATTAGATTTGGATTTGGAAAATGTCTGATAGAAAATAAAAAGAAAAAAAATATATACTTATATAAATGTATATTGCAATTTAAATTGATATTATATATAAAAATATTATTTAATTAAAATAAGAGAAAGAAAAAAATAATAATTTAAAATAAAAAACCACAAACTTGTGGCGGAAAATATAGAAGCGTGGGACATGTCAACTTTTGATGGAAACCCACCCTTGCAGAGTGGAATGAAATTTGGTGTTAATTCTATCGTATCATTTTAAAACTTTTGAACCAAACAACTTTTTTAATCAATCACTCTATTCCACCAACTCAAAACACCACTACATAAAAGCTTATTCAGATCACCTCAAAAAGATCACTTTTGTTAAAAACTGATCTATTTAAGTAACATAAGATCGGGGAGTGTCAAATTGTTACCAAAGAAACCCATTTGTTAGTGTTTTTACTCAAAAAGATCGGTGGTATAAAAAAACCTGATCTATTTGTTAGTGATTTTACTCAAGGCGGGCTTTTCTATTTCAACTTTTCATTAACCCGCCCTTTACAAAAAAAAAAAAAAAAAAAAAAAAAAAAAAAAAAAAAAAAAAAAAAATCTTCAATCGCCCGCTACTTTACCAAGAAAATTCATTTCAACTTTTCATACATCTACCAACATCATAGCCCCACCCTAACCAGCTTCTCACTTCCACTTCATCACAGCCGCCGCCATTCACCATCAGTCTCACCGAACCTAGTCAAACCAAATCGTTTATAACCAACACCATTTCCTCAGTTAATTTCTCTTATTCAGGTTATTTCCCAATTCTCATCTTTTTATTTTAAATCAATATCTATTTATTTACTGGTAACATTCTGCTCTTTGTGAGATAGGGTTTTGACATAATGGTTTGATTATGTTTCTATATTTCATAATTAGTTTATGGATATTTGATTTAATAGTGCTTGATAAATTGCTTATGTCAAATTCACAGTGCTTAACGTAAGCTAAAGTTGAGCAACCCTAAACAATCCTTATTTTATAATATTATTATTATATGTTGCAACATTATTGGAATGGAAGTTATGGAACTTGTGTTGTTTAAGTTGCTACTATAGTTGTTTTACTTATCTTGGAATTTTTTTTGAACTTGTGCGTGTAATGGCCACTGTGGTAATAGTTGTTTAGTTTTGCTTTGTAATGGAATTCTATTGATTTGGCTACTGTGTAATGACCACTGTGGTAATAGTTATTTATGTTTGTTTTTGGGTTTTTTCATTTTGGGTTATCAAGCAGGTGAAGATAACCAGGTTATTTTTTCACTTATCAGGTAATTTGAATTGGGCAATATTTCATGAGTTTAATGTAGGATCGTGTTTTTAGGTTGAATATTGTGATTTGGGAGGTCGGGGATGATGGAAGATTAACATATCCATGGTTAGAGAGAGAGATTCGAGAGAGAAAGTAAAGTGTGTTTTATTGATGATAAATGAAAGAGTAATTTACACACCTAAGCTTCACCCCTCTATGAAAGTATGGAGGGGTATATATAGCCTAACACAAGCTAAACTATTACAATATTAGATAACTAGTCCATGTGTTTTGGCTTAACAAGATAATAAATGTAATCCCGTAAATGTCGTTCCATTTACGTATTAGCAGCGTTCCCAACAATCTTCCCCTAATGAGACGACATAAGGGATTACTTACAACATTTCCTACAAGTACAAATGTAAGTAAAATAAAGTCTTCATAAGCTTTTCAAATGCTGAGGATGACTACAGTTGACGCTCTTTGTCTTCATCTTGTATATCGGCTTGAGAACTTTTCTTCACTTGTAGGCAAATGATGTAATATGCATGAACTGGATTAACTTCCCCCCAATTCATGCTATGTTTTTAGCGGCTTCTTCGTACACTTCTTTTTGGTGAAGTTTCTGAATCAGCTTCCCCCCAAACTGACAATCGTCTTCAGCAGATTCGAAACTTTGATATAGTTAACATGTCTTATAACTTTTGAAGTTTTAAGTACGCAGCGGAATTTGTAGATAACACCGTAAACCACACCAAGCAAATCTGACTAGTCACTTAATTACTATTATACTCAATGCGGAAACTCCGTTCGAGGGTAACATGCAAGAAATCAGCAAGATCTCACGTATGTAGGCTACTTCACACTTCACAATCTGCGAAAGTTGAAACGATAACACTAAAAACACAAAACTGACCCACTGATCATCTCTGCGGAAGTCTCTCCGGTAGTGTTAGCATTTTAAGCTCAATCACGTGAACCTATTGTGCGTCCCTGATGTGCATATTTCTTCCCTTTGATTGCAGATACTCGTGGAAAAGGAGTGTTTTCGCAAAGAAATAAATAAATAAAGAACATCCACCTCTCTTCCCCCACGATGTCTTCGCGGAATCGAAAGCATATACACTATGTTTACGATGGAAAACGGAGGCAGCGTAACCCCATATGTACAATTAATCGAACAAGTGTGAAGTACCATAAATCTCAGTTAAGCTTAAAAATATCCCGTGAGAATCAACTGCTGATAACATCTCTACTATTTTATACGCCTCTCAGCTAACTTTTTACCGACCCCATTATCATTCTGTCGTCTCTTTTTAGTGACTACAAATGGAGAAAACCCACTATGACGAACTTGAGACTGAAGTAAAATAACCCGAACTTGTGACTTAAACTTGCACTAATGTGTGACTAAGGGCGGTGTAGAGAGTTCGTGCACCTTCGAATCCCTAAGTACTCTATACTCTTCAACCAACCAACCATCAAGTATAAGACGTACATCATCTCTGGACTATCCACAAGTTCGTGTGACACTGAGCACTACAACGTAACTCCTTAAAGTGATAATTATTTTGTGGTAATAGAAAGGAAGAATCACAAAAATAACTAGATATCTAAGTCTTCGTCATTGTAAAGGTTAAAGGCTCAAACAAGGATCTCGAAGAATCATGCATCCAACCAACCCCGATATCTTGAGATACTAAGTATACGCGCCCGTGAAATTCCGCTTCAACCTCAAATAAATAATATTGAATAAACCCCGTAGTCATCTCGTGCGGTTTAATACCCAAAACTAGCCTTTTTGACGGTTTAATGAATTTGATAATGGTTTTTCCTGATCTTGTCAAAAATGTATCCCCGTGAAAATTTGTAACAACCAAAATACCACTCTTTTTGCCAAAATTATACCAAAGTGCACACAATGTATTAACATACATTTTATTATAAATATTTAGCCCAATTGTGTTATTCATCTTGGATCCAAAGGTTATAAAATCGTATGTGATTAAAATTTCAGCCCAAAATTATGAACTGATCCAGTCCAAATCAGATAACAACAAAGATATATCAAATTCTTCGGCCCAATGCTAATCCAAAATCCACTTCAAACACAAACCGGATGTTAAGCCCGTTTAACACAAACTTGGCATTAATACAACCTTTACCCTAATTTTGTGTTATAAGTAAACCCTAAGACTCACACACATCAAAAGCTCCACCCCCATCTACTCTCTTTGAATATGCAGTTAGACACAAACACACACCACAAATCCATCTGCTGCTTCCATACTCTAACTAATCTAATCATTCCATCTCCTTAATCTTAGATCTATCAATCGATCTCATCACCATATCATCCTTAATCTGAATCAAACACAAACATAGGCATAACCATACCGTAGCCCTGATGACAGTTGCAGCACAAGTCAAATCAAGGAAGCATTTGTGAAGGCTTCAAGATTGTTTGGAGGGTCACGGTAGGTTTTAAATGTGTCTTAGTTCTTGTCTAAACCGAATAGAGAGGAAGATGATAATAAATTTGTTATTGTCTTTTTTTAAAAAATTTTGGATATTAAGTGAAGCTAAGAACTTCAAAATTGATCGATGAGGATTGTGTCTCCTTTGCTTTTAGTCTTAGGAGGAAATTTTGGGTACCAAAAAGAATACAACTAAGATCTAATTTATTTTCATTTTAGTTTAAGCCGAAGGAAAGATTTAATGAAACGGTTTGTTTTGTTCATTTCTTGAAAGTATTCGGATAATAATTGTAGTTAAGCTTCAAAAACTTGATCGATGATGAGTTTGTTTTTCTCATGTTTGAATATCTTTACGGTTTAGCAAATCTCATAAGAGATACGAATGAAAAACCAAACTGAGATCTACCCTTTTATTTTGTTTTCTGTTTTGTAATCAGACTGATGTTGGTTTTGTTTGTTTGAAGTGTTGATGTGAGGTAGGATAGATGATGGGTTTGTAGTGGCTTGTTGTATTTGGTTTGTGGAGGTCGGTTTTTGGCTTATGTAAGATCAATGATGAGATAGTTTCGTGTGTTTTAGATCTTTAAAGGTCTTGAATCATCTTAAAGAAACACAAAAGTAAACTGAGATCTTGTTACACGTCTAAGAAGTATTTTTTTTGTTTACTTTAGTTGTTGACTGATGATGGTAAACTGAAGTCACTGAGCCTTGGTATTTTGATTTGGTTAACGTGGTCTTCTTCTTTTCTTCATCTTCTGTTGCTCAAAAGTTTCAGCCTTATTCAAAACTTTTTGAGTTGCTCGAAAGTTTCAGACTTTTTCGAAACTTCTACAGTTGCTCGAAGGTTTCAGACTTGTTAGAAACTTTTAGGGTTGCTCGAAAGTTTCAGACTTATTCGAAACTTTTTGAGTTGCTCGAAAGTTTCAGACTTGTTCGAAACTTTTTGATTTTCGAATAAACTTTTCTAATTTGTACGAATTGAAAGTTTCACAAGATTCGAAGTGATTTTCTAACTTATACAAGAGAGAAAAACACTGAGTAAACCCAATAACCTGAAGATAACGCCTGGAGAGCTTGCTCGAAAGTTTAGGGTTTTGCTTGCTCAAAACTTTAGGATTTTTAGGTTGCTCGAAACTTTAGGGTTTTGACTTGTTGACCATCTGTTTCAGCGTCTTTTCCGACCATATTCCGACCAGCTTTTATTGACCACAAATCTCACCACAGGATGGTACAAAAATAGTCATAAAGATGGTACAGTTAACATAAAGAAACTGTTTTATATATATATATATATATATATATATATATATATATATATATATATATATATATATATATATACACACACACATTATATATAACAGGAGGCGTTACACGTAGATAATGCCACATAAGTCCACGTCATTGCCATGTAATTGTCATTAAAATCCATGTCATCACATTTAGTCCACGGAATTAATTTGTTCAAAAATACATGGTACTGGATTCGAACTTGGGACATTGTATAACATTAACACCCATGCCAACCACTAGATCAACACCAGTTTTTGGTTTATAGTTTGCAAACAAAAAACTATAAACCTTTTCAAACAAACATAACCAACTAAATTAGTAAAAAGCAAGCCCAAGTCGGTCTTCTACATCCCATAATATCATTCATACGTATCTTTTTCTCAAAACCCTAATATCATTCATTCATCCTCCTGCACAATTCATTATCTATATTATTATCAATGTAAAAAAGATTATAGCATCCACTCTATCACACAAAAACCTAATGTCATATTTATTCCTATGTAACAAGATTATAGCCACAAGCGACTGGAATTTGGATGGAGAACTCAGTATAACACAAGGAAGAGAAAAGAGCTGATATTCCAGCAATGATATATGACACAAGAACAGCAGGCCTGGATTTATCTTCAGTGGATGATGCTTCCACTGGCAAGGAACCTGCCACACATCAAGGTGAATCATGAGACAAGTTGGAAAGGTTTATTAAAATTGATTGATTTGTTTGATTTTGTGTTTAATTGATTATTATTTTTTTCAATTAGGGTTTGTTAAGATGTTCAAGCAACGTGGTTGAAAGTTTCATACCGTCGATGCCTTATTTAGTACGGCTACTCGACCATGTTCAGTTGGTACTGCTTATTACATACTAATTTCCATTAGTACTGCTCTTGAAATAACAAGTTTGTACTGTTTTATTCATGGCTTTGTACTGCTCGAGACCATTGTTTGTACTGTTACGATATTGGTTTGTACTGAAAACGTTTCTCATTAGTACTGCTATCGAAGAAGTTTGAATGCTTGAATGCAAATTTATTTAGGATTGCTTATTTTATTCTATATAAATTCAAACTCTTAGTTGTTGATTTAATATGAGTGTAGGATTCAACGTAAACTGGTAATATAGGATTATAGGCTGTTACTTTTACATACATGACCACAACATATCTGAGCCAGGTTAGGTTGGGCTAGCAGTCTCAGTGTGAGATAGGGTCACGGGTGAATGAGATTCAAGATGGATGAGTTTGCAATGGGATAGAGATATTCTTAAATTGTGAGCAATAGGATGTAATCATTGTTGTGGTCATGTGTGTAAAAGTAACAGCCTCTGTTGTTCCATGTGACAGATCATCATGACTTTAATTTGGCGAATTACATTTGATATATTCCTTTTATTGACTTTTGAGGCACTGATACAATTGGGGGAGTGAGAATTCCATCCTCATTTTGTAGCGTTCTTGGTTTCCGGCCATCACATGGACGTGTATCTACTATTGGGATTCTCCCAAATGCACAGAGTTTAGACACTGTTGGTACGTATTCTTTGGTATGTCTGTTTCTTTCGTTTATTTTTTCCGGTTTTTTTTTGTCAAACTTCATCTCATGGTGGCAAAAAACAAGATGCCGAAAGCTGAAACAAAACTTTCTTTGAAATTCAAAGTTGCTGCTAAATTGGTCATTTAACTTTTTTCTCTGTTTTATCCTTGGTTTTAGGATTCTGTTATGTTATTAGTTCTAGAAATAAAAACCGAGATTAACTTTAGGGGTGTTTGGAATATATAAATGGTTACAGTCAAATGGCATAAATTTCACCCATTCTTGAACTCTTTTTCTTCTTTTACACATTTGTGGCGGCCGCACAAAGCTTTTGGACGTTGGGGGTTTTTTGTTTTGTCATGCGCCTCAGTCGAGTAAACGCTGACAAAAGCAAAAAAATGCCTACCGACCCACCATTCCATATTTAGTCCATCTTTCAGTTTGATAATGGGTGCAAATACCAAATGGTACAATCATTTGACACTGTAATTTTAGGTAAGGAATCAGTAGAGGATTTTCTGAGTCTGTTGAGAGAGTGGGCGGTCCTTTGTCAGACTTTTAATGTAGTTGGAGGCGATGATTTCCAAGAAAAACAAGATGCTGAAAATGTTGAAGAAGATGATGAAGCTGATGACGACGATAAACAGTATGCGGGAAGTGGATGCTTGATATGGTTTGATGAGCTCAAGGATATCACAGAGTTTGATGACGATGATAACATTTATATAAGAATGGCTGCCACCGAGCTAGCAGGTACACCTATGTATACCACCAATTAGTTCAGTTGTGATACTTTTGTGCTTTTAGCTTATGCAATAATACCCACCGTCAATTATTGTTTTTTATTGGAAGGTCATGAATCTAACAAAAGGAAAGAAGTACTCACCTTTGTCCTACCAATTTTGGCAGCTATACTACTTCTGTCTTTTGTAGCGCGATCCTGTATAAAGAGAAAGAAAATGCTTCACATGAAAAAGCAAGGTAACACCAATTAGCCATTTTTTCTTCCAGAAATGATCAAAGTAACTTATTCAGGTATTCATCGATTGAATATTCTATTTTGTAGGAGAGTTGGAATGCGCACTTGATAAAAAGAATATAAGTATGCAAACGGAAAGTCTTGATGATATATAGTTTTTTAGCCTATAGAAAGTAGTAAAGGCCACGAATAACTTCAGTGACTCCAATAAGATAGGAAAAGGTGGCTTTGGTCCCGTTTACAATGTATGTATCATCACTTCTTTAATAGAAAGCAAAGCACAATTAAAAAACATACAAAAATTTGAGTTCCCAGCAATAATGATATAGGGTGTATTGGAAAATGGACAAGAAGTAGCCATAAAACGTCTATCCGAGGACATCTCATCAAGGGTTTGATGAATTCAAGAATGAACTCATTTCTATTGCAAAGCTTCAGCATGGTAATGTTGTAAAGCTTCTTGGATACTGCACTCATGAAAAAGAAATGATTTTGATTTATGAGTACATGGTTAACAAAAGCTTGGACTCATTTATATTTGGTATGACTCTCCATGTTTTCACTGAAATTCTTCACTTCCTTGCCAAAGTAACATGTAAAATCAGCAACACAAACTAACATTTCAGTATTGCATATTGTACAGATGAAACAAAAAGCTTAATGCTTGATTGGCCTCATCGCTTTCACATTATACATGGGATGGCTCGAGGCATTCTCTATCTACATCAAGATTCCCGCCTTCAAATTATCCACAGAGATCTAAAGGCAGGTAACATCTTGCTATACAGTGATTGGAATCCAAAAATATCTGATTTTGGACTTGCTAGAAAGTTTGTCGGACAAGATGCCAGTGCTAAAACAAAGTAGGTGGTCGAAACATAGTAAGAATCTAATGAATGCGGTCAATTAGATTAGCATTAATATCTTTTGATACTAATCTGTCAATTTATTATGTTCAACTTTTCTGCAGTGGTTACATTTCTCCTGAGTATGCAGTACACGGGCGTTTCTCTATAAAGTCAGATGTATTTAGTTTTGGTGTTATGGTTTTGGAGATAGTGAGTGGGATGAAAAACCGAGAATTCTGTCATGAAGACCATCGAGATAACCTTCTTGGACATGTAAGTAATGTTGCAATACTAAATCCAAATATTTTGACTTGAAGCGACAGATTTATTTCTTAACAGCATCCTTCTAATACTTACTAAAGTATGAATTTTACTATGATCTAGGCATGGAGACTCTACAAAGATAACAAGAGCATTGAGCTCATGAGTGAATCTTTACGCGGGTCAGCTGTTGTATCTGAAGTACTAAGATCAATACATGTTGCCCTATTATGTGTGCAACATCATGCAGAAGATAGACCAACTATGTTTTCAGTGGTTTTAATGTTGGTCAGTGAGAGTGCATTGCCTGAACCTAATCAGCCGGCTTTTTTCACTAAACAAAGTTGTCCTCAATATGAGTCCCTTCCATCCATTGATCAACGCACCATAACACTACACATTATTTGTTGTTATATAATGTTAGAGATTATGATTCGGCCTATTTATTTCATAGTATTTTATATGATGCAACTTCTGCGAGTATCATATGCTTTTCTGTAACCAAAAATCGCTTTACGTGTGAAGTTGATGCGTTGCTCGGCATGGGAAGTTACTACTTAAGGATTCTTTATTGTTGATGCGTTGCTCGGCATGGGAAGTAGCTTAAAAGATCATGTTTAATCTTTGTGGTTACCTTGATTATGGCTTAATATTAATAATGCATGTGACGCTTTAGGTATGATGCATGTTTACTGTATTCGACATAGATGGATCAAAATATGTATATGAGCACCACTCTAGCCACCTATCCTGGAGACAAAGCCTAGTAGAAGTATTAGAGATCGGTTTAGATGAAGAAGGATTGATGGACATGGATTCTTTAAAATTACAACTGCAGTTTTACCAGAACACTGGGCGCCCAATGCTCGGTTCTTTCTCTGCATGTAGTAATTTTATTGGAATTTGTATTGATACACGTTCTCTGTCTTGATTGCTTCACCCGTTTGGAGCTTTCGTATGCTTTGATTTCACATCAAGGTACATCATAGTTAAGTCTCTAGATTGTTTTCATATTTATACCTTGTCATATACATGAGATTAATTACTCTATTGCTGAGTGACTTAAAGTGGTCCATACATAGATATATACATGAGAACAGCTGTTATTGATGGCTATGATGCCATTACCTTGAGTCCACACAAGTTTCTTGAAGGGCCTGAATCACCAGGGATTCTTATCATGAAAAAGGCCATATATCAGCTAAAATATTTCCCCCCTTCAACATGTGGTGGTGGGACTGTTGATTATGTCAATTTCTCCAGTCTTTAGTAAGACGTGGGAGTTAAAGGAGGCAAGATGGGCAGGTTGGAAAAGTTGGCTAACGGGTCAAATGGGTAATTATTTAGAATTGACCAAAATGGGCAGGTTTGATCCACCAACACCTTTGTTCATTTTCTAATAAATTTTATAGATGATGAATGTGTTGATCATGATTACAATATATAACAATTTCTTAATCTTAAATAAAAAAACTTCATATATTTATTAAGGGTTATATATGACCCCAGTTGAGATCTGAGATACCCATTCATAAGTAATGATGTAAATGGGCAGAAGTCACCACTTTTATATGTGAGCATCTGAATTCAAACCACTATTCGTATATTTGGTTTGCATGTTAATCACGTTAATGTTGCATCACACGCATACAATTGGAAACTATCTTGGCCTCACAGTGGGTGGTTGAAATGGTCATTTTGAGCTCAACGTTTTCAAGCCAATGGTTGCTAGCTCCCTTTTACATGAAAGTGGCCTTGTAGAATCATAATTATTTGGTCATATGTTATTTGTTTTGCTTGTCACAAGATATGAAAGTGTATATATTTAGTGTTAAATTCTTAAAAAGATGGTTCCCTGTGTTTTATTATATACTCACTGTGGTGTTGATTTTATTTATAGTCAATAAGACTAAATGCCGACGCGTCAACTTCTTTTGAAAAGAACTGTGTGAGAGACATTCAAGCTAATAGAGACAGTATTAATAAGTTATTGCACGAGGTAATCTAACGTTCAGAAAACTTAAAATTTATAGCGCAATCTGATCCCTAAAGTCATTACTGATTTATCTTTTTTTATATGCAGTCACTTATGCTTGTGACAACTTTAAATCCTGTAAGTATCCGTTCGAGTTCAAAGTTCTACACATGTTATTCATTTACACTTTTTTAAATATTAACTGAATGATGTGAATTACCATTTGAAGTAATTCACCACAGAAAATTATATATGACAATGATGCAGCGGTTGCCAAGACTGCTCATAAGCAGGGATGTACTCTCAAGGTGCGCGTTGTACCAGGCCATACTTTATTCCAAATATCTTGCCCGTACTATATTGACCTTATGAAAGTCTTCGTCACAAAATGCAATTTATTTTTCCACACCTTTACTCTGTACTTTCATGAATCAGTTCACCAGATTATGCTAATCCCATGTTAGCTTGGTCCTAACAATATGTGAATAAGCCAATAACTACAAGCTTTATTCTGCTTCAAAGAGTTGTCCAAGCTTGAGAATTTAGTGTAAAACTGGTTGAACTTTAACTTATATTTTGTAAGTATTATTTTGCTTCGCTAGAGCCTAGAACAACTATCTATATAATCTCATTTTAATGTAACTTCATAATAAAAGTTGAACTCTTTTTGGGGAAAGGGAGAATATATAGTACTGTGTATGTTGCAAGTATTCCAGCTAGAGGTGCAATTTCAACCCATTTATGTGAAATTGGTCAATTTGTGTTAGTATATCGTATTGATAATGGGTCAAACTGTCTAACATGTTTGTTTAGCTATAGTTCCCTAATACACTTTGTTTAATGCTGCAGTTCATGAGAGACTTCTTCGGATAATTAAAGACTTTGTCTGGCCTGTTGATTCTACTTTTCATGGTCGCTTCATCATTGATGTTGATTTTCTGAACCTGCAGGTTTATTCAGCAAATGTAAGCAACTTGACTTCATGTCACTTCATTTCATTTCTTTCATGGTTGGATTATCATAGAGCTGCAAATTGCAAGTCATTTTTGAAGAAATAATTTTTTTTTTATTTGTACTGATAATTAGTCCAAGTAGTTAAAAGACGAAAATAACCTAAACAAAGATGGGTCAATGTGGGATGTAGGTTGAAAAATGTACGTTATTATTATAATAGGACTATTAGTAAATTCTATAAGAATATTGGTGAATTAACCTGACCCACTCTTATCCATCTTGAAATTTTACTTGTTTTAACGTCTTTCGGTGTGCAGGGTGAGGAAGCAAGCTCAATATGGCCAAATGACAGAATGCTGCGATCATCAGCAAGAGAAAGCATACTGCGGTGTCTTTCCCACATGCTTCACGAGTCAATCGATGCCGAGCTCACCATCAACATAGGGGAAGGAACTTTAAGATTCGAACCCGGATCTTACCTTCCATACACAAGTGCTTCAACCAGTGGAGCATGCAAATTTGTGTGATATACCATTGCATTCCCAAATTGATATACTCATACTAATCCGACTAATCCTTTCATTAACTGCATCCTTACAATTTTGCACTAACAAACCGGAAGCAATTAAATCTTAATCGCCCTTTTCTCAGCAGGAAACCTTAATGTCCTTCTTTTTCATTCGTGCACCATTCTATCCCTCCCAAATTCCTAAAACCCTAATTACTTGCAGTGAAAAGTATCGTTTATGTCTTAAGTATACGTCCAAGCCAAGAGGATTGTGAAATTCATCACTGATGTCAGTGTCACTGTAAACCATGATCATGATATTTGTTATCTTTTGAAGGTATATATTGAATGACTCCCTAATCAACAATATATTTAAGCAAGTTACAAACTCATCAACTTAGCTTCTCCTTCTAATCATAATACCAGGATGATCTAACATCTTTTTTTGTTTTTGTTACAGGTAGAACAATAACTGGCGTCCACAGTGTTTTTTGGAGCTTAATTGCTTACTGAAAAATTAATGCTTAATCTCTACCGAAATCATCCAAAGGTAAATTTGTTTTCAATTTTAATTTTGTTCTTCGAATTTGGTTCAATTAATGTTTGGTTGTAATTCTTTAATAATGTTGTTCTTTATATCCATTTTAATTAGAATAAATTTATTATCACAATATGATCTGTTTTTTGGTTAAATTTATGTGTATTGAATAGGGATCCAGTATCGAGTGAAATCCACAAGTTATAAAGCAACAACCACATGACCTATGTGCCCTTCTGCAAAAGCTTCATTCAAGGTAGATGCACATTATTTTTTTTGGGTGCAAGATGTTATTATTTGCTATGATCACCAACCGAATCATTTTTCTCTAATGATATAGTGAGTCTGTACATGAAGCTGTAAGTCGAGGATGTAAAGAGCCGCATCGTCAGCTTGAGGTTTGCATCTTTCCATGTCGTTTGCATTCTTTATTTGAATAGTTATAATAGGATATGATCATTGTACTGTATCTCTTTGATGTGCGTGAAATACTGTTTATAACAAAGAATAACATTTTGCAGGTTGGTGATGATTCCATTTGTATGAAAAACAAAGGGCTCAAAAGGGGGTTGCAATGTGTCGATTCGTCTGATTATCCGATGATTGAAAGTGGTAGGTCTTCTTCCTCATCTGAAGTGTCAGGTTGGGTAACAGGTCGAGATGGGCTCACTTTGAAATGAGTTACTTATATACGGGTCAAAATGGTTCAGTTTAGGTAGGCTTGACCTGTACGCTTTTTTTTATGACTATTGTGTCCACTATTCTCTCATGTTCTTGATGTTTTATTGTTATGTTTTTTTCATACTCACTACAGTTCTTTCCCAAGCTAGAAGAAAAGGCAACACCAACGACACAAAAAAGATTGAGCTTCAACCAAAATTAAAGGTCAAATGATCGAGATTTTAAGGATATACATGAAGCATATGATCCATCGACATATGGTATCTGGTGTTGCAACTGAATCCAGCTGTGACACAGTAGTTGAGCCAGTTGTCGAGTAAAAGAAATCACATACAAAAGGTATATAATTTATGCTATTCACGAGTTGTTAAGGTTATTTTGGGATATTTTTGTTATGGATGTTGCAATTTCGACCCTTTAACTAAAAATGGGTTTAGTTAAATTGTTAAAAGATATGATTATAAGCCCTTCTAATTTTTTTGGTATTTTTACTTTCATCTTTGTCCATGATGGACTAATATTTTTTCAAATCTTTCTGTTTGATCTGTTACGAGCAGCCCATATGCCAATGCACTCATTAGCACCTTTGAAGACCCAGAAAAGATCTTAGAGCAAGCTGTTACTGACATGAATGACGATCTAATAAAGATGCGTCAAGCTACAGCCCAAGTATGCATTTTTTTATTATATTCTTACTTTTGGATGCAAAACTCAAATAATTTGTTTTGGTGTAAAACATAAATTTGTCTATTATTTTTTGTGAAGGTTTTGGCATCTCAAAAGCGATTGGAGAACAAATATAAAGCAGCTGAGCAAGCTTCTGAAGATTGGTGAGTGACCCAAAACCTTTTTCAATAATTATTAACGGGGCAAAATGTGTTCAGGTTGAAACATTGCATTTTTTATATGGGTTGAAACAGGTAGTGTGGGTTTCCTTGACCCGCATTCACCTTTTTTGTTTACTTTTTTAAAAGGTAAAAAATTTGATCACATGAACTCCATATTATGATACTGATGTTAATATGTTAAGACAACGATATAAGAGATTGCATGCATTAAAAATAGACTGTGGTCAACTTACAACCCGTTTGCCCCGTTCCCTTTTCTTTCAATAAAATGTATAAACGAGATATACAATGAAATATGGGAAAGCCACATTGAAATGAACCACACTTACTACACAAGCGAGCCAAAATAGTTGCTAGATGAATATGACGCGTTCCCATTAGCACTTTTGAAGAACCATAAAAGATCTTCGAGCAAGCTGTTATGTACATGAATGACGATCTAATAAAGATGCGTCAAGCTACAGCCCAAGTATGCATTTTTTATTATATTCTTACTTTTGGATACAAAACTCAAATAATTTGTTTTGGTGTAAAACATAAATTTGTCTGTTATTTTTTGTAAAGGTTTTGGCATCTCAAAAGCGATTGGAGAACAAATATAAAGATGCTGAGCAAGCTTCTGAGGATTGGTGAGTGACCCAAGACCTTTTTCAATAACTATTAATGGGGCAAAATGTGTTCAGGTTGAAACATTGCGTTTTTTATATGGGTTGAAACAGGTAGTGTAGGTTTCCTTGACTCGCAATCACCTTTTTTGTTTACTTTTTAAAAGGTAAAAAATTTGATCACATGAACTCCATATTATGATACTGATGTTGCCAACTTACAACCCGTTTGCCCCGTTCCCTTTTCTTTGAGTAAAATGTATAAACGAGATATACAATGAAATATGGGAAGCCACATTGAAATGAACCACACTTACTACACAAGCAAGCCAAAATAGTTGCTAGATATATGAATACTTTTCAGGTACGCAGGCATTTTTATTCCCTGCACGACATCAGAAACCTATTATACTCATCATTGATGGTTATTGATGAACTCAAATAAGTACATTTTATTACTATCATTTATCCTATTAATTTGACTTGTTTTATTATATTATGTATGAGGATTGATACTTAATCGTTTACTTTTATAATTCTCAGGTAAAAATAAGCATTTGGTGAAAATTGGCGATTTTGGACTAATTGTGAAGCAAAACAAGCATGAAGTTAAGAGTCTACTAAAATGTACAAGATCAAGACGAATCTGCTCCAGATGCGCCGCATCTCACTTATTACATACGGCGCATCACTATCAAGATTTCACCAGATACGATCCAAGATACAAGAGGACATGCGCCGCATCCAAGAATGAAGATACGCCGCATCATCTGGCGGTGTACGAATATTCCTGAATATATTAATCTTGGACCCCACGCGAAGTTAAGTCAATGCGCCGCATCTACTTACTAGATGCGCCGCATCTTACCCTCAGACAGAAACTATAAATACCCCAAGACCAGACGAATTTCGGAGAGCTTTAGTCAGAGCGTAATATTATATACGAGGTTCGAAGACCAGAAACCTAGGACGAATTCAGACGAATAGGCAGCACAAGACACACCCGAACGAAGATACAAGAGCTGTAAGAGGGTGCTGCATGTGTTTAATTCATTAAGTAGATTTGTTTTATTGTGTTAGTAAACTTTAATTCATCAGGATTGATGGCTTGTGTAATATGACAACGGAAAGGTTGCACTCCCTTAAAACTGCTTTCCCATCAATTAAAGTTTATATGTTGATGTCTTTGGTTACTACTTATTAGTGCATTGATAACCTCTGTGTTTATTAGTGGCCTGCGCATTTGACTGCGGAAAATAATGTGGCTCCCACGGTTGTTACTAAATTGATCACTTAGGAATAACTTTTAGACATAAGTAAACATTAAGGGTTTACTCGCCGATAAGAATAGGACCAACGAGAAAGGATTAACTACATACACTTCATATAAAACTATCAATAAAACAAGTGACAATCTACTTAATCATAAGGACAGATCTTCTTATTGTCTCAAGTATTTATCTGTGTACGTGTGTGCTATTCGCTGATTCGTGCCTATTGGTTTAGTTTATTATTTAATTGCAACCAAATCGTGCCAGTCTCTCAGGCTGAACCCCCTTGCGTTAGATTAGGTTGTATAGCTAACTTAATATATTAAAATACTGATTAGAATAACTAGATAATACGTTCCACTCTTAGTGATCGACACTCTACTTACCATTATATTCATACTGACCGGGTACACTGCTCGTTAAGTGTGTGTGTTATTGATAAGTCGGCTAAATATAAATTTAAAACTTGAGTAGGCATTAATACTGCTAAACCGCAACGACACATCGCATGCATCAAGTTTTTTGCGCCGCTGCCGGGGAGTGAATTGTTATTATCTGTTAATTTGATTAGTATTTTAATTAGGCTTTTAATTTTTTTATCTAACCGCTAATTCTGTTGTGTATTAGATTAAATTGCATTCATTGTATTATTTTGCATATTTTCTGTTTTTGTGTGCTATTTGTTTTCTTTGTGTTTATTTTGGTTTGTTTTTATTTTTTTTTTATTTTTTTTCGTAATTTTTGTGTTCTGCTATCGTTGTACTGAGCTAAATCAAACGATACGGCGCATCTGATTTCTCAGATACGGCGTATTGCGTTTAATTTTTATAAAATACAACGCGTTTAATTAATTCGATACGAAGCATCTTTTCCCCAAGATACGGCGTATCTGTTTTTGATAAAAAAAATTTCTAAACTTTAACGCGATACGACGCATCTGCTTCAGCAGATACGGCGTATCTATTATTTTAATTAAAAACAGTTTTCGAATTATTAAACAGATACGACGCATCGATCTCTGTCGATACGGCGTATCTTCTGAATCAAAAATCTTATATTTTAAAACGTAACGAAAATACGGCGCATTAACTTTTGTTAATACGACGCATTTAATTTTAATAAGTATATCGATTTTTGATAATAACAGATACGGCGCATTCTAATTTATAAGCGGCGTATCTATTTTCTGAATAAAGTCTGATTAAATTTTAACGATTATAAGATACGGCGTATCCAACTTTTTGGATACGGCGCATCATCTGCAGATATCAGTTATTTTTATTCTTATATCCGTTTCTATATTCATTAATTTCTCTTCTAGCAAAAAAATCCTGCTGATGCTTTCGTGATTATTTCAGAAGGATAATGGAAGGATACGGAGAACTGATTGACTTCGACTTCGAAGCCAATTTTATGAATGAAATATTAGCGCAAGATAAATCACTTGAACGTTACGATGGGGACTACATTGAACTTAATGACCTTGATGGACCATTGGAATCCAATGACCTGTTCATGGATGATGCGGAATCTGAGTTAGAAGAAGGAGAAATTGTGGATAGTCCTAAAGTCAACGTTATTATTACTAGGAATTACGATGAATTTGAGGTATATGATGGTTCTTGGGATTACGGTAGAAGGATCCACGCCAATTGTGATTACAATTTGCAATTCCCATGCATTATTGGCTACAAGTGTATTGACGCCAATTTCTTTCCTATTTTGCCGATCAATGTCATGTCAAGAAGCTTTTACAATTCTATTATGAGAAAGAAAGTGGAGTATAAGGGAAAGAATGTAGTTGGAGCCTTCATTAATGTCCCGGTCTTCGTTGGATGTTTAACTATTGTTACTGAGTTCGCCGTTGTTGAAGACATGAATGCCTATTGTGACAGTGATATGGGTGACGTGATTGTTGGAAAACCATTTTGTAGGGAGATCACTATTAATGCAAAACGATTTGAAGGAAAGATCACCTTTCAATGTGGAAGCGACGTTATCACTTATATCATGCCCCGAACTCACCCTGGATTTAAACATGCTACTAATAGGTTCTGCTACAAATTCTCTCCATTCCTTTTTATTAGTAATGATGACATGAAGAGAGGGATTGAGTACCCATATCAAATGATGGAAGGATTCTACAAGGGAGTTTTGAAATTGGGACCTGAATATATACGTGGCGAATTAGTTGCTAAATGGATCCTACGTGGCAATGTAGGGATCAATAGCATAGAATTATGAGCTGAACGTGAGTCTAACTTAAAGACTCTGGAATAAAGACAAGTGCTGACCGGGAGACAACCCGGAGAAATTTTTATTATTCTATTTTTTTGTCGAGTCAGTCAGGCCGCAGAGGATACGGCGCATCTCAATTCTGAGATGCGACGCATCTCCTTCAATGGTCATATCTTTACTTTTTTCTGCATTTTTTATTTTCGACTTTAAAACTTTTTATCAGTTTATTTTAATGCGGCGCATCCCTGGTTAAGGATGCGGCGCATCTTCTATTCTGATCCGTATTTATTCCAGGCTCGATACGGCGTATCTTCTTTCATAAGATGTGGCGCATCGACTGACCTGATGATTTTCATTTTTTAATTTTTAAGTTTTATTTTTTCTAACTACTAATGTATTATGCAAGTTTGAACCTTTCTTAACTTAGGTGTGTTTTAAAGCCTTGGTGGTATTATAGATTCCTACATTTCCTGTGGATACATCTATTATGAAGCTTAAACGTTCTCATCCACAAGAAAGATGATTTTTGCTCTTATACTAATGGAGGATCATACCGAGCAAATCTCAGGGGAGTTTTTCCGTTCAAATTCTTTTATTTTCCAGTTTTTAACCTTGTTAATACAAATAGCGTCTCAAAAACGTTATTTATATTCTTTGATCTTTCATTAGTTTTGTTAATGACAAATAAAAGGAATATCTTTTAGCAAATAATAAATACTAGCTTAAGTCTCTTAAGTACACATTTTACACTTCACATATTAACTAAGAATTACAAGTTTAGTAACTTGTTTCCTTAAAAGGAAACTTTAATTCTAAAACCATTCCATGACATCATTGCATGCATCACATACAATATCTTTGATATATCTTGGTTAGATTTGCAAGATACATAGTTGACATTTGAAGATCTTGGATGATTTGGTAAGATACAACTAAGATATGGTAAGAGACAACTAATCCTTAGCTGTCACATCCCACGGATCCAAACC
Source organism: Artemisia tridentata subsp. tridentata (assembly GCA_021014915.2). Taxonomy (NCBI): domain Eukaryota; kingdom Viridiplantae; phylum Streptophyta; class Magnoliopsida; order Asterales; family Asteraceae; genus Artemisia; species Artemisia tridentata. The sequence continues at coordinate 257,082,475 of CP139505.1, forward strand.
ACATAAAGGACGGATCCCTTGTGAGGGATCCGTGGGATCCGTGAGCTGAAGATCAGCTTGCCTATAAATAGGAAGCTGATCATTTGGCTCTCTCATCACTCATATAGCTTTAACATACATATTCATTCAGTACATATCTTACTAACATCATTCATAGTTGCATTTCACTTTGATCTTTCATTTTGTAGAAAAGAGATCAAGCATTCAAGGATCTACAGAACCGTAATCCTTTAGTTGCATTACTGTGTGATACTGTAGTTTGTTTCACACATCATATCTATCATTTGTAATCAGTGAGTGTGGTTAGTGCTTTAGTCCTTAAAGCACAAGGAGTGTAGGGAGTAGTTATACCCGTGTAAAGAACTCGACATCTAACTTAGTGTCGGTAAAGTAAATAGGCGACGTCAGGTTGGTTCTACCTTGTGAAAGAACCCGGTGTTTAGCTTAGTACCGGAAAAGGAAGTAAGCGACGTGTAAAGGTTTTTTCCGTCTAGAAAAGGAGTTTGTTTCTTAGTGAAAGATAAACTCTCGAGTAGGAAACTCGGGGAGTGGAGTAGGGCAAGGAAGAGAGTCCTTGTAGCCGAACCACTATAAACAACAGTGTCGTGTGGTTTGATCTTTCCTCTCTTTATCTTTTGTTTACATTGTGTGATTATTTATTTGTGATTGTTTCCTTTGAAATTAACATATAGTAACAAAGCAAATAAAACTTTAAAACGGTAAAAACTATTCAACCCCCCTTCTAGTTTTCCACAATTGGCATCAAGAGCTACGTTACTTAAGATCTTTAAAATATATTGTATTTTAAAACTTAAAACGATCCATGGATTTTGAAAACTTTAAAGAAGGGCAATCTATGCAGAGACCACCTCTATTTGAACCAAATTGTTTTATTTATTGGAAAAATCGCTTTGAGACTTATGTAAAGTCAAAGGACATAGATCTATGGTATATTATAGTTGATGGTGATTACAAACCTATTAGTAATAATATTTCGGGTGGTCGGGATGAAGGAGCTTCTCTTACTCGTCACAGTGATGAGCAAAAGAAACTAATTGCCAAAAATAATGAAGCCAAAATGATGCTTTATAATGCCTTACCTAAGAAAGAATATGAAAGAGTCTTTATGTGTAAAACGGCTAAGGATATTTGGCAATCTCTTATTATCACACATCAAGGGAACTCACAAGTAAAAGATAACAAAATTGATCTTCTTTTCCAACAATACGAACAATTTGGTATCTCTGAAGATGAGACCATTGATAGTGCGTTTGCTAAGTTCAATACTATTATTACATCACTTAAAGCACTTGATGAATCTTTTTCTAGTAAGAATTTTGTCAGGAAATTTCTAAGAGCACTCCATCCGAAATGGAGAGCAAAGGTGACAGCTATTGAAGAATCTAAAGATCTCTCAAGCATGACACTGGATGAGCTCATAGGAAACCTTAAAGTTCACGAAATGATTATGGAAAAAGACTCGAAAATTGTCAAAGGCAAAAAGGAGAAGATTAAGTCTATTGCCTTGAAAGCCAAAGTCGAGTCAAGTGATGATGATGAGTCTTGTTCAAACAGTGATGATGAAGAGTATGCCATGGCCGTGAGGGATTTCAAGAAATTCTTCAGGAGACGAGGAAAGTTTGTAAAACCACCTCGTGATGAAAAGAAATCCTCTCGGAAAGATCGTGACAATAAGAAAGGTAAGGTTGATAGGAAATGCTATAGGTGTGGTGACTCCAGTCACTTAATAGGAGATTGTCCAAAGCCTCCAAAGACCAAGTCTCAAAGAGCCTTCGTTAGTGGAGCTTGGAGCGATAGTGAAGGAGATGATGATGATGAGCCTAAGAACAACGAAATGGCACTTATGGCTAATGACACAGAAGAGGTACATTCTGATTCATACTCCTCTATAGATGATGAAACCTTAGAAGTAGAATATAACAAACTGTGTGACGTTACTTTAAAAATCATAAACAAAAACAAGTTTTTGAAAACAAAGACAACACTTTTAGAAAATGAAGTATTTTGGCTTAAAGAAAAAGCAATACGAATTGAAAAAGGTAAAGATAGTAAAGAAACGTGTGTGTCATGTCAAGAACTAAAACTTGAATTAGAAACCTTAAGAACCACACAGGAAGATTTAATCAAACAAAATTCAAAGTTTAAAAGGTTTGATAAAAACATAAGTTGTGCAGATGAAATAATGAAAATGCAAAAGCTACCTCATGATAAAACAGGACTAGGCTTTATGAAACTAGGAACCTTAAGTGATTATAAGGAACAGACTGTGAATAAAACTGATTCAACCAAGTTGGACACTCACGGATCCGATGGATCCAAAAATTTGGATCCGCCAAGTGTATCCAAAGGATCCGCGAGTACAGAAGTTGAACAGAAGGTTCACAAAATCGACCGTTCCGAGTTTGTTAAAGTTACTAAGAAACCTAACAGTAGTATAAATAATAATAAACATAAACCAGCAGTATCTTTAGGAAGAGGACAAGCTAGAAATGAATATAGAGTTAAAACGGATCAACAGAGACCTCAAATGAGTTTTCCCAAACACCCCTTTCCAAAGAGTATAGTTAATCCACAACATACTTATCAAAATAATTGGAACCAAAACATACCTAGAAACTTTCATGGTCCTAGTTATATGTCATGGAACAATTGTCCACCATTTACATACATAAACCATGATAATGTCATGTTTAACCCAAACGGACCCATGAGATATTGGGGACCAAATGCTTGAGTCTTTTATGAACTTAGGTATGCTTGAAAGTTGATCTTGAACCTGATGAGTGGATCAAAGATAGTGGGTGCTCAAGACACATGACGGGAAACAAAAATCTTTTCTCAACCTACCAAGTGTATGACGGAGGTAATGTCACATTCGGTAGCAAGCTTAAAAGTAAAATCATCGGAAAAGGTACAATCTCTCATGACTCTCTATCTATTGATGATGTTGCTCATGTAGATAATTTAGGTTTTAATTTACTTAGTATAAGTCAATTATGCCGCAAAAAGTATAACGTCCTTTTCAGTGAAAATGGAAGTAAAATACTTAAAGATGGCATAACCGTAGGAAAAGGTGTTTTAAAGAATAATATCTATGTTATGAAATTAGATAAAACACCTAAAGATAAGTTATGTCTTACCTCCTTGGACGAAAACTCAACTCTATGGCATCGACGCTTAGGTCATGCTAATATGAGGCTTATTCAATCTCTGTCATCCAAAGAACTCGTTAGGAACCTACCCAAGTTGAAATATGACCAACACTTTTGTGATGCTTGCAAAATTGGGAAACAAGTACATAATAGCCATAAGGCTAAAAACATGGTATCTACATCTAGATGCCTAGAATTATTACATATGGATTTGTTTGGCCCGTCGGCTATACAAAGTTATGGAGGAAATTTTTACACTTTAGTTATAGTAGATGATTACTCTAGATATACATGGACAAAGTTTTTGAAAACTAAAAATGAGGCATTCGACAAATTTGAAATTCTAAGCAAGAAAATTCAAAATCAAATGAGAAATAATATAGTATCCATTAGAACTGACCATGGTCGAGAATTTGACAATGAAATTCAATTTGGAAATTTTTGTGATAATAATGGAATAACTCATAATTTCTCGGCTCCTCGTACACCTCAATCTAATGGTGTAGTAGAACGTAAAAATAGAACAATTCAAGAAATGAGTAGAACTATGTTAAATGAACAAAACATACCACAAAAGTTTTGGTGTCACGCTGTAGATACTTCTACCTATATCCTAAATAGAGTTTTAATTAGACAATTTTTAAATAAAACTCCTTATGAAATTTATCGAAGCAAAAAGCCTACATTAGGATATTTTAGAGTTTTTGGAAGCAAGTGCTTCATTTTAAAAACAAAAGATTATCTCACTAAGTTCGACCCAAAGTCGTATGAAGGTGTATTTCTTGGGTATTCACAAAATAGTAAAGCATACATTGTATTAAACAAGGAAACATCAAGAGTCGAGGAATCATTGAACGTAACATTCAACAAAAGTCCACCTCCCTCTAAGACATCACCTTTGGTAGATGATGACTTAGTTGAAAGTCAAATGGTTAATGATATAGAAAACATTGAAAATGACAATGAACCCGTAAAAGGAGAAATAGTCAATATTAAAGAAACTAAAAGTCATCCATTAGAAAACGTCATAGGAAAACTTAATGAAAGAACATTAAGATCCAAAGCTCAAAATGAAAGTAATTATTTTTGTTTTATTTCAACCATTGAACCTAAAAATATAGACGAGGCAATAAAAGATGAATCTTGGGTAATTGCTATGCAAGAAGAACTTAATCAATTTATTAGAAATGATGTTTGGACATTGGTACCTCCACCTAAAAACCAAACCATAATAGGCACCAAATGGGTCTTTAGAAATAAAATGGATGAAAAGGGTATTATATCTAGAAATAAAGCTAGGCTAGTAGCTCAAGGTTACAATCAACAAGAAGGTATAGATTACGATGAAACCTTTGCACCCGTAGCTAGACTTGAGTCTATTAGAATATTACTTGCATATGCATGTGCACATGATTTTAAGTTATTTCAAATGGATGTCAAAAGTGCTTTCTTAAATGGTCTTATAAATGAAGAAGTATATGTTGCACAACCTCCCGGCTTTGCCGACTTTGAAAAACCAAATTATGTTTTCAAACTTAAGAAAGCTTTATACGGACTTAAGCAAGCACCAAAAGCTTGGTATGATCGACTTAAGACTTTCCTAGTTGACCATAAGAATACCATGGGCCTAGTAGACAATACTCTCTTCACCAAGAAAAAGGGATCACATATTATCATAGTCCAAATATATGTGGATGACATTATATTCGGTTCAACTTGTCAAGAGTTATGCGACGATTTCTCAAAAATCATGCATGACGAGTTTGAAATGAGTATGATGGGGGAACTAAACTTTTTCTTAGGTCTCCAAATTAAACAATTAGAAGATGGGATATTCTTCAACCAATCAAAGTATATCAAAGATATGCTTAAGAAATTTGGTCTTGAAGACTCAAAACCCATGAGAACACCCATGTCCTCCGAAACCAAACTTACTAAGGATGAAGAAAATGAATCCGTAGATAGCACTAAATATAGAGGAATGATTGGTAGTTTACTCTATCTTACGGCTAGTAGGCCTGACATTATGTTTAGTGTTTGTCTATGTGCACGTTTTCAAGAAGATCCAAAAACTTCCCATCTTGAAGCCGTTAAAAGAATCTTTAGGTATATCAAAGGTACTACACACTTAGGATTATGGTATCCCAAAGGAACGGGTGTAGAAACCATAGTGTATACTGACTCAGATCACGCAGGTGATTATGTTGATAGGAAAAGTACTAGCGGTATTTGTACTTTTGTAGGATATTGTCTAACATCATGGTTCGCTAAGAAACAAACTGCCCTCGCAATCTCAACAACAGAGGCAGAGTATGTGTCTGCAGGAAAGGCGTGTCAACAAGCACTATGGATGAAACAATCTCTCGTCGACTATGGAATTGAACTCAACAACATTCCCATTCTTTGCGACAACAAAGGTGCTATCGATCTAAGCAAAAATCCAGTCCAACACGCTAGAACCAAACATATTGAAATACGCCATCACTTCCTTCGCGACAATGTACAGAAGGGAATCATCTCAATTGAGAAAGTTTCCTCAGAGGACAACATTGCCGATATTCTCACTAAACCACTTAAACGAGAACCTTTTAATTATCTTAGACTTGGATTAGGATTAATGGAACCTAGTGATTAGGAGAAACATTAGTATAAACATTAGTTTAGCCACACACGACACTAAACCAAAACATGTGTTCTGAATCCGCGGATCCAATCGATAACAAGGACGGATCCTTTGTTTGGGATCCGCCGGATCCGTCGCATGCTGAGTTCAGTTTATTATTTAATAAACAAGAACAACTACTATTCATTCCTCACTCCAAAACATATCACCTTACTACATTCGACACACACTTAATCTCCATCACATTTTAGACCATTTTCTTCCACAAATCTGTGCTTCTAACATCACTGTAAGTATTCTTATCATATTTATACTCCTGATCTGCGTCTAGGATTTCCATTTCATGCACAAAACCAAAACTTGGGGTATATGCATAATTCTTGAAAAATCATGAAGCATATTTATTGCATTATACTTAAAAACATGTTTTTCTTTGTTAGGAATTGCATCTCATAGCACATTGTCTTAATTTAACAAAAACCCCATGAAAATTTTTCACTAAAATCTTCTAACGACTAGGTAAAATGATTTTTTCTTACATTGTTCATACAAATGCAAAAACGTTATCTTTTAGACTTCACTTGCATAATGTCTCTTGAATGCTAAAGGGAATACATAACTAATATGTATTTTCGGGTACATTCAACCGTAGCTACATTGAAATAGGAGCGTTTGGGTTATCTCTCGTTTATAAACAAAATTTGCATAAACTAATTTTTCTTGCATCAAAAGGAGTCGAGATAACCGCACCTCCACATTGTCCCCATGTAGGCACACACTAGGAATTTTACACTTCATTTGATCATTTTAACTAAAACTATGTAACTTTTGTACTTAGGAAAATCATGCCTCCCGCAACCAACTACGATCACAAGAAAACTGTTAACTACTTACCCAAAGTCCACAAAACCAAAGGTCTAACCAATGCCCAAATCGAAATTTTTAAAGCCTTAGAGAAAAAGTATGTCCATGAGGGTAGAGCCGTAGATTCATCATTCTATGAAGGAACTCAACTTAGGGAACAATTAGCCGCAATTCGATTTGATTCTCTTTTAGACATAGATGAACCAATCATTCCTAGGTTCATACTTGAGTTCTATGCTAGTGTAGGTCTTAGTTCGAGTGATGAAGGTTACTTAAGTCTTCATTTTACTGTAAATGGAAATCTTGTCAACATCCCTTTTGATCAATTTGGTGAGGTCTTAGGAATTCCAAGCCAAGGGACATGTATTTACTCGGACAAATGGTCCTTAACAATCTTAGACTCCAATCTCGATAGGACGGCACCATATGCCACTCCTCTCGAATCAAAAGAAGTGATTAGGGAACATCTCTTCATTCCTAAGAACAACCCCACAAGAATGTTTCGTGGTCGTGAAGTTGCTAGAGATCCATTTGCAATGGAGCTTAATGAACTCAAACCCGAGTTCAAGAAGATGGAGGATGTATTAAGGGCTAATGTGATGTGCACCATAGGAAACCGTGATCATATCAATGCTTGTTTATGCCACATGATGTACAACATCTCTACTCATCAACCCTTCAATCTTGCTTATTATGTTGCCAAAAGAATGTGTGACATTCCGGTTCAAAGCAAGATTGCAATGCCTTATGGTATGCTCTTAACCCGACTTTATAGAGCCTTTGCACCCGCTCGTCCAAACCATTTAGGCTTTGTTCCAGATTACAACGAAATTGAACATACCTTCGTTCCTTTGAGCGACTTTAGGGTTAGTGTTGATAAGGGCAAACGTCCTCGTGTACCAACATCATCCTCATCATCTTCAATGAGTGAAGATGATGGTATGCCAAATTCTAGGATTCCTCCACCCGAGTACTTGAGCCATCTTCCTCCAATTCAACATGAATCCGCTGAATATCGAAACATCAAAGGAATGGTGAAGAATCTGGGTCGTTGGATGATGAAATTACACAAGGGGATGAAGAAGTTGAAGAAGAAGCTGAGTTGATGGAGTGTTTGGTTTTAAACAATGTTGGATATTGTGTTGTTAAACTTCTATGTGTCTAGAATTTATCTGATAATACTTGTTGTGTATGTGTAATAACTAACACTTGCAGGTGGATAACCATCATGGTTATCAATTTTCCGGGTTATAGCCAGTGTTTGGCATAACACCTAAAACGGTAAGTTTCTAAGTATGGATTAAACTATGTGCAATCATGTATTAATGTTATCATATTTAGTTGTTTTGCTATACATATTAGATGCTAAATAAGGTCTAGGTGAATTTTCGGGTTTTCGTCGAAAAATGAAAAATATGACATATGTTCTGTTTAGTTTTTAAGTTTTCGGCATACGGATCCGGCGGATCCCAAAACAGGGTTCCGCCAAGGCTTATCGTTGGATCCGCCATCCGCCATCCTGCGGATTTGGCGGATCGCTAAACATGGTTCCGCATTTGCAACCACTTGGATCCGCAGGTTTCCCAGTAAAATTATAAAACTTTTTCGACTTATCCCGATTCTTAAATCTTTAATGTTTAGTATCACTTAGGATTCATTCACTGATCACAATTCCTCTTAGAATCATTTAGGAATTCTTAGAAACTTAGGAACAAAAATTCCCACCAAAATTTAAATTTTTAAATTTTAGGTGTGAGTTACCAAACAGATACAAAGAAGGAACCCTTTTTAGGGATCCGTCAAATCCGTGGAAATATCAAATCATCAGACTTTCCACTATCTTCTTGTATTAACTGCAAATCCACAACATATTACTCAACCAAAGCTCAATGGATTGACTTCCTTGATATGACCTGCACAAATTTTTGTTCCAAATCATTAGTAACCAACATTCTCTATTGGATTCACATCAAATCCAATCGCACAGACTCACAAACCTTCTGTCTATAAAATTAGCACTTTAGGATCATCACTTCACACAACAACCATTTCCTCTCCTGTACATCTTAGCTATCATACTTCACCATGACCAAGTCAAACAACTCTTCCACATCTAGACCTTCAAGAAGAACAGCCCGCATTAGTGTTAAACCCTGTTGTTTTATCAACTTAGCAAACTCCTCATCTGAGGAAAATTCTCCTCTCAATATATCATCACCCATTGCTAGTGAAAATTTCCTTACACTCTCTACCCTAACACCATCAAATGTTATTATACAAACACCACCACCAACCATTACTCCAATAGCCTCTACTCCACCACCGGCTCCATCACAGCCTGTTAGATCACCATCACCACCAAAATCACCCAAACTCCAACCCTTGGAATTATTTAGGACTCCTCCTACATCACCACATCTTGATGACTTAGAAGAACTTTCACCAAAATTACCCAATCTTCCACCCATGACCTTTGAAGGTCAACAACCCATGCTTTTTCACCCGGTTTACCCGGATATCCATGGCCCTTTATACCATGATGCACAATCATCCCAACCTCAACAACAACCTCTATCACCCACATCCACTCTAGTTTCCATTGACGAGGCAATGTGGATGAATATGCCTCAAACCCAAGAAGAGATTAGTGAAGAGCTCAACCGTCTCTACACTCTCTCGGGTATGGTTGACCATCGCCTTCATGAAGCAATGGACATTCAAACATTCTTATGAACTCCCTCCAAACACCACAACAACCATCACCCAACAACAACAACCAACCACCACCACCACCACCACCACCACAAAACTTGGAGCCTAGTCTTCCTCCTGGTTTTTCAAGTCATGATTGCGCACATTGTGAGAGAACATCTCACTTGGCCCAAAGGACCAACATTTTGGTCCATGAGCTTCAAAATGAGATGAGGTTCATTTTGAACCATGTTCTCGAGCGTCTCAATGCAATCTCTCATCCGCCTCAATAAAAGTGTTGTTAGGAACCTTCTAGGATGATGTTGTAGTTGTCTTTATTTAGGATTTATTTTGTAATGTAACATCATATCATATTTGTGACTTTTGTCACATAATTTTCAATTAATGAATGTGATGTTTTTATGCTTATGAGTGATCAACATATTGCATATTATCATTATCATTGTGAACTACCCTAGGTACATATAATGATCAGACACTTAATTTGACTTTTAAAAGTCAAAACTTATTGAAAGGCTTGTTTAGGAGAATACTTCACAAGCATTCTACTTCTTCATTGAAGTCATTCATTACTAACACTTCATTTGCAGCATATCATACCCTTCATAGTATACGTTGGTACTCGAGAAGTGAGGAGTATACATCAAGGGGGAGCATCTCATAAGCATTTCATATACTAACCGTTTGTTTTGTAGATTCATGCATTATTTCCTTGATTACTCCATCTAGGGGGAGTATAAAACAAGGGGGAGCTTTAAAGTTCTCAAAATCGCATTCCGCTACGCTACTCTTTTTGTTTCGACAAAAAGGGGGAGAAAGGAACTAAGTTTGCATCAACTGTGATTCATCACAGTACATACATTTTTACAAAAATTTTCTTTAATAAACAAACTTAATATATATTTTTAAGAACTCATGCTATATTTATTCTCTTGCTCAAAAATATACCTTATGTTTTGTCATCAACAAAAAGGGGGAGATTGTTAATACAAATAGCGTCTCAAAAACGTTATTTATATTCTTTGATCTTTCATTAGTTTTGTTAATGACAAATAAAAGGAATATCTTTTAGCAAATAATAAATACTAGCTTAAGTCTCTTAAGTACACATTTTACACTTCACATATTAACTAAGAATTACAAGTTTAGTAACTTGTTTCCTTAAAAGGAAACTTTAATTCTAAAACCATTCCATGACATCATTGCATGCATCACATACAATATCTTTGATATATCTTGGTTAGATTTGCAAGATACATAGTTGACATTTGAAGATCTTGGATGATTTGGTAAGATACAACTAAGATATGGTAAGAGACAACTAATCCTTAGCTTTCACATCCCACGGATCCAAACCACATAAAGGACGGATCCCTTGTGAGGGATCCGTGGGATCCGTGAGCTGAAGATCAGCTTGCCTATAAATAGGAAGCTGATCATTTGGCTCTATCATCACTCATATAGCTTTAACATACATATTCATTCAGTACATATCTTACTAACATCATTCATAGTTGCATTTCACTTTGATCTTTCATTTTGTAGAAAAGAGATCAAGCATTCAAGGATCTACAGAACCGTAATCCTTTAGTTGCATTACTGTGTGATACTGTAGTTTGTTTCACACATCATATCTATCATTTGTAATCAGTGAGTGTGGTTAGTGCTTTAGTCCTTAAAGCACAAGGAGTGTAGGGAGTAGTTGTACCCGTGTAAAGAACTCGACATCTAGCTTAGTGTCGGTAAAGTAAATAGGCGACGTCAGGTTGGTTCTACCTTGTGAAAGAACCCGGTGTTTAGCTTAGTACCGGAAAAGGAAGTAAGTGACGTGTAAAGGTTTTCTCCGCCTAGAAAAGGAGTTTGTTTCTTAGTGAAAGATAAACTCTCGAGTAGGAAACTCGGGGAGTGGAGTAGGGCAAGGAAGAGAGTCCTTGTAGCCGAACCACTATAAACAACAGTGTCGTGTGGTTTGATCCTTCCTCTCTTTATCTTTTGTTTACATTGTGTGATTATTTATTTGTGATTGTTTCCTTTGAAATTAACATATAGTAACAAAGCAAATAAAACTTTAAAATGGTAAAAACTATTCAACCCCCCTTCTAGTTTTCCACAAACCTTCTATACAAACAACGAGGACGTTGTTTAACTTAAGTGGGGGGATTGGAGAATTAGAACACCTAACACTTACTTGTCCTAAACTTTTCAAAATATGCTTAAAATGTGCTTAATATATCAAAATTTAAAATTTTTAGCATGTTTTTGTTTAAAGTCTAAGTTGCATTGCTGCACACATGACGTTATTTTCAAAAATTGTGATTTTTCAAAACTCACAAATCTATGAGTGTGCCGGTGACTTGTAAACTTTAGAACTTGGCTTGTATACTATTCGAGACCACCATAATAAGTATTATTTATATAATTGGAATGACTTGTCTAAATTGGTAAATTTCTAGGATTACACCCAAAAAGCCTTATATGTTATGAGTTATTAGCTAACTACACTGGTTAGTTAACCCCCGTATAAACCCTTTTGTTACTCTCACTTTTAGAGTAAGATACCCCTAGAAAAACATTCAGAGCCATTCCTTTCGTTTCTTACACCTTTGTTAAAATGTTTCGTTACACCCTTACACCTTAGCCTACCCTGTAGATTAAAATCCGTGGTTGGTTAATTGCTTTAGGCAAAGTGTGTTTCCTTACATTACCTGTGTTCGCGTGCGTAATTCATTATCTATGGTTAGGTCGGGAAATTGCACAATGCAATTGGAGTGAAAGTAAATATTGTATTTCTTTGAGTTTATTTTTCGTTTGTTTACTACTTTCACTATTACCGTTATTTCTGAAGTCATGAAAAGTATGAAAAAATTATCTAGAATTATCATTATAGTGATGTGGTGAAATTTTACACATCTATGTTTATGTTAGTAATTTTGTTTAAAAAAAAAAAAAAAAAAAAAAAAAAAAAAAAAAAAAAAAAAAAAAATCGAAAAAAAAAAATAGAAAAGAAAAAGAAAAAAAAGAAAAGTTGGATGTTTGTTTTAACCAACTTATGTAAAGTTTTGTATTAAGTGGTCGATATCACCACTAATTGTTGTATATTATATCTATGGATTGAATGGGAGTTGGCAGTTATGGGAACGCCAACTAAGGTTTATTCTTTGATTAAGATCTTGTTGAGTATAATTCGTGTCTACCTAAAGCGTGTGTTTCAAGTGTTAAAGCGTGAGTTATTCTATGATATGAGTCTTATTCATGGGATGGTTGGGATAGTGATTAACCACACTTAGGATTTTAATTTATTTGTTTTGTTTATTTTTCATTTTTACACCGATTTATATCCCAAATATTATCCATACCCTATATTATTCTTTATCTAACCGAACCTTTGATTTATTGAGATTAGGGATTTGAGCAATCTTAAGTATCGTAGTCGTGGATTCGGCTATGTATTTATGATTTTGTCGCCCTTTTTGATATATTATTATTGGTAAAGTTTGGACCTATCTTTAGCCTGTTCGAGTTAAGGATTTGAGCAATTGCAAGTATCGTGTTCGTGGATTCGATCATGTATTTGTGATTTTGTCGCCTTTTCTGGAATTTGAGATCGATAGAGATTAAGAATAATTAACCCTTAAACCTCAAAACCCTTTTTACTGCTTTAGACTTGTTATTCCTTGGCTTTAGTGGGGGAGATGTGTATACTTGCCAAGCTTATGATAGAATACTCGTCACGACTGGACAGTTAAACGATTAGATTTGCTTTTATCAGAATATTTTATTTTACTTCTAATTCGTTAAGTGTTTAGTTGTGTGATTATGACAAAAATGAATACATGCTTAAATATAAAAATAAATCCTAATATCTTTTAGGATGCATTTTCATAAGATTAATTCTAAGGTTTACTTGGGGACAAGTAAAGTTCAAGGGGGGGGGGGATATTTGATGAACTCAAATAAGTACATTTTATTACTATCATTTATCCTATTAATTTGACTTGTTTTATTATATTATGTATGAGGATTGATACTTAATCGTTTACTTTTGTAATTCTCAGGTAAAAACAAGCATTTGGTGAAACTTGGCGATTTTGGACTAATTGTGGAGCAAAACAAGCATGAAGTTAAGAGTCTACTGAAATGTACAAGATCAAGACGAATCTGCTCCAGATGCGCCGCATCTCACTTATTACATACGGCGCATCACTATCAAGATTTCGCCAGATACGATCCAAGATACAAGAGGACATGCGCCGCATCCAAGAATGAAGATACGCCGCATCATCTGGCAGTGTACGAATATTCCTGAATATACTAATCTTGGACCCCACGCGAAGTTAAGTCAATGCGCCGCATCTACTTACTAGATGCGCCGCATCTTACCCTCAGACAGAAACTATAAATACCCCAAGACCAGACGAATTTCAGAGAGCTTTAGTCAGAGCGTAATATTATATATGAGGTTCGAAGACCAGAAACCTAGGACGAATCCAGACGAATAGGCAGCACAAGACACACCCGAACGAAGATACAAGAGCTGTAAGAGTGTGCTGCATGTGTTTAATTCATTAAGTAGATTTGTTTTATTGTGTTAGTAAACTTTAATTCATCAGGATTGATGGCTTGTGTAATGTGACAACGGAAAGGTTGCACTCCCTTAAAACTGCTTTCCCATCAATTAAAGTTTATATGTTGATGTCTTTGGTTACTACTTATTAGTGCATTGATAACCTCTGTGTTTATTAGTGGCCTGCGCATTTGACTGCGGAAAATAATGTGGCTCCCACGGTTGTTACTAAATTGATCACTTAGGAATAACTTTTAGACATAAGTAATCATTAAGGGTTTACTCACCGATAAGAATAGGAACAACGAGAAAGGATTAACTACATACACTTCATATAAAACTATCAATAAAACAAGTGACAATCTACTTAATCATAAGGACAGATCTTCTTATTGTCTCAAGTATTTATCTGTGTACGTGTGTGCTATTCGCTGATTCGTGCCTATTGGTTTAGTTTATTATTTAATTGCAACCAAATCGTGCCAGTCTCTCAGGCTGAACCCCCTTGCGTTAGATTAGGTTGTATAGCTAACTTAATATATTAAAATACTGATTAGAATAACTAGATAATACGTTCCACTCTTAGTGATCGACACTCTACTTACCATTATATTCATACTGACCGGGTACACTGCTCGTTAAGTGTGTATGTTATTGATAAGTCGGCTAAATATAAATTTAAAACTTGAGTAGACATTAATACTGCTAAACCGCAACGACACATCGCACGCATCAGTTATATTGATTACAGGTGGTTTTGGATTCTCATCGATGGGTCCCATTACCAGTAGTTGGCTTATCAACCAGTAGCTTCGATAAAGAAGCCTCCAATTTTAATGAAGCATCCACCTCTTACTGTTTTTGTTAAAGGTAGGTTGTAAATAACTTATCCTATACACCAAGACAATGAGTAAGTTTATAAACAAACGTATTTTTTTCTTTTTTCAACCTGTTGTTATTCATCTTTATGATTTATTTGAATGTTCATGTTTCATAAGTCCACTAATGAGTTGGGAATGTGTATTTATGCTATCAGCTGCAGTGAATGAACTACGTCCCTGTACCCCAATAAGCTTGAAACATCCTTGCTTGCTGATGGGGTTTACTTCTTAAAAATATCAGCTCCATCAAGCTAATGTAATGTAAGCTTTCATAATGACTTTTTCATCATTAATTACTTCTTCTTACCTTTTAATCAAGCAAAAAATATTTTGATTTGTTTATTTCAGGTAGCAGTGGGTACACCTTTCAATTTCCCTCTAGAGATTCCTTTGCTCCATTTGATGAGAGCTCTTTGTATGGGAAAGAAACCTGTCCTTAAGGTTAAGGTGAGTTTTAGACATGAATTGATATACTTCTAAATGTGCATTGTTTTCCACTATTTCTTCAAAATTATTAGCCTTTCTATTATCGGTGTTGTTGAATCATAATGGATCATTCACCAAGTTGTTGCTTCACTGGGGAGCCGGGTGAGTCTCCAATTTTGTTTGAATTATGAACCAGCTATCTTTTGTTCTATACTTGTGAGGTGATTGTATTTATGTTGATTAAGGGCAAGTCTGAGAATGGTGAAGCTCCATGGAAAGGGGTATGTTATTTTCTTATAAGTAATTAGCGATTCCTATATTCAAGAATGACTTATAATACAAGTTGTTCTCTTTTTTCCCCCAACAGGTTAGAATAGATGTAGAAGCGAGTGAATTCGTTTGTGTTTCATATTAGATCATGGGTTGGAAAGTCGTGCAGCGAGTTCATTCAGTTTAGTTAGTTTGTGTTTCATAACACGTGTTTGATGAAGTGCTCAATGGTTGGCGGAAGAGCAGAGTGAGGAGCTTGGGATCTTGTGAAGGTATACAATATCAAAGCGAGTGAGTTCGTTTGTGTTTGATATTATATCATGGGTTTGAAACTATTTTTTGACATTGGATTATTATGCCTCTTGAACTTAGTAAAGTCATAGATATGGTTATAGGTTTAAGACTTTAAGCCAATATATATTTTCTTCCTGAACCTTATTGATCAGTGTATGTACTTGCTCAGTATTGTGCCATGGGGCTTGGCTGGGTTAGATTGGATTTTCGGGGCTTGCTACCACCTCTGTTTGAAGAGTATGTTACAGTTCATTTATCTTTTGTTTGTTTCTGGTCAAGGATCACAATGTGCACAACTCACTTTATTTTTTATTTATTTATTTTTTTCATTTGTGCAAGCCTGTCCCAAACCCATTTTCTAAGAATATGAATACTTTTCAGGTACACATGCATTTTTATTCCCTGCACGACATCAGAAACCTATTATACTCATCATTGATGGTTATATTGATTACAGGTGGTTTTGGATTCTAATCGATGGGTCCCATTACCAGCAGTTGGCTTATCAACCAGTAGCTTCGATGAAGAAGCCTGCAAATTTAATGGAGCATCCACCTCTTGCTGTTTTTGTTAATGGTAGGTTGTAAATGTTAAATAAACGAGTTATACAATAAATGTTTTAATTTATTAAATATTGCCCTTATGTCGAATATGTTGGCAAATTGTGACCTAAGTATTTGTTATGTTGGGTTGTGAAAACAACATCTGAAACATATTTTATGATCGAATATGCTGTAACCATGTGGTATAGAGCCCCTAAGTTATTGCTCAATTGTTTAAAGTATAGTAGTATATTACAGCCGTTCCTTTAATATTTCAGTTGATTAAGATTGATTTGAGAAAGCCTTTATTTTCAGGTAAAAAAAGTCTTTTGAGCAATTGGTGTTTGTAATTGAGATACTATCTTCCCCTTCCCATTTTCTACATCATACTAATAATAATTTATAACGAAAGCACATACCCTTCCTATAGTCAACCTAGCATGATAAAATAATGTAATGAACACATACAAGGACAGTGAAACTTACTTTAGTTCTATTTGTGTCTGCTTTGTGGAAGGAGTATGGCAACTCTCAAAAGTTGACGGTCAATGTCTGGAAGCCGGGTATGATAGATTATAATGCAATAAATGCCAGCAGAGCTGCATTTTTCCGTTTAGCTGCTTTAATTGTAAGCCCCCATATTTAACATATATATTGATAACTTCAGTCAGTCTGTTTGCCTTTATAA
The DNA here is from genome assembly GCA_021014915.2 of Artemisia tridentata subsp. tridentata. NCBI lineage: Eukaryota > Viridiplantae > Streptophyta > Magnoliopsida > Asterales > Asteraceae > Artemisia > Artemisia tridentata. The sequence continues at coordinate 257,099,512 of CP139505.1, forward strand.
TTTAATTAATGATCTTAACTTTGGAAACTGGTTGGTTGTGTTAATCTTTAAGAATTTATCATAACCGGCTCTGTTATCTGTAGCAATGGATAAGCAGCTAAATGATTGTGCCGATTGTGAATCTCCTTATTAGTGTTCGGATTAATAATGGACATCCTTAAGGACATCATGGAGATTAGGTTGATATGGAACGATATGCTCCCAGTGTATCGAAACAAATATGCTCAAGGAAAACGTTAACGTTTTTTATATAGACAAGTGTCATTTTATAACCATCTTGAAATTTATATTGCCTCAATGTTAAAATTGTTAGCTAATTTATATACTTTATCTACCAGAATACAAATCAAAGCGTGTGAATTCGATACCTCTAACATTTGTTATGCAACATGTGTATCCTTTGTTGACTCGATTTAAAAAGGTGTAGATCACCACTATTGTGGATAAATGATGTACACTTTCCAACCATTTTTTACCACTCTTCTTTTGCTATATAAAAATATGCCAACGATATTTATAAGTCATGCCTGCCCATCGGGCGGGCTTTGAACTCTAGTATATATATATATATATATTATATATATATATATATATATATATATATATATATATATATCAGTTAACGTATATTACTTTGTGACCATTTGGATACAAAAAATAAACTGTTATAACCACACGACTAACAAAAACTGAAAACTTGTTATAACAAAATTTAAAGATGACATTTTTGACAAGATTAGACCATAAAAATCAACCATAATAAATAACCTTGGCTCTGATGCCACTTGTAGGATCGTGTTTTTAGGTTGAATATTGTGATTCGGGAGGTTGGGGATGATGGAAGATTAACATATCCATGGTTAGAGAGAGAAAGTAAAGTAAAGTGTGTTTTATTGATGATAAAATGAAAGAGTAAATTACACACCTATGCTTCACTCCTCCATGGAAGTATGGAGGGGTATATATAGCCTAACACAAGCTAAACTATTACAATATTACATAACTAGTCCATGTGTTTCGGCTTAACAAGATAGTCAATGTAATCCCGTAAATGTCATTCCATTTACGTGTTAGGAGCGATCCCAAAAAGTAATTTTTGTGTCATTCTGGGAAGATGGCAAATGGATATCTCGTGTCGCATCGAAATAATTTACGAATGCAACTGTGATTTGAAGGTATGTTAACTTATGAGTTTTATGTTTGTACAATTGGTGTATAGATACTATGTATGGAATACTTATGGTGACTGCAGTCTGTGGTTGCTTTTTTGATTTAACCTATACTAAATTTGGACAGTTTGTTGTCGTAATAGGTATTAACAATGGTGTAAAAAATGGTTACAGCAGCTCGGGTTCACGAAATACACGATCACATACTCTGGCCCAAGGTAATTTACAATCCTATTCTTTCTTTAATCTTATGTTAAGAGGGTGTTTGGATTTTTTTTTTTAATAACGATGAATATGTTATTGACTACAAAGTATGTTTGATCATTCATAACATGTCATAAATCAACTAGCTATAGACTGCTTCGTCATGGCTGAAATAATGTACTTTTTTTTTGTGCAATGTTCAAGTTGGTTCTTCTAAGCGAAGTAAAGGTAATATAAGCAGTTTGAAACTGTTTCAACAATTAGGTGTTGGATTGGAGGAGCTGCATTAGAGAGGGCTCAAAATATTCGTTATATTTTATTTGATAAAACCAGGACTCTAACTCAATACGTTGGTTTCCGACATTCAGTTTAAGAATTCTAGAAAATATGCTCGCTGATTGGTGGTGTTGTCGTGATGGTGTTAGTAATTTATAGCAAAGTATATAGACGAGATAATAACACTCATGTTCAATCAGGCTTTGTAGGGTATAAATATGAGTTGATAGTAGTGATGTCGAATCGGCTTGGTGTTTGGTTATTAGATGTGTATGCTTTTGCAATTTATTGGTTTTTGTTTCTATTAGTTATACTATGATTATGTTATCGCTGCTGATGATCTGTTGCACACGGATCTAATTGCTAAGTGAACCTTTTGTCTTAATTTGCAGGTTCCTCACTTGACGCCTACGGAATACAAACGATACAGGCTATCAACGACCATGAGGACAGCTGACTGTGCCTATGATGGTGTACTATCTGGTGGAGTAAACGATCAACTGTCGGCTTGTTTTGCTCTACAACTACAGCCAAGTGAGATTTTTTAAGCAGATAGCACGTCATACCACATTTTTGGAAAGCAAAATGGGTTTTGAATGGACATGTTGTTGCTCAATCCACTTTGTCTTTGGATAGTTTATTGGTGACATGGTGTTGTGTTTGTTGAAGCCATTTGTAATAATATATTATTGTATTTGTTACAAGTGAATGGAAATTCTGTAAATATATGCATTCTGAATTAAAAAAAATTTGTTTGAAAATTCCTTTAAAAGATCGGTTCTTATGTATTAACTAATTTGATTGTGATGTTAATAAGATCGGTTATCAATCGATCTATTTTTGTTCCCCTCAAATAGATAACCTGATAACATCAAATTGTCCTGGTATTTTAGTGTCAATTCTCCCATAATATGCTCATCATTTGTATAATTTTACTTGAATATATACTCTTATTCGTTAATATTTCATTTTCAGGTTACTAATGAGCATAGAAACAAAAAGACGCGGATTTGGAAGGTTATTAATGCAAATACACAAGAGTATGCTAACCGGACAAGAGTTACAGCGTAAATCCCTTCTTTACTTACGCCGTAACTAGGATTTATACTAGAAGACCAAAAGTCAACGCAGTTCAAGGTTACGGCGTAACTCCAACATAAGTTACGCTGTATATATTTCCTGATTTAGAAGAATTTCATGGTCCAATTAGTTACGCCGTAACCATTTGTAAGGTTACGCCGTAAACTTGTTAACGAGAGTTCTATGATCGTAACTTGTCTCTAAGTTATGTCGTAACATTATTGCTATGGATAAGATCATGTGAGATACTGAGGTTACGGCGTAAGTAACCCTAGGAGTTACGTCGTAACTTAGTCGAGGCTATAAATACAAGCCCTAATTCTGCATTTTCACATATCCTCTCAACACACAAAAACCAGAGAACGACTCAGGGCTTCAAGGAGGACGATATTCAGCAGCATACAAGTCATTTCCAAGGGAGAATTCACGCCATACACTACATAAGTTTTAGTATTTCGTATTACATTCTAGTATTTGATTCAATGTCTTTCAATATGATCTTAAACATTGAATTTTCTGCATGTATTAATATGATTGGCTAAACACTTTTGGTGTTAGCCTAGTTATGAAATTGTTATTGCTTTGAGTTAGTTTTCTAGTTTTCATATCGCTTTATGTGTATGTTTTTTTTGCTTATTCTGGGACACCCTTGTTTTGGTAGCGTGGATAGTTGGTTGTATCTAGGAAACTAGGAGAATTGATCATAGGACCCTAGTGAAATAGATTGCGAGTAGTGGTAAGAATTGACCATAGGACTACCACTATCTTGCGTGAGAATTGATCATATGATCACCTTCCAAAAGGAAATGCTTAAAAAGTTAGGGGAAACCTTAGTTCCGACAGGCCGGGTTTCGTTGAATAAGTCTTAGATCATAGCGGTGCTTAATGACTCTTCCGTAGGGTAAACCCACGAACTCTTGTAATAATTTGGTTACAGAATAGGACGCTATGGAAAATAGGCTAGACAAATTTACCCAAAGAGTCTAGTGACTTTAACCCCCATCTGAAGCGATAGAAAACACTAATTAGAAAACGTAATCATAGCATAGCGTAATCATAGCATTACAAGATTAGTAACTAGGATAACACATTTCTTCTTATTGATTATCTCTTTTAATTTTATTTGCTTTCATTTTTATTTCATTTCTTTATTTGCTTTCGTTTTTATTTCATTTCTTTAGTTTATAATTAATTAATTCAAAACCCCCTTTAAAACCAGTGACATTAGAACTTAAGTTAGATCCGCACTCATAGCTCTTGGGACGACTTCGGCTTTACCGATAACTACATTACACACGACCTGGTACACTGATCGTTAGTGCATTAGGTAGACCTTAAGTAGACGAGAATTATAAAAATTAAAACCTGATCAGAAATCCTGCATCATCACCCTTAGTTAGATGGTTCATAACCAAATCTATTTGAGGTGTTTCAACCGATCTATTTAACGATTTTTGTAGTAGTGAAACCCTTATAACAAACAGCCCCTTAATATAAGACACTATTACATGACACCTTTTTATACCAATTAAATTGAAAGTTTACTTAACTTTCTTACGAAAAACGTTGTTACTAGATTTGTTCTACATTTTTAAATCTTGAAAATCTGAGGTGTATATAGTTGAAACCGACCTTTAATAATTTTTAAATCTTGAAAATCTGAGGTGTATATATAGTTGAAACTGACCTTTAATAATTTTAAGTTGGGAAGGCACCAATGATAGAATTACGTAGGGCCATTGGATGGTGAAGCAAGCAGCAAAATTCACGTGGAATTAAATTAAAACCGAAACCCCACGCACTGAATACTAGTATTGATGTTTGAATTATTGCGATCTTATGTTCAAAAAAATATTATTGCGATAAAATATTTGTTATTGTACGTTACAAGCCTCACATGCATGCTTCATAACATATCATCAAACCACAAATAAGCAGTACAGCTTTTTAGAATTTTGTTAATACATTCTTTAAAAGCTAGCGCATAAAAACTTTAACTTCGTTACGATAAATATATATACACGATTGTTACATGTATATATACAAATAGCTTTACGATTCATATTACCATTTTTTCACAATTTTGTAGAAAAATATACGCACTAATATTAGTGTGTGCAAAACATAAACTTTTGTCACAGCTGAAAGTGTGGTGAGCCGGTGAATACTCCCTCTATCCCTAAATAAGTGTTCTGTTTTGATTTTGTGAAATTTTTATTTTTCAACTTTGACTTTAAATATTTTTGTTTGCGTTATATAATATTTGATGAAAATACATTTAAAACTCAATCAATTTATTTTGCATTAAGTATTATATAACACACAAAAAAACTGGTTAAAGTTAAAGTTGAAAAACAAAATAGATTTCAAAAAGTTAAAACAAGTCACTTACTTAAATACGGAGAGAGTATGTCGAGTTTCTCGTACAAGAGACACGTGGTAAAAATTAGGGGTGTTCAAAAAATCCGAGAAACCGAAGAACCGAGCCGAACCGCTCAATCCGAAACCAAAAAAACCCGAAACCGAAAAAACCGAAACTGAAAAAACCCGCTTATCACGGTTCGGTTTCGGTTTTTATTTTTTGATATCCGCGGTTAACCGAACCGAACCATGATTAATACATGAAGGTTTTTTTAACTAAATATTTAAATAATTATACAATTATTAATTATATTATTGCACTAATTTTATTGTATAACGCCTTTTTCGCTCCTAATGTGAAAATTTCTAAACATTTATGTGTTAAAGTTGATAAAGGTGATTGTAATCTATAAACGTCGAATAGCTATTATTTTGTTAATTGATTATGTATGGATATTTGAATGCAATTATTCTAACGGGATAACTTTTATATGACTATTATCTATTAAATGTCATTTAATTTTACTAAAATCACATTTTACGTTCTAGAACACGTTATTGTTTAAAAGGTTAAACTCGATTAAATGTCTATAATGGTTAACCGTGACCCGAATCGCGGGTAACCGCTCATTTCGGGTACCCGCTTGTCCGGTTACCCGCCTAGTACGGTTCGGTTTCGGATAGTAAAATTAATTACCCGCCCCGCGATGGATAATTTAAATCTTCCAACTAACCGAATTGCACCGCCCAGCGAACACCCCTAGTAAAAATGAGTGACAAATTTGTAACCACATTTTCTAGAGTGAAGAAATATTATATTTATACATGGTTATAAATACAGAATATTTCACGTTTCAATTTTATGTCCGAAAAAATAAAATACGGAGTAATATTTTATATATGTTCGAACTTATAAACGTTGTAATTCTATACATGTTTTTTTTTTTTTTTTTTTTTTTTTTTTTTTTTTTTTTTTTTTTTTTTTTTTTTGCACTTTTTAAATATGTGTAACCACTTTTTAGTTAAAAAAACCCGAAACCGAAAAAAACCGAAACCGAAAAACCCCGCTTATCACGGTTCGGTTTCGGTTTTTATTTTTTGATATCCACGGTTAACCGAACCGAACCATGATTAATACATGAAGGTTTTTTTAACTAAATATTTAAATAATTATACAATTATTAATTATATTATTGCACTAATTTTATTGTATAACGCCTTTTTCGCTCCTAATGTGAAAATTTCTAAACATTTATGTGTTAAAGTTGATAAAGGTGATTGTAATCTATAAACGTCGAATAGCTATTATTTTGTTAATTGATTATGTATGGATATTTGAATGCAATTATTCTAACGGGATAACTTTTATATGACTATTATCTATTAAATGTCATTTAATTTTACTAAAATGACATTTTACGTTCTAGAACACGTTATTGTTTAAAAGGTTAAACTCGATTAAATGTCTATAATGGTTAACCGTGACCCGAATCGCGGGTAACCGCTCATTTCGGGTACCCGCTTGTCCGGTTACCCGCCTAGTACGGTTCGGTTTCGGATAGTAAAATTAATTACCCGCCCCGCGATGGATAATTTAAATCTTCCAACTAACCGAATTGCACCGCCCAGCGAACACCCCTAGTAAAAATGAGTGACAAATTTGTAACCACATTTTCTAGAGTGAAGAAATATTATATTTATACATGGTTATAAATACAGAATATTTCACGTTTCAATTTAATGTCCGAAAAAATAAAATACGGAGTAATATTTTATATATGTTCGAACTTATAAACGTTGTAATTCTATACATTTGTTTTTTTTTTTTTTTTTTTTTTTTGCACTTTTTAAATATGTGTAACCACTTTTTAGTTAAAAAAACCCGAAACCGAAAAAACCGAAACCGAAAAACCCCGCTTATCACGGTTCGGTTTCGGTTTTTATTTTTTGATATCCACGGTTAACCGAACCGAACCATGATTAATACATGAAGGTTTTTTTAACTAAATATTTAAATAATTATACAATTATTAATTATATTATTGCACTAATTTTATTGTATAACGCCTTTTTCGCTCCTAATGTGAAAATTTCTAAACATTTATGTGTTAAAGTTGATAAAGGTGATTGTAATCTATAAACGTCGAATAGCTATTATTTTGTTAATTGATTATGTATGGATATTTGAATGCAATTATTCTAACGGGATAACTTTTATATGACTATTATCTATTAAATGTCATTTAATTTTACTAAAATGACATTTTACGTTCTAGAACACGTTATTGTTTAAAAGGTTAAACTCGATTAAATGTCTGTAATGGTTAACCGTGACCCGAATCGCGGGTAACCGCTCATTTCGGGTACCCGCTTGTCCGGTTACCCGCCTAGTACGGTTCGGTTTCGGATAGTAAAATTAATTACCCGCCCCGCGATGGATAATTTAAATCTTCCAACTAACCGAATTGCACCGCCCAGCGAACACCCCTAGTAAAAATGAGTGACAAATTTGTAACCACATTTTCTAGAGTGAAGAAATATTATATTTATACATGGTTATAAATACAGAATATTTCACGTTTCAATTTTATGTCCGAAAAAATAAAATACGGAGTAATATTTTATATATGTTCGAACTTATAAACGTTGTAATTCTATACATGGTTTTTTTTTTTTTTTTTTTTTTTTTTTTTTTTTTTTTTTTTTTGCACTTTTTAAATATGTGTAACCACTTTTTAGTTAAAAAAACCCGAAACCGAAAAAACCGAAACCGAAAAACCCCGCTTATCACGGTTCGGTTTCGGTTTTTATTTTTTGATATCCACGGTTAACCGAACCGAACCATGATTAATACATGAAGGTTTTTTTAACTAAATATTTAAATAATTATACAATTATTAATTATATTATTGCACTAATTTTATTGTATAACGCCTTTTTCGCTCCTAATGTGAAAATTTCTAAACATTTATGTGTTAAAGTTGATAAAGGTGATTGTAATCTATAAACGTCGAATAGCTATTATTTTGTTAATTGATTATGTATGGATATTTGAATGCAATTATTCTAACGGGATAACTTTTATATGACTATTATCTATTAAATGTCATTTAATTTTACTAAAATGACATTTTACGTTCTAGAACACGTTATTGTTTAAAAGGTTAAACTCGGTTAAATGTCTATAATGGTTAACCGTGACCCGAATCGCGGGTAACCGCTCATTTCGGGTACCCGCTTGTCCGGTTACCCGCCTAGTACGGTTCGGTTTCGGATAGTAAAATTAATTACCCGCCCCGCGATAGATAATTTAAATCTTCCAACTAACCGAATTGCACCGCCCAGCGAACACCCCTAGTAAAAATGAGTGACAAATTTGTAACCACATTTTCTAGAGTGAAGAAATATTATATTTATGCATGGTTATAAATACAGAATATTTCACGTTTCAATTTTATGTCCGAAAAAATAAAATACGGAGTAATATTTTATATATGTTCGAACTTATAAACGTTGTAATTCTATACATGTTTTTTTTTTTTTTTTTTTTTTTTGCACTTTTTAAATATGTGTAGAAAAAATGTGAGCAAATGACATAGTGAATAGAAGCAGGGACGGAGCCAAAGGGTTCCCGCGGGTGTCCGGGCACCCATTGGATTTTTTCAATGTAGTGTTAATTTTTTTAAAAAACCATCGATTTTTTCTAAAGTCTTCTTAAATGCACCCGGTCTATCGAAATATGTTTATAATATTAGTGTTCAATTTTTTGTGTGCACCCGGTCATATTTAGTCCTGGTTCTATCCCTGAATAGAAGCATCTGGTTTGTTGTTGGAATCGTCATTCGTTGTTCTTCTTAGGTAGTACGTGGTTGCACTTGCAACCAATTAAGGGCAACTTTTTTTTTGTGCAAAGATGAATTATATTAATCACTCCAAAATTTTGTACAATGCTTGAATAATACAATCTGTGTTGGACATGTCCCAAAACAGAGAAACAAACTACACATTCGTTCATCCGATAACAGACAAGACTATAATCTTTATCAGGCAAAACTAAAACTAAAAATCAAAGCAGGCTATCACAATCCTGCACACAGTCTTCACTTGACAGATCAAGCATTCATTCAGAACTTCATATTCACCTTAGTATGCACCATAACCATTTAGCTACATTTCCAATGCTCCTTTTCACCAAGACCATTCATCCTGCCACAACAATGATCAAAGCAGAACAAGAGATTGGCATCACTAGGCACCCATAACCCCTCTAAGTCAAGGGCTATACCAGATGTGATACATTTCCATCTCATGAATGGCTTCACACATCTGGGAACAGACATCTTGAGGGAGGACCAACCATCACCTCCTTGGTGAAGGAATGTAAGGTTTCGTAAACTTCATTGACAACCAAATACAATATATATAGTACACAAACCCTGTCAACTAGTACTTGGGCTTTAACCCATACAAACCACTTGGGCCTGTAAAAAACATACGACTAACACTTCCCCGCAGTTTGAGCGGGAGGACACCGGACACTCAAACTGGTACGAAATTCTTCAAATAAAGCAGAAGGTAGGCCTTTAGTGAAAATATCCGCGTACTGATAACGTGAGGGAACATGAAGAACTCTAACCTGACCCGCAACAACCAAGTCCCGAACAAAGTGAATGTCAATCTCTATGTGCTTCGTACGTTGACGTTGTACTGGATTGGAAGAAAAATAGACAGCACTGACATTGTCATAGTAGACAAGTGTAGCAGAAGATAAAGGAGTATGTAGCTCACATAGTAAATTACGTAACCAACATGTCTCAGCAACTGCATTCGCAACACCGCGATACTCAGCCTCAGCACTAGAACGAGAAAGCGTTGGTTGACGCTTTGAGGACCACGAGAGCAAGTTGTTGCCAAGAAAAACACAATATTCAGAAGTGGAACGCCGAGTAGTTGGGCACCCCGCCCAATCTGCATCCGAATAAGCAACCAAAGAAGTAGTAGAAGAGGAAAACAACTGTAATCCGTAGTCCAAAGTACCCTGAACATACCTCAGAATCCGCTTGAGGGCCAGAAAATGAGGCTCTCTAGGATCATGCATATAAAGACACATCTGTTGGAAAACATAAGAAACATCAGGGCGAGTGAATGTAAGTTACTGCAATGAACCAGCAAGACTCCTATATAATGTCGGATCAGAAACCGGTCCCCCACCATCTCCCAATTTGGACTCAGTATCAACAGGAGTCCTACTGGGGTTACAACCAACCATATGAGCCCTCTCAAGTATCTCCTAAGCATACTTAAGCTGAGACAAAAACATCCTTGAAGAGTCGTGTGAAACAGAAATGCCCAAAAAATAATTAAGAAAACCCAAATCTGTCATAGAAAACTCCTTGTGCAGAGAAGCAATAACCCGATGTAATAGACTCTTAGAGGAAGCTGTGAGAACAATATCATCAACATAAAGTAATAAATAAGCAGTATCAGTCTCCTGTCTATAAATAAATAAAGAGGAGTCACAACGACTTTGAGCAAATCAAACCCGAAGCATAAAAGCAGCAAATCGTTGAAACCAAGCCCTAGGCGCCTGCTTGAGACCATAGAGAGATCGCTATAATAAACAAACATAATCTGGATGTGCAGAGTCCCGAAACCAGGAGGTTGATGCATGTAAATAGTCTCACCTAAATCACCATGCAAAAAGGCATTCTTGACATCAAGCTTATGAATCGGCCAATGTCTAGAAATAGCCAAACTAAGAACCGTCCGAATAGTACCAGATTTAACCACAGGGCTAAAATTCTCATCAACATCAACACCCTCTATTTGTGTACTACTATTCACCATAAGACGAGCTTTGTAACGACTAAGAATACGATCTGCCAAGTACTTATGACGAAATAACCACATACAACGTACTATGTTGGCATCCGTAGGTCTAGGTGCAAGAATCCAAGTTTTGTTTTTAATGAGTGCATCATATTCATCACACATAGCATTTTGTCAATTAGAATCATTAAATGCTTCATTATAAGATTTGGGTAACGGGGAGACCGAAGACACATGATAAGTAAAACTCCGAGTGGGACGATTAGTCCCGACACGAAATCATGTGACCATAGGATGAACCGAAACCGGGTTTGGGTATGGGTTAACAGTTGTAGTTGGAGGATCTTGGGAAATGGAAACGGGGGTGGGATGTTGGTTAGATGGGCTAGTGACATCTGTGGGAAGTGGGGTGGTAATATGAGGCGTGGTTGGAGAAGGGGGACCGTATGTAGGAGAATTAGGCTCATCAGTGTGGATAGGAGGAGCCGGTGTGTTAGGTAGAGGTTGAGGTGAAGTAGTAGTAGTAGATGTAGGTAACTGTTTGATTATATTGGAGATTACATTTGAGGTGTCTTCCAAAAAATCATACGAGGGACTAACATTGGGTGTCATGGAACCAAACGGAAAAAACTGTTTCATCAAAAGTGACATGACGTGAAATGATTATTTTATTGGTGTTGAGGTCCAGAAAATTGTAGCCACGATGATTAGTAGCATGGCCGAGAAAGATGGAAGGTGTAGCGTGGGCTTCAAGTTTGTGGTCGGCATCAAGATGAGGATAACAACGACACCCAAAAACACGTAAAAGACTATAATCTGTTGTAGTGCTAGTAACGCGGGTGAATGGGACTTCCTTGTCAATGGCACGTGATTGTAAGATATTCAATAGGTAAATGGCCATGTTGAGGGATTCAGCCCAATAGTTGGGAGGGATATGAGCTTGAAACAGTAAGGTCCAAATTAGATTATTAATGGTGCGAATCATCCTTTCGGATTTTCCATTTTGTTGGGAAATGCGTGGACAAGAAAATCTAAATTGGAGAAAATAATTTATGAAAAGAGTGGTTATCAAATTCACCACCATGATCACACTGGAATGACTTAATTTCACTCTTAAATTGAGTTTTAACAAAATTACAAAACAACATAAATTTGGGCAAAACATCAGATTTATTAACTAAAGGATAAACCTAAACAAACTGTGAATAATGATCCAAAAATAAAACATAGTACTTAAAACCAGACAGACTCGGAATTAGGGAAGTCCACAAATCCGAGCGAACAATGTCAAAAGAAGGCTGAACTAAAGTAGAAGAACTAACAAACGAAAGTTTCACGTGTTTGCCAAGCTGACACGCATGACAAAGCACGGGAGACTTCTCCTTATTACACGAAATAGAATAATTGGAAATAACACGACGTAGCACTTCACTTCCTGGATGTTCAAGTCGTTGATGCCACGTATACTGACTAGTGAGATAGGCTTGAGGAATAGGAGAGGGCTTCGTGACAGGGTATAGATCTCCATTGCTATCACAACGGAGCAGCACCCAACAGTTTGAAAGTCCTTAACAGGAAAACCAAAATGATCAAATTCAATGGTACAATAATTGTCACAAACAAACTGACGAATGAAAATCAAATTTTTGATTATATCAGGAGTAATTAAAACATTATTTAAATGAAGAGGGCGAAAAGGCGTATATAAAGTACTATGTCCAGAGTTAGTAACAGGAAAAGAATGCCCGTCACCAACAACAACAGATGAATAAAGACACGAATTAAAAACATCACTAAGATTATTAACATTATCATTAAGATGTGAGGACGCACCTGTGTCCATATGCCAATTACCAGAAGTAGGATCCTGTAGTGTCCCGGCAGTAAAAGCATGTGGCAAAAGAGTTTCTTGACCCGCGGGACCTACGCCCCTTTGACCATTGTGACCTGCACCTCCTAGTGGACCCATAGGAAAATTTTGACCGCCTTGTGGGTTCATAGAACCAACCAGACCCCCACTGTGAACTGTGTAACCAAACTGACCCCCTTGTGGATGAATAGAACTAGGCTGAACTGGGTAACTGACGTGACCTGGCGCACCCCCTTGCTGAACTGGGTTACTAATGTGAACTAGGTAAGGTGGCGGGGGTCCAAAGGAGCCTGGTGAACCCTCTGAATACATAAGCGGGCCAGGACTATTAAAGGGTGTTTGGGCTTGTGTAGAAGGTGACGTATGGGCTTGGTTTTGAAATCCGGGTGGGCCATTAGTTAAAGCATATCCTGGGCTATAACTGGGTAAGTTGGGAGTACCATGAAAAGCAATTTGTGAAGTATTTGACACAGAATTAGCACCAATAGTGGGAGTAACAAAATTATTCCCTTGAATCCCAAGCTTAGCCAATAAACTTTGTAAATTTTGCATGTCATTTGGAGTCAACACAGAAGAAGAGATATTATTCAGGCTAGTAATACTACCGTTCACGCCATTATGTAAAAACTTACAAGAAGAACCAAAATGACATGCGCCATTATTAAAGTTAAAACACGACTTGTGTACCTTTTCCAAGGATGAGTTAGCACGCCAAACATTAGAACCGGAGTTTGCCAATAAAACCATAGGTGATGAGGAAGTAGAGTCTATGTATGTCGCTTGTGCTCGTGACTTCAATCTCATCTCCTCCGTAGTAAGCATGGAACGGACCGTTTTGAGGTCCGAGAAAGGCTCGCGATGAGCAATGATGGTTAACACACTCTCATATTTATCGGTAAATCCTTCTAGTGCAAATGTAACCACATCATCGTTACTAATGGGGGAACTAAGACTCACCAAAATAGGAGCAATAGACTCTAACTTCTGAAAGTAAGCATCAATAGATAAATCACCTAGCTTCAAGTTGCGTAGCTCCACCTTCAAAGCGATAGAACGAGTACATTTATTATCTTGAAAAATATCGGCAAGGATGTCCCACGCTTCCTTAGCCGATTGAGGGTTGTCAACAACAAGACGTTATTGAAGAGTCTTGGACAACGTTACAAAAATCCAAGATAGAATGATGGTATCTATCTTTAACCACTCGGTATCCGGAGGTGGTGTAGTGCTTGAAGATGCATCACCAACACTCTTAGGCACAATATGATCCAAAAGTTCATAGCCCTTGCAAAGATTATTAAAGAAGTAAACCCAATAGGAGTAGTTCATCTCCTCGACATCCAACTTGACGGGAATTAGGTTGGTTAGATTGGTGATTGTCATGAGTTTATCAGAGAGTAGAATGACGGGTTGAGGAGGTGGATTATCACCTGCCATTAGGGAGATTTAAGAAACTAAGGTTTGTGTTATGAAACTGTACAATTTGTTGAGATGTAGAAAACGTGGGGTAGGGTTTGGTAATTTATGGTTAGGATAGAGAATGCATGCAATCGAACAATAATTAATAGTTATGATAGAGAATGCATGCAATGGAACAGTAATCAACAAAGAAACTCCAAAACAAAACAAAGGCAACGATTAACTTATAATAATCAAGAAAACTTGTCGACCGGTTATGTTTACGCAACCAACCATCGAATTTTTAGCAAGCAAACAAATAAGAGTCGACTAGTTATTCAACTTAACCAACGATCGACCTATACTAACTGTGAACAAAAGATTAAAAAGATGCAGTGGAAAATAATACTCGTGATACCATGAAGGAATGTAAGGTTTCATAATCTTCATTGAGAACCGAATACAATATATATAGTACGCAAACCCTATCAACTAGTACTTGGGCTTTAACCCATACAAACCACTTGGGCCTATCAAAAACATACGACTAACATTTGGCAGTGTATAGATAGGACCAAGTATGTTCATCTTTCACTCCTCACTATTCCTATCTTCATACACTGCCTACCAACTCACTTTACCCTTCTCAAAAGGAAACATACTTTATGGTTTAGACTAGACTGTTTTCTAACAAGTTCCCAAACAGCACACAATTACCTAACAAAGGCCTATTCAGGGCTATTTTAGGACCTTATAAGAGAAACAGACCTAGGAAACCAAGTTACAAAGCCATCTTTTGAAAGTGAGTTATCAATATCTTCAATTCCACTGATAGAATTGAGGATATAGGTGTAAAAACTTTCATTATTTGAGTGCAGATTACCATGAACCATTCTGCAATGTATGAATTCCAATTTAGAAAATAGTGTGTTTTCTATTCTAATAACCATTGATCTTACCAACATGTAGTATAGATCACCAAAACTAGCAGGAAACTACATTATAACCACTCCTCTTCTACTATACCCCAATGTAACTCTTTAGCCCATGTATGTTGCCCTAGCACCACATAGATGAAGTAAAAACTTACACTGAGTATAGAGAATTAGAGTGGTTAAGGTACTAGCCATCTGCTTCTTCATAAACCCCCTTTAGGACCTGAAACTGCAAACTTAAGCTAAAAGCACCTCCCAATGAGCACTAGCTTCCTTGACTGCATTAGTACTTTTAACTCTGATGGACATTAGTTTAAGCCTTAATTCATCTCTTATGATTTTTATTAAGGTATCTTTGTCCCTTTCTTCCTATCTAAACACCCTGTAACTCCTTTCCTGCCATATGTAGTACACTGTGGCAGCGAAACATAACTTTTTAATCACACTCCAAATACTGTTGTGGTTGTGGATACAACTCATCTCTGTCACATAATTTTCCCATGTATTTACGTTTGAGCTAATCTTGGCCATTACCTTGACTGCAGTCCATACCTCATGAGAATACTTACACTGAAAGAATAGGTGGTCATGTGAATCTTCAACAGTCTTGCACATAGGGTATTGCAAGATCTTGTTTGGGTACCATTTCAGCACCTTAACTGCAGTCCATACCTTATGAGAATACTTACACTAAAAGAATAGGTGGTCATGTGAATCTTCAACAGTCTTGCACATAAGGCATTGCAAGCTCTTGTTTGGGTACCATTTCAGCAATTTGTCTTGTGTGAGAAGCTTGTGCTTAAGTGCAAGCCATAAAACAAAGTTGTGCTTAGGAATACAGTGTGAATGCCTTACTATCTTGTTCCATATGACTTTTGCATCATCATGTCTCATATCCTTCCATACTTGACTAGTAGTAAACTTGACCTCCCTTCCATTGTTAGTGAGCAAAACAGGTATATCAGGATTCTGAGATAGTACTGGTACATCCATGGTTTGAATAACATCATACTTAGTGCTCCATTCCTCTAGCCATTTCCATCCATTAACATCTAAGATTTCATATAGCTTACTTTGATCATTAAATCCAGCTGAGTGTATATCTCTTCTGCTAATACATTTAGCAAGTGCCTGCTGATTAGTCCATCTGTCATACCAAGCAGATATGGTCTTACCATCCCCCACTTTGTATATTACATGGCTTTCCACATTCTGTTTTAGCTCCAAAATGGTCTTCCAACACCAACTATCAATACTATAGCTTTACACATCCCAAACACTTCTTCCTTTCAATTTGACATTATTAATCCACTTTACCCATAAAGACTCCTTCATAGTAGCAATATTCCATAAGTGTTTAATGAGTAAAGTCCTATTTCACTGTTCCAATGGTTTGAGTTCCAAACCACCTTGATCCTTTGGTTTGCATACCTCCTTCCATGCAACTCTAGCTTTCCCTCTAGCCAGATCACCATTGCACCATAAAAAGCCTTTAAACAACTTTTCAATGTCATTGATAACATCTTTAGGTAGCTTAAAGACAGACCCACAGTACACTTACATGGAATATAGAATATATGCAATTAATTGACCCCTTCCAGCATATGACAGACTTTTATTTTTCTAGTCATTGAGCTTTTGCCTAACCTTATCAATCAAGCTTTTACAGTCTTTGACACCAATCTTCTTATCAACTAAAGGGACTCCAAGGTATCTTACAGGCATTTTTCCAATCTTGAATGGCAAAATTGTCTGAATACTTTCAACCTCTTCCATGCTCAAACTGCCACAAAACATGGTACTTTTACCTAGGTTTGGATACAGCCCAGAAACACAGTTGAATTTACCAAGTGCATCTTTTTATAGTTTTTACAGATGTGGCATCTCCATGACAAAGGACAAACAAGTCATCTGCAAAACACAAATGGGTCAATTTAAGGGTTTTACATTCAAAATGATATTTGAAGTTCCTTTCCTTAGCAAACTCATCTTTAATGAAGATATTTAGAACTTCCATGACTAGTGTGAACAATTAGGGTGAAATTGGGTCACCCTGCCTCAACCCTCTTCCACTACTGAAGTTGTAACTATGTCTTTCTCCATTAACACATATAGTGAAATGAGGGGTAGTTATGCATATAGCATGTGGAAACGATAGAAACGGTAGGGGGGGGGGGTGAATACGTTTCCGTTTCAAACTTAAAAACTTTTGTATCAAATATAGTATAAAGCAAGTTTCGCCATTATTAGTCCGGTTTATATTTCTATTCTAAAAACATCTTTATGACAAATTGCCGATCAAGCTTGAAGTAATATGTAAAGTGTCAACACAAAGACAATCAACAATATAAGAATAAAAGTAAAGCCATAAGTAAGAAGGATACGTAAACCAACACGAGGATTTATAGTGGTTCGGTCATGAAGCTCCTATTCGCCCTACTCTACTCCCCGAGTATACAACTCGAGAGTTACTTTACTAGATCAACAAGCTCCATTCTTGGCGGAGAAACCTTACACAACGTAGCTTACACTTTATCCGGTACAAAGCTAAATACCAGGTCCTTAACACGGTAGACCAAACCAATACAACGTCGCCTACACTTTATCTGGTACAAGGCTTGATACTGAGCTCTTACACGAGGTAGAGCCAAACCTTCATCGCCTACACTTTATCCGGCATAAGGCTAGATACCGGGTTCCATTACAAATGAGGAACCACTACCCGATCAACACAATACATCATGAGGAACCAACGCCCCACTACACCAATCTACACAACATAACTATGACACCCGTTATGTTTTGTGGCCCAACATAACAAACCTTGTGTTTTATGGCACAAACACATAAACCATCTAATCTAGTTAGAGATACAAGAAGAAGATACAAGAGAAGATCTAAGACAATGTGTCTAATGGATATGAATGACTAAACTAGATGAACTTCCTTTAATAGAAAGCCTTCAATGAAGATCACAAGTTTCCTAGGCTTGTTGTGATAGATTTTCATGTATGTATGGTTGTGGTGGACGAGGATGCAAGATCTTAAGGCTTGCTTTGGAGGATCACTTCGGGAGTATGCTTACAACAAAATGAGAGTTAGAAGCATTATGATCGTATGAGAAAGAAGGTGTTTTACATGTTTTCCTACTGATCTAAATGTGTTAGAAATTGTAGAGAGAAAGTGTGTGAAAGGTGTAATTAAATGATGAGAAATGGTTTGCTATTTATAGGCAAAAAGAAGAAGTTGTTTACTGTTCTCCCGGATCCCATTGAAAGGGATCCGGCCCTTGTAAACCAAGGGATCCGGCGATGCTCCTCTTTATTTGGGTCATGGGTTATGGGTTATGGTCCATGGGTCATGTGATGTCATGCATGATTTCAAAGACATCTTGGGTCATGGGTTATGGACTTTGGGTCATGGGTAATTGGTTTTGTGTTATGGATAGTACAAGCCATTTTACTAGTATATTACATTTAACTAGTTGATTCTAAAGAATGTATTTTATGAAAATGTAAGTAATATATATTACTTATAAGTGTTTCATAAAAATGGTTTTGGTTTTATATAAACTGTTTTACTAGATGTGTTTAATTGTTTATTTGGGTTTTGATCATAACGCAACATAACAAACATGTACGAACCTGTGTTGTAGCATACAAGGACTTGAGTCATCGAGAGATGTTGAATGTATGTTGAGACAAAATATGATTACGAGTAACTTGTACAATTTACGTTATGTATTACAAGTTACATGGTTTGTTATCAATCAAAACAAACGAGACTGTATAGATTAAATATAGTAATATTTGTACTAACAATCTCCCCTTTCTGATGATGATAAAATATATGTAAACGTAATAGATAGGTAAAATGTTAAAGTTACTTGTGTTCGTACTTCCTTTACATTACTTTCTTTGTTTACACTCTTCTCCCCCTTTTGTCAAAACAAAAAGGGTGTATCTTTGGATTTAGACTTTACTTCTCCCAAGAATGGGGAGCTTGCATCATCCCTAGTGATGTTAAATTAAAAACCCCTTATTGCTCCACTAAGCCTAGAAACACTTATCTTGAAGCTTGGAAGACTCGTATGAAAGAAGTGTGATCTCGTCTTGAAAGAAGAACCTTGAGAAACACAAGAGAAAGAAAGCTACAAGAAAGCTATGAGAATGATCCTTGGATCTGAGGTTAGAGAGATATTAGAAGAAATAAGAAGAGTTAGAATGAGATAAGATAAGAAGAATTAGAATGAGATGAGATAAGAAGAGAAAAGGAAAGTGAAGAAATGCAAGTTTTCTCCCCCTTGACGAGTGCTCCCCTTTGATGAGAGCGTCAAGTAATTAGGGAGACGAGATCATTGCAAAATGTGCAACGACTATGCTTTGATGAAAGCTCCCCCTTGTTGAGGGCGTCAAGTACTCCTAGTGTGTTTTGAAAATCTACAAAACAAAAAATTAGTGCAACATTTCGTCCAAAGACGAGAGTGCTATACACATCAACGTGTATATATGTACCTACAAAGAAAAGATTAGTGCCAAAAAGAAAATAATCCTACTACTTGCATCATCGTGGTTGGTTTAGAGGTTGTAAGATTGTTCAAGGTTGAAAGAATGTATTTGGGAATGAGACGCATTTCATTACGAAATTTACTTGGCTTTTGACAACATAGATGTTTGTGGAAGATGGTTCAACGACCATGGATTGTAGTTGTAGTGAGACACTAGTAGGATGTGGTTGACACAAGTAGGTTGTGGTTGAGGATTGTTAGTTCCAGGAGGTAAATCTTCTAGAGAGTTCAAGAAAGGGTCAAGAATGAGGTGTAGTAGAGGAGAGAAGTCGAGGTTTAAGAGGTGAAACTCGTGTAGGTTGTGTAGATATGGGAGTGTTTTGGGGTGTAGGTTTAGAAGAAGTTGGTTTAAGAGATGAAGGTGATGGTTTGATAGAATGGAGTTGTGGTGGTAGACATGATGACTTTGTGAGTAGTGAAACAAGTGGAGGAAGATGGTGAGGATAATGCAAGATGAGGAAAATGATAAATGTGCGAATGAGCACAACTTGACTTGATAATGAAATTGACCATTGTCAACCTACACAAATCCAAATGAGTTAGTACAAAAGGAAAAAAATTATATCAATTAGTACAAACAGAGAAATTGTTCATATAATATCATGGAAGCAAAAGAGAACACATAAATAGTCAAAATTTCTTCTTCCATGAATGTCGCAACAAGCTTTAAAGAGAAAGAATATAGAACAAGGCCTTAAAAGCAACTGATAATCCTATGTGTTGAGCTAGTATTTGAGTGAAGAAAGGAAGATTATAAGTGAAAGAGTTTGTTTTTAACTGCTCTGTTTCCCCGGATCCACCGGATCCTTCTCAAAAGGGATCCAGCTAGCACTAGCTAAGGGATCCGGATAACTAAGACAGGGAAATGTAGGATTGGTGTGTATGTAAGTGCTCCTAGCCTATATAAGTTGAGGTGATGCGTGTAAGAGAGTGTCTTAAATAGTGGAAGTCCTGATAACTTAAGACTAATGATGAGAAGTAGCTAATGATGGGTTTTATAGAGAGATGAGAGCTAAAGAAAGCTAAGAGATGATTAAGGATGAAACTAGTTGGCTTAGGAAGTGGTTAATGGATATAGAAATCAGAGAGTAGTCAAGAGGAAAGTCAGAAAATTTCCTAAAAACTATAAGAAATGAAAAACTGATTTTAGAGCATTTTAGGGATAAAATGGGTAAAATGATTTTTTGAAAAATAAGATTAATATGAGGATAAGTGGATTAAGATGAGAGGAAGAAGGTGTAAGAACCGTAATGGAAAGATGATGAGTGTTTAAGAAATGATAAATCATAAACATCTTAGAAGAGTCCTAAAACATCCATAAGAAAGTATAGGAACTACTGAAAATAAGGATAGTTCAATTGTGTTTAATAAGGTATGAGCAACTAATCTAATGAGGTCTGGAAGGTGATATAGAGGTAGAAAAGTAAGAAATGTATCTTTGTTCAACCGGTTCCTCCGGATCCGTTCAAGAAGGGATCCGGCATTTGAGAACTAAATTTACACATAAGGCTCGCAAAGGTAACTCACACCTACTAAAACTCAAAAATAAGTTTTCATAATAGCAGGTGTTGAAAGAGATGGTCTAAATTAGAAAATAGTTTGCACTAACAATGGTGTACAAGGTATGTGTCAAAAGGGAAGATGATATATGATGGTGTTCTAGATAATAGAGTTGTGACGTGCTAGTTTAGGACAATCCTAGGCTTCATTTAAATTAAGATCCAGAAGGTGGAGTTGTTATTTCTGGATATGAAGGAGTTGTGTTTAGAAGAGTAAGTGTTGGATTAGAGAGGCTTGAAGCAAGTACGGTTTAGTTGGTTTTAGCTAAGAGATGTTTACCTATGTGTTTAGAAGAGTAAGAGACACATGTATATGCATTCTTAAAAGATAATTATGTGAATGAATTTCCCTCCCCCATAATTGGTGGACATCAAACATAATGAGTTTAACAAGAGATAAAGAAGATAAGGAATTAGATTGTTTAAATGGTTGTTTCGGTTTAATGAAGGAGATGAGCTAAGTATAGTCATTACGGATGGTGATTAGCATACAATGAACTTCATCCTTGAAGTCATGTATCTCTTCTCGATCAAAGCAAGATAATCACTTGATGAGGCAAGTGGTTGTGATTGACTAATAAAAGAAAAATCAAATTTACTACTTGTTTGATTAGTAATCCTAAGACAATGCAAAGTATTGCCATTGTAAACTTACGTTAGGAAAACATAGGAGTAGAGAGTTTTCAAGTGAGAGAATGAATATGAGACTATTACTAGCGGTGCTCAATTAAGGCTAAACAAGACCATTTTTATGGGTGATTCCACATAACCAACTTCCCTGAATCAATTCAACAGTTAGGTCAAATTGAGTTTCTAGTGCAATAAGTTCTCCAGTATTCATTCTCAAGTTAGGAAAATTTGTATTCCTACAATGGCCATCGAAGAGTAACAATGATGATACTTTGCTTCGTTTTATTATCATTATGCATAACAATTAAGTTGACAAAGATGTTATGTTAAAAGGTTTATGAATTGGTGTGATGATTTTTAGAGTTAAACAATAGTTTTAATATAGAGTGTGGGATGTGGGGTTTCAAATTATTTTGTTGGGAAGCTTGAGTTTGGATTTTTGGATTTGGCATATTATATTTGCGTTGCAAAATAATCTACTTGAGTATTTCGGATGAAACAATCAAGTTGTCAATCCTACTATGAAGCTTGGAATGCGATCATGGAGAAAAAGACGGGAAAGTGCATCATCAAAACAAGTGTGGGTTCTGATCCGATGTACATTCTTGTCGTTTCAGAAAACAGCACAAGAAAAGATGAAATCAAGAAATCAACTAACATATAAGCACATAATACACTTATGTTGCACAAATAACAAACTCAACTAGAAGTCATATAGCATATTACATGTTTTAAACATTATTCAACTTATATGTCTTATTCAAGCATTTAAGAAAATAACATTTTCAACACAACTAGATGTTATCCCAAACACTCCTTCAAATAGCACATTGATTAGTGATGCGCGTGATGTGTCGTTGCGGTTTAGCAGTTTTAATGCCTACTCAAGTTTTAAATTTATATTTAGCCGACTTATCAATAACACACACACTTAACGAGCAGTGTACCCGGTCAGTATGAAGATAATGGTAAGTAGAGTGTCGATCACTAAGAGTGGAACGTATTATCTCGTTATTCTAATCAGTATTTTAATATCCTAACGCAAGGGGGTTTCAGCCTGAGAGACTGGCACGGTTTGTTTGCAATTAAATAATAAAATAAACCAATAGGCACGAATCAGCAAGTAGCACACACGTACACAGATAAATACTCGAGACAATAAGAGGGCTGTCCTTATGATTAAGTAGATTGTCACTTGTTTTATTGATAGCTTTATATGAAGTGTATGTAGTTAACCCTTTCTCGTTGGTCCTAATCTTATCGGCGAGTAAACCCTTAATGATTACTTATGTCTAAAAGTTATTCCTAAGTGATCAATTTAGTAATAACCGTGGGAGCCACATTATGTCCCGCAGTCAAATGCCCGCAAGCCACTAATAAACACAGAGGTTATCAATGCACTAATAAGTAGTAACCAAAGACATCAACATATAAACTTTAATTGATGGGAAAGCAAGTATTAAAGGGAGTGCAATCTTTCGTTATCACATTACACAAGCCACCAATCCTGATGAATTAAAGTTTGCTAACACAATAAAACAAAACTACTTAATGAATTAAACACATGCAGCACCTTCTTACAGCTCTTGTATCTTTGATTTGGGTGTGTCTTGTGCTGCCTCCTTGACTGAATTCGTCCTTTGTTTCTCCTGTTCGGACTTCGGTTTTAGGTTTTCCGGAACTTCTAATTCGTCTGGTCTACGGGGTATTTATAGTTTCTGTCTGAGGGAAGATGCGGCGCATCTACTAAGTAGATGCGGCGCATGTACTTAACTTCGCGTGGGGTCCAAGATTATAATATTCAGGAATATTCGTACACCGCCAGAAGATGCGGCGTAACTCCATGATTAGATGCGGCGCATGTCCTCTTGTATCTTGGATCGTATCTGGTGATATCTTGATAGAGATGCGGCGCATGTCGAGAGTGAGATGCGGCGCATCTGGAGCAGATTAGTCTTGATCTTCTTCATTTCAGTAGACTCTTAACTTTATGCATGTTATGCTCCATAATCAGTCCAAAATCGCTAAGTTTCACCAAATGCTTGTTTTTACCTGAGAATTACAAAAGTAAATGATTAAGTATCAATCCTCATACATAATATAGTAAAACAAGTCAAATTAATAGGATAAATGATAGTAATAAAATGTACTTATTTGTGTTCATCAAATATCCCCCCACTTGAACTTTACTTGTCCCCAAGTAAACCTTAGAATTTCTTTTATGAAAATGTATCCTAAAAGATGTTAGGATTTATTTTTATATTTAAGCATGTATTCGTTCATTTCATAATCACACAACTAAACACTTTAACGAATTAGAAGTAAAATAAAATAAGTCGATAAAAGCAAATCTAATCGTTTAACTGTCCAGTCGCGACGAATATTCTATCATAAGCTTGGCAAGTATACACATCTCCACCACTAAAGCTAAGGAATAACAAGTCTAAAGCGGTAAAAAGGGTTTTTAGGCTTAAGGGTTAATTATTCTCTTTCACTATCGATCTCAAATTCCAGAAAAGGCGACAAAATCACAAATACATGATCGAATCCACGAACACGATACTTGCAATTGCTCAAATCCTTAACTCGAATAGGCTAAAGATAGGTCCAAACTTCACCAATAATAATATATCAAAAAGGGCGACAAAATCATAAATACATAGCCGAATCCACGACTACGATACTTAAGATTGCTCAAATCCCTAATCTCAATAAATCAAAGGTTTGGTTGGATAAAGAATAATAAAGGGCATGGATAACATTTGGGATATAAATTGGTGCAAAAATAAAAATAAACAAAACAAATAAATTAAAATCCTAAGTGTGGTTAATCACTATCCCAACCATCCCATGAATAAGACTCATATCATCGAATAACTCACGCTTTAACACTTGAAACACACGCTTTAGGTAGACACGAATTATACTCAACAAGATCTTAATCAAAGAATAAACCTTAATTGGCGTTCCCATAACTGCCAATTCCCATTCAATCCATAGATATAGTACAACAAATAGTGGTGATATCGACCACTTACATAACTTTACATCGTTGGCTTAAAATAAACATCCAACTTTTCTTTCTTTCTTTTTCTTTTCTCATTTTTTCGAATTTTTTTTTTATTTTTTTTTTTTATTTTTTTTTAACATAAACATAGATGTGTAAAATTTCACCACATCACTATAATGATAATTCTGGATAAATGTTCCATACTTTTCATAACTTCAGAAATAATGGTAATAGTGAAAGTAGTAAACACACGAAAAATAAACTCCAAAATATATAATATTTACTTTCACTCCAATTGCATTGTGCAATTTCCCGACCTAACCATAGATAATGAATTACGCACGCGAACACAGGTAATGTAAGGAAACACACTCTGCCTATAGCAATCAACCAACCACGGATTCTAATCTACAGGGTAGGCTAAGGTGTAAGGGTGTAACGAAACATTTTAAACATAGGTGTAAGAAACGAAAGGAATGGCTCTGAGGGTTTTTCTAGGGGTATCTTACTCTAAAAATGAGAGTAACAAAAGGGTTTATACGGGGGTTAACTAACCGGTGTAGTTAGTTAATAACACATAACAAATAATAGGCTATTTGGGTGTAATCCTAGAATTTTACCAATTTAGACAAGTCATTCCAATTACATAAATAATACTCATTATGGTGGTCTCGAATAGTATACAAGCCAAGTTCTAAAGTTTACAAGTCACCGGCACACTCATAGATTTGTGAATTTTGAAAAATCACAATTTTTGAAAATAACGTCATGTGTGCAGTTATGCAACTTAGATCTTAAACAAAAACATGCTAAAAAAATTTTAAGTTTGATATATTAAGCACATTTTAAGCATAATTTTTGAAAAAGTTTAGGACAAGTAATTGTTAAGTGTTCTAATTCTCCAATCCCCCCACTTAAGTTAAACAACGTCCTTGTTGTTTGTATAAAAGGTTAAAAACTGGAAAATAAAAGAATTAGAACAGAAAAACTCCCCTGAGATTTGCTCGGTATGATCCTCCATTTGTATAAGAGCAAAAAATCATCTTTCTTGTGGATTAGAACGTTAAAGCTTCATACTTGATGTATCCACAGGAAATCCAGGAAACTATAATACCACCAATACTTTAAAACACACCTAAGATAAGAAAGGTTCAAGCTTGCATAATACATTAGTAGTTAGGAAAAATAAAACTTAAAAATTAAAACTGAAAATCATCAGGTCAGTCGATGCGCCTTATCTTATTGAAGAAGATACGCCGTATCGAGCCTGGAATAAATACGGATCAGAATAAAGATGCGTCGCATCCTTAACCAGGGATGCGCCGCATTAAAAATAAACTGATAAAGAGTTTTAAAGTCGAAAATAAAAATGCAGAAAAATAAAATAAGATATGACCATTGCAGGAGATGCGTCGCATCTCAGAATTGAGATGCGCCGTATCCTCATGCGGCCTGGACTGACACGACACAGAAAACAGAATAATAAATAGATAAATCCGGGTTGTCTCCCGGTAAGCACTTGTCTTTATTCCAGAGTCTTCAAGTTAGACTCACGTTCAGCTCTTTAATATCGATCATTGAAGGAGTCGGAAACATCGCGCTCCTTCATCGCCAATTCAGTAATATTGAACACTCCTTGCTCGTCCTTAATTTCCACGCCGTTCTTCTTTAATATCTGTATAAACAAAGTCCTGTCCCTTTCGGGCAGAGATGACAAAATGATAGACGGGAAATTCTTATTATCATATAGGCACAAATAAGCAAGGTGGGGTGGTAGTTCAATAAACACATCATTGTTCAAATTCGTTTTCTCAACTACTCTCCTACGTTTATTAATTACTACACAATCATACCACTCATCATCAGAATCATTAACAACATTGCGTCTAAGTTCGGTGGGTACATTAAGGTCAATGAATTCCTCAAAGTTCTCATGATTAGGATTAGTTGAGTTGTTTTGAATCAATGTTTCTCCCATAAGTCTAGCTTCAAGATCGAGGTCCATACGCTCTCTTAATCCTAGCACATAAACACCTCTAATTATGCTTTTAACCGGATCTTGGCACTTATAGACTAGTTTATTATTCCCTACCCTTAATGAGATTTTTCTTTTAAACACATCAATCTTAGCATGGGCAGTAGACAAGAAAGGTCTTCCGAGGATTAAAGGAATCTTAACATCCTCGGGCATGTCTAGTATAACAAAGTCTACGGGAAAAATAAACTGCTCAATCTTAACTAGCACATTATTAGCAATCCCTTCAGGTCGTTTTAACCGTTTTATCAGCCAATTCAATAAGTAACTTAGTTGGTGCTAATTTTCCTAGTCCTAGGGTAGCGAATGTCTTAAGAGGCATAACACTAACACTAGCTCCTAAGTCAGCTAACACATTATTGAAAGATATATTATTAATAGAACAAGGTAGAGTAAAACTTCCTGGGTCTCTTTCTTTATGAGGCAAGGCATTTAAGTCGGTTGCAGAGCTCTCTTCTTTCATTGTTGCCTTGATCTCCTCTTCAATCTTTGTCTTTTCTTTTAGTAGTCTCCTTAAGCTGATTGAAGAATTAAAGAAAAATTCGGGTCTTGCACCATCATTACCATTCATCGATCTTCTAGGTATATTAGGAGTGACTTCTTCAGTGGTGCTTATGGCCTTGACATGATCTCTTGGGTTGGTTTCAGTTGAGCTCGGTAAACTTCCATATCCCCTTTCTTGAAGAACTTTGCTCATTTGACCAATTTGTTGTTCCAATGCTTTGATCGAAGCTCCTTGATTTCTTGTAGTAGTGTCCGTTGAAGCTCGGATTTCTTTGATCATAGCAGTATTCTCTTCATGTCTTTTAGCAGCATCGGCCATAATTTGCTTTAAAGTATCGTCTAAAGTCTGCCTCCTTTCTTGATAAGCGGGATTGAAGTTGTTCTTTTGATAGAATCCCGGACTAGCTTCCCTGAATCTTCCTGAAGGTCGGAATGGTTGTCCAAATTGGGTGTAATATGCTTCTTCAAATGTCTCACTTTCATTCTTGTTCGGGCAATCTTTAGTGTAGTGAGGTCCTTCGCACTTTTCACATCCAACTTGGGCAGCATATGCTCTTTCATCTCGCTTCTTCATCTCTCTACTAATTTTATCCAATTGAGCTTGAATAGCAGCAATCCCGTCAAAATTAGTGCTGCTCTTAGATCTAGTAGAGGTCCCATCGTGCCATTTTTGGGAATGATCAGCAGCATCTTGGATTGCTTTCCTAGCATTTGTTGCACTCATTTGAGGTACAGCTCCCTTAGCATCCAAAATCTATCTTGTAGGCACGTCCAATCCTTGATAAAACAATATTATTTCCTGCATAGGGGTTAGATAGTGTTGAGGACATTTTATCAATAAATCTTTAAACCGTTCCCAAGCTTGATAAAGGGTTTCATCAGGCTCTTGCTTGAAACTATTGATAGCCTCCATCTTTTTAGCAGTCTTAGCAGGTGGACAATATCTCTTCAGGAATTTGCTCTTCAAACCTTCCCATGTAGTGATTGAACTAGCAGGTTCATTCCTTAGCCACTTGTTAGCAGCTCCTTTTAGTGAGATTGGAAAGATTCTTAGCATGAGTTGATCGGTATTGACTCCTTCTGAAGTAAACAAATCTGCAATCTCCAGGACCTTTTCAACATGCTCATTAGCATCCTCTTGTTCCGTCCCACTGAAAGCATTCTCTTTTAGCTCTTTGAGAAACTGACCCTTCAACTCAAATTTTGACTTATCATCAAACTTAGGTCTAGCAACTCCTGAAGTGTAATCAGCACGGGTATTGTTCATGTATTCCTCCATAGTAGTGTTTTCGCCCATTGTTTCTGTTTCAACTTCCTCTTTTTCTTCAGAAAAGTAATCAAGCTCGAGTGAACTTGAAAGATCAAAGCTTCTTGTGTTGAAAAGCCTTTTAAGCGAATGTAGGGCTCGTTCAGGATCTTCGAAAGGTTGAATCAAGTTCTTCGTAGAACTCCTGGTCATGCACTTCCTGAAATCAACACAAAAATATCAGTAGGGTATGCTCGAGAAAGTAGTATATCAGAAAATTAACAACGAAAACGGAATACGAAAAATTAAAGTTACTGATATCTGCAGACGATGCGCCGTATCCAAAAAGTTGGATACGCCGTATCTTAATACGTTAAAATTAAATCAGACTTTATCCAGAAAATAGATACGCCGCTTTAGAATTTAAGAATGCGCCGTATCGAATTAATTAATCAAAAATCAACTTTTCTAATTAAAATTAAATGCGTCGTATTAACGAAAGTTAATGCGCCGTATTTTCGTTACGTTTAAAAATAAATATCGATTTTTGATTCAGAAAGATGCGCCGTATCGACAGAGATCGATACGCCGTATCTGTTTAATAATTCGCAAACTGTTTTTAATTAAAATAATAGATACGCCGTATCTGCTAAAGCAGATGCGTCGTATGGCGTTAACGTTTAGAAAATTTTTTTTTATTAAAAACAGATACGCCGTATCTGCAAAAGCAGATGCGTCGTATTACTTTATCGCTTAGAAAAATTTTCTTATTAAAAACAGATACGCCGTATCTTGGGGAAAAGATGCGTCGTATCGAATTAATTAAACGCGTTGTATTAAAAAAAAAATTAAACGCAATACGCCGTATCTGAGAGATCAGATGCGCCGTATCGTTTGATTTAGCACAGTACAACGATAGCAGAACAGAAAAATACGAAAAATAAAAACAAAAATTAAAACACACGAAAATAAAAACAAATAAAGCAAACAAATAACACAAAACAAATAACACACAGTACAACAAATATGCAAAATAATACAATGATGCAATTAATCTAATAAAAAAGAAAAACCTAATTAAAATACTAATTAAATTAACAGATAATAACAATTCACTCCCCGGCAACGGCGCCAAAAACTTGATGCGCGTGATGTGTCGTTGCGGTTTAGCAGTTTTAATGCCTACTCAAGTTTTAAATTTATATTTAGCCGACTTATCAATAACACACACACTTAACGAGCAGTGTACCCGGTCAGTATGAATATAATGGTAAGTAGAGTGTCGATCACTAAGAGTGGAACGTATTATCTCGTTATTCTAATCAGTATTTTAATATCCTAACGCAAGGGGGTTTCAGCCTGAGAGACTGGCACGGTTTTGTTTGCAATTAAATAATAAAATAAACCAATAGGCACGAATCAGCAAGTAGCACACACGTACACAGATAGATACTTGAGACAATAAGAGGGCTGTCCTTATGATTAAGTAGATTGTCACTTGTTTTATTGATAGCTTTATATGAAGTGTATGTAGTTAACCCTTTCTCGTTGGTCCTAATCTTATCGGCGAGTAAACCCTTAATGATTACTTATGTCTAAAAGTTATTCCTAAGTGATCAATTTAGTAATAACCGTGGGAGCCACATTATGTCCCGCAGTCAAATGCCCGCAAGCCACTAATAAACACAGAGGTTATCAATGCACTAATAAGTAGTAACCAAAGACATCAACATATAAACTTTAATTGATGGGAAAGCAAGTATTAAAGGGAGTGCAATCTTTCGTTGTCACATTACACAAGCCACCAATCCTGATGAATTAAAGTTTGCTAACACAATAAAACAAAACTACTTAATGAATTAAACACATGCAGCACCTTCTTACAGCTCTTGTATCTTTGATTTGGGTGTGTCTTGTGCTGCCTCCTTGACTGAATTCGTCCTTTGTTTCTCCTATTCGGACTTCGGTTTTAGGTTTTCCGGAACTTCTAATTCGTCTGGTCTACGGGGTATTTATAGTTTCTGTCTGAGGGAAGATGCGGCGCATCTACTAAGTAGATGCGGCGCATGTACTTAACTTCGCATGGGGTCCAAGATTATAATATTCAGGAATATTCGTACACCGCCAGAAGATGCGGCGTAACTCCATGATTAGATGCGGCGCATGTCCTCTTGTATCTTGGATCGTATCTGGTGATATCTTGATAGAGATGCGGCGCATGTCGAGAGTGAGATGCGGCGCATCTGGAGCAGATTAGTCTTGATCTTCTTCATTTCAGTAGACTCTTAACTTTATGCATGTTATGCTCCATAATCAGTCCAAAATCGCTAAGTTTCACCAAATGCTTGTTTTTACCTGAGAATTACAAAAGTAAATGATTAAGTATCAATCCTCATACATAATATAGTAAAACAAGTCAAATTAATAGGATAAATGATAGTAATAAAATGTACTTATTTGAGTTCATCAATTAGTAAATATTACTAAATCGACAAACAAGTGAATAAATAGCAAGGTAAGAAAACCACATATGTTACACAAACAAACAAGCACAAAAACTATAAGCATATGATCAAGTAATGCAAGATAAAACAATTAATCATTTAGCATAGCATACGGAAGTTCTTTTCATCTCTTTGTGTTAAATATAAACATGTATACCAAGCTTTATTAGTTTTCCTTTATATTTATGAATATGACCAAAACCTTAGTTTCAAAAGAAAACATGCTAATATTCAAAGATGAAGACATCCGTCTCCAATTAGACCAAAAGTTTGTGCAAATGTTATGACCGAAAAATGACTTTCTATTATAAAACAAAGATTCTGTAAATTTTTGTTTTGAATCAGTTTATGAAATTATTTTTATATGAAAGTAGACTTAAATACCTTTAAAACGATAGGTGACACGACTTCTACGGACTTACGGTTAATTAGTTATGAATTTTTAAAGTTTATCAAAAACTGTTCTCTGTGCAGACGGATCCGCTGGATCCCTTCTAAAAGGGATCCGCGGATCTGACACAGATTCACCAAAACACATATTTTGACCCGACGAAAAGGTTTAACCTTTGTAGACTTTTTAGTGAACTTATATTACCCATTTTAATCTTTATTCAAGCTTGAATAACAAGATATCTAACAACAAAACTTCAAAGAATAAAAGTCAACAAAACACTTTTCATATTATGCTTGACTTCACCGAAAATTTGATACAAGGACCTTACTCGGTTTTGAAAAATCATTTGTTTTAAAACTAGAGCCAACCCGCTTTGATACCAATTGTGGAAACGGTAGAAACGGTGGGGGGGGGGGGTGAATACGTTTCCATTTCAAACTTAAACACTTTTGTATCAAATATAGTATAAAGCAAGTTTTGCCATTATTAGTCCAGTTTATATTTCTTTTCTAAAAAAAATCCTTATGAAAAATTGCCAATGAAGCTTGACGTAATATGTAAAGTGTCAACACAAAGACAATCAACAATATAAGAATAAAAGTAAAGCGATAAGTAAGAAGGATACGCAAACCAACACGAGGATTTATAGTGGTTCGGTCACGAAGCTCCTCTTCGCCCTACTCCACACCCCGAGTATCCAACACGAGAGTTACTTTACTTGATAAACAAGCTCCATTCTTGGCAGAGAAACCGTACACAACATAGCTTACACTTTATCCGGTACAAAGCTAAATACTGGGTCCTTAACACGGCGTACCAAACCAACACAACGTCGCCTACACTTTATCTGGTACAAGGCTAGATACTGAGCTCTTCCACGAGGTAGAGCCAAACCTTCGTCACCTACACTTTATCCGGTACAAGGCTAGATACCGGGTTCCATTACAAAGGAAGAACCACTACCTGATCCACACAGCACATCATGAGGAATCAATGCCCCACTACACCAATCTACACAACACAACTATGATACCTATTATGTTTTGTGGCCCAACATAACAAACCTTGTGTTTTATGGGACAAACACATAAACCATCTAATCTAGTTAGAGATACAAGAAGAAGATACAAGAGAAGATCCAAGACAATGTGTCTAATGGATATGAATGACTAAACTAAATGAACTTCCTTCAATAGAAAGCCTTCAATGAAGATCACAAGTTCCCTAGGTTTGTTGTGATAGATCTTCATGTATGTATGGTTGGGGTGGATGAGGATGCAAGATCTCTAAGCTTGCTTTGGAGGATCACTTTAGTAGGTAAGGATGCCAGATCTTAAGGCTTGCTTTCGAGGATCACTTCGGGAGTATGCTTACAACAAAATGAGAGTTAGAAGCATTATGATCATATGAGGAAGAAGGTGTTTTACATCTTTTTCTACTGATCTAAATGTGTTAGAAATGGTAGAGAGACAGTGTGTTAAAGGTGTAATTAATTGATTAGAAGTGGTTTGCTATTTATAGGCAAAAAGAAGTTGTTTACTGTTCACCCAGATCCCTTTGAAAAGGATCCGGCCCTTGTAAACCAAGGGATTCGCGAGGGATCCGACGACGCTTCTCTTTATTTTGGTCATGGGTAATGGGTTAGGGGTTATGGTCCATGGGTTATGTGATGTCATGCATGATGTCAAAGACATCTTGGGTCATGGGTTATGGACTTTGGGTCATGGGTCATGGGTTTTGGGTTATGGATAGTCCAAGCCATTTTACTAGTATATTACATTTAACTAGTTGATTCTAAAGAATGTATTTTATGAAAATGTAAGTAATAAATATTACTTATAAGTGTTTCATAAAAATGGTTTTGGTTTTATATAAACTATTTTACTAGATGTGTCTAATTGTTTATTTGGGTTTTGATCATAACGCAACATAACAAACATGTACGAACCTGTGTTGTAGCATACAAGGACTTGAGTCATCAAGTGATGTTGAATGTATGTTGAGACAAAATATGATTACGAGTAACTTGTACATTTTACGTTATGTATTACAAGTTGCATGGTTTGTCATCAATCAAAACAAACGAGACTGTATAGATTAAATATTGTAATATTTTCACTAACATAGTAATCCATTATCATCTTATCAGGAAACCTAAAGTTATGTAAAATACCATTTAGGAACTCCCAAGAAACTGTATCATAAGCTTTTTGTATGTCAATTTTGAAGGAACACCTTTTCGGCCCATTCACACATTTGTATCCCTTTAGAAGCTCTTGAGTTAATAAAATGTTGTCTATGGTTACCCTACCAGGAATAAAAGCACTTTGATTTTGGTCTACCAAGCTGCATAACACCTTCATGATTTTGAAAGTAAGAATTTTAGTGATTCACTTGTGAACCACATTGCAACATGCAATGGGCCTAAAGTCAGTGACTCTTTGGGGTGTTTGGATCTTAGGCACTAAAATGATGAGAGAAGCATTCAATTTCCCAAGAAGTTTTCCTGAATCAAAGAATTCTTTCACAGCTTTGCAAAAATCCTCTTTTACCACAGTCCAAGCCTTTTTGAAATTTTTTGAGGTGAAACCATCTGGTCCAGGTGCTTTGTTGTCATAAATATCAAAAAGGGCATGTTTTATCTCCTTTTCAGTCACCATTCTAGTCATTTTCATAGCTTCCATATCAGTAACTTTCTTTGTGAAAAGATCAGCAGTCTCATCACTCATTTGCACTGCATTATATTTGGAACCAAGGAAACTCTCAAAGTGTTTTTGAAACTACAAACCAACTTGATCTCCAGTTACAATAGTGCCATCCTCACAACAAATGTTCTGAATTCTACTCCTATTCAGCTTCCCTTTAAGGACTTTATGGAAATATGCAGAGTTCTTGTCACCTTCTTTTAGCTAATCCACTTTAGCTTTTTGACACATCAACTTTTCCTCATCTTGAAGAGCACTATTATATTCATTCAGTAGTAAAGTACCCTCCTTCCTTAGGTCTTTGTTTGTTGGATCTTTATCAATTTTAGCCTGGACCTCATTCAACTGCTTCCTAATCTCCTCTACTTTAACAAACAGATTCCCATTTTTCCAGTTAAGGTTATTCATGTGAGGCTTCAAAGCTTTCAATTTCTGCACAAGTTGGTACATTGAATGCCCATGAGTGTCTTCCTTCCAATTCTCCTTTACTGTAGATAAGAAGTCTTCTTTTTCTGCAACATAATTTGCAAACCTGAAGGATCTTCTTTTCTTTTTCAATACTTCTAGACAATTGAGAATAGCAGGGCTGTGATATGAAATTCCATAAGGAAGAAAAAAAATTAGCATGATTAAATTTAGATAAGAATGTAGTGTTAATCTTCTTCAATACTGTAGCTTCAGGGTTTTAAAAGACTCTTGGTCCATGTGTAATGAAACCCAGTGCTGCATATGTCTTCAACTTCAATAGTATTGACACACTCTTGGAATTCCAACATATATTGAATAGCAGATGATCCACCTTTTGAGTGATCATCAACATTTAGACTTACATTAACATCTCCCATTAGTACCCATGCTTCATTATTAGTCAATTACCTGTATATGTTCAAATCCTTCCATAAATCCCTTCTATCTCTACCAGAATTAGCAGCATAAATGAAAGTACAGAAGAACTTTGCTGGAGTCTGAATAGCCTCAATTAGATAAAACATGGTTTGTCCAGAACTATGAATTAATGTACACTCTACTTTGTTACTATCCCAACCCACCATGATCCTGCAACCCTTCTTACTAACATGCAAACTATGTTGAAAATTCCAACTTCCAAACACTCTATCACCAATTTTCCAAATTATATCATTCTTCATATGGGTTTCCAAAACTGCAAATACACTCAGGTTTTCATTCCTAATCAACTTTTTAACTTCATTCTGTTTAGTCACTTTCCTCAAACCTCTGATATTCCAAGTTGCTATTTTACAATCCATTAAACTAGTTGTGTAGTATGATGCTTCCATTTCCATTCACCTCATTCTCTGTCATGAATCTAGCAGTAGCAGACTTGTCTACATAAACATCATTCTCATCCAATTCAATACTATCACTTATCACTTCTTTTTGTTTGTCCTGCCCATACCTTGCATTGCAATTTACAATATAGTACTGGTGCATTTGCTTTTGTCCATTTACCTGTAACACTAGAAGCTAGTTTTTGTTTGCAGAAAACATATTTGTCCACAGTACTTCTCCAACTCTCAGCATTCCTTACTTCACTATCCTCAAGATTATCTTGCAAAACATTGTACTTATTAGCAGATTTCCTCGACTCTGATATCACACTTTCCCGAACATTCCAACTCTTTTAAGGTGTACTGTTATTTTTAGTAGTAACCTCAGGATTATTCTTTTTCACAGCAGTTTTAGGTTGGTACACAAACTTAGTTTGCCTAGTTTGTCTATTTTTACCTTTCATACCTACTTTAAACCATTCTTTTTGCACTCCTTGTTTCCCATTGTCCACGGGCTTTTCTTTAACAGCTTCTGCACACTCATTAACCTTCTCATTCTGACTGCCCTCATTTCCTTTTTTGTTCAGTTTACATTTCTCACTTGCATGACCAAACACTCTACACAGTTTACACATTGGTGGTTTCCAGTCATATTCTACCTTAACTTTCTTAATGGCACCCTGTTTATCAAGCTTATCACAATACATTATTTCAACATTATCAGGGAGACCTTTCCTGGCATCCACCTCAATAAGGACTCTTGCATATGTAACACCCTAACCCGAAAAGGGCTAAAATGCTACATTATGGTGACACATGAGAACATAAACGCAAAGCGGAAGTCTTAAATAAATAATCCAAAGTCATGAAAACACATGACAAACAAAGTCATAACAAAGATCCAAAAAAGACTACAAATGAAGTAAATCCAAAATACCAAGTCTGAAAGCATAAATCCAGTTAAAAAGAATAGTCTAATCATGGTAGGTCTTCTAAGCTCCTACTCTCACACTCTGCCCCCAAGAATCCATGCTTAACCTGCCGCAGGAAAAGAAACACGGCTGAGCTAACGCTCAGTGAACAGATATAAACAAATAACCGATAATGAGATAATCGAAACGAATACGGATCACATTATGTCAAATCAAAGAAAGGGAAATAGCCTGCTGAGAAAATGTCAGATGATACATAATACAAAACGAATATGAATAAGATACTGAATCAGAGTGCATAACAAATACCAATCAATATAGGAACGGAGTGCATTGCTCAACCTCCTAAGCATGATACATAAATAGGCCAAATAATCATATCACAAATCATATACCGTCAATTCCAAAGTTTTACATGGAGTAGCTAGCTCACAATGTACCAGAATGTGATGGGGTGTAGGAACATACACAAACCAATCACCAGATACAGATACAGATTCCCTAGGATGCATCCATACGCCCCCTGTAAAACAAATCATATGGCCAATGTGTACAAATATCATAACAAAACAGAAGGGGATGCCGTGGATCAATCACACCTCCATAAAAAGTGTCATGCCATTGGTGCCTCAATGACATGGCCATGGTACCTCCATGGCTAGGGATACAGATACAGATTCAGAAGCTGGGCAATACAAGAGCAATCATAATCATAATCATATCAATCAATCATATCAAATACTAAACTGAAGCTTATCATATCAAATACTGAACTGAATCATATCAAACGGATAACCAACGAATATCAGAATGAGATAGCAAATCAAATATCAAAGCGAATATCAATCAGATAACAGAACGGATATCAATAGCAATAACGAATAACCATACCAATGGATGCCCTTACTAAAAAAGGATGGAATATCTGTACCTTAGCAAATGAACGAAAATGGAAATGAAATGATCACAAGAACAAGAGTCACACTCTCCTTTGAGAATCTATATGAATTAGGTATCACATATTATTTATAAACTCATTTTATAAGCTCATTACTGATTTTAAATGTTAATTGAAATTCATGTTAACATATTTAGGGTTTTATTCTATTTATGGAACTTTTAGGTAGAATTCATAATCAATCAAAGTTTAGGGTTAAAAATGCTAATATGCCAAAGTTAAAGGTTAACAATGATTAATAATCAAAACATAAGTCATAAGACTTCAAAATGATATTTATCTTATTTAGGTTCCAAATACACCGAATTTTAGGTTCATAAGTGTTTTAAGCAATTATTTAATTAAATTCCGGATTCTTATATAAATCAGGTACGATTCTTATGATTTTTAAAACACCACAAATAAGCTCATTTAATTCTATAATTTTACCTAGTGATACGTATATATCTTACGTATTTTCCAGAATTTTTCCAAATTTTATTCATTAATACAAGCACACAATAAAAATCACTCTTTACACGACTGTCCAAAAAAATATTTGTTGAACACCCAGAAAGTTTGTATTTACTTAACCCTGTTGAACCTTTCAGAAAAATCCACAAAAATTCCAGTAAGTCATATACATCTTAAAAATTCATCCTGTTAGATGAGACCTCTCAATTCCTTAATATTGGAAATTAAAAGTCCAAAACACCAGCTGAATTTTTCGACTCCTAAACTCCGGATTGACAACCAATGTTCTAAAAATCAGAAAGTCACCTACCCGACCTCTAAAAATTATGAAATTTGATATCCATATAGCACAAATCCTGAATTTAGTTTTAGCCTAAAAAATCTTGCAAAAACACGTTCGTATCATTAACTTATTACCCTTGCAACACGACCCGAAATCTGGACAGCATACAAGTGAGACAGATTCAACACAACCGTAACCCTCTTAAACTCTAATCGACCCATATTAATTTCCTAGGGTTTCCAGGTCTAATATCATAATTAATGTGTCACTAATGTTCATATTAGGGCTTAAAAAACATAGGTTTAGGGCTGGACAAAACGACACCAAAATAGTCCACAAAACACAACACACAACAGTCCATAAAACTCGATACCAAACAGTTACAAAGGCGTATAGTTTTCATGATTTTATGCGACTATATAAGGCTGATCGTTAGAGCTTGATTAAGATTATATACTTGTAGACCTAGGGCTGGAAAAGTGACACAAAACAACATAATATAACACGATACAAAACAGATTAAAAGGGCGTTCATACATCCAGATTTTAGGTACCCTTTTTTATTTTATTTTATATATATATTTTTTTTGTGATCTACATATTCGAATTTTTACGAGGCAAACTATTATTATACAAACATGATCATAAAAGTTGTATAGCATTTTTAAGATTAGATTATATACATACATATGTTGTCGAATGGGTAAAAAAACAAAGGCGATGGAGGTACCTCTTAGGCCATTTGTAACGAGGACAGAAAAGAACAAGAAAAAAATTATACACGAATCAAAGAATACACACCCAGGAATCACACGATCAAACCAGCTTCCAAACTCCTTCTTCCTTGATCTTTAAAAGTTGAACGAATGGGGATTATGGCTGCTAGGGTTCGGTTTATTGGGAGGGAGAGAATGCCGTGAATTTTGAGTGAAAGAAGTAAGGGAGGAGCGTTTAATTTATGTGGAGAAACCGTGTTTTGTAATCTTGGAAACAATATAAACCGTATCAATCAATTAGAGAATGTTGTGTGATTTTAGGCTGACAAATGGTGATGGTTATCTTAATATACGGTTTGGTCTATTGATTATGTAAACAAATATGGTAATTGTATAGTATATATGTATTGTGCCGTATAATGTGAATGCAAGTAGGCAAGGAAAAACGTGTGAAAGCTTTAAGACCCAAAGAATGAATCGTATATAGGATTAGAACAAGATTAGGCAAGTTATAAATATTAGTTAGTTAATTTCTTAGGTTATATTACATTTTAATTTGTCATTACATAATATAAGGTTCTAATTCTTATTAATATCCAAAATACTTAGGATACAAATTCAAATTATATAGAAAATTTGGAAACCGGATTTTAGGGTTTTATAATTCTTCCCCCCTAAAAAGAAAATTTTCGTCCCCAAAATTGAAGTAGACAGATTAAACGGAAATGTAACGAATCACGAAAAGAAATAAAGATAACTGACTAACATCCTCAGGCTCTTTGGCTAACTCCAGATCATCACAGAATTGTTCTAACGGTTACAAAACCACATGAAGAGGATGATTTTAGAGGATATGCCAGATTGGGAACCATGGTAAATGATATACTTAGAATAAAATCAAGGTCACACATTTCTAAAGGGAACAAATTGGCAGAACGGATCAAAACGTAATGGATAATAACCACAAGATTCCTCATAGGGATGGATGATGCACAAACTAATAGTGAAGTGGGGATGTTAACTTATTTAGCAAAGAAATTAGAAACTACCGAATGTGTTGTACCAGTATCAAATAAAACCAAAGATAGTACGATCAAACATGAAAAGAAGTTTCCGTAACAGTACTTAAGATGCTAGTTGCCTAGTACCTGGTCATAGCAAACACTCGCTCATTATCTGGTGGCTGACCTTCATCCCCATTGTCAGTCCTCTTGGGACAGTCCCAAATCTTATGTTCCGTAGATCCACATTTGAAACATGCTCCTGAAATCTTATAGCACGATCTACCCAGGTGAAGTTTCCCACAGGTGACACAAGGTGGGGATGCGGCTTGATCAAGATACTGCCTCTGATTAGTACCACAATTAAACTGCTGAGCCTGATCTCTTCCCGTCCTCTGGTTGTTGAAACTCCTTCTTTTATCCCTCCTATCATCACCTCGTCTATCTGACCCACTTCGATCAAAGCTACGCCTATCGTAGTCCCTCTGATCATACTCATGCTGATTATCCCTAGACCGAATCCTATCACCGTCCCTATTTCTCTTATTACTCAGTCCCTCTTTTTCTTGCAAAATCTCGATGTTGCGAGCAG
This sequence comes from Artemisia tridentata subsp. tridentata, assembly GCA_021014915.2. NCBI lineage: Eukaryota > Viridiplantae > Streptophyta > Magnoliopsida > Asterales > Asteraceae > Artemisia > Artemisia tridentata. The sequence continues at coordinate 257,140,012 of CP139505.1, forward strand.
CGTTGACAACTTGTGCCACATCTGTGAACTCAGTGTTCATAATTCGGTCAATAATCCAATCATTTAAAGCCCACTTAAAAGTTTCGCTTGCTCCTCCGGAGTACCAGCCCTAGTACCCAAGAAACCAGCCAAACGAAGGAACCTCTTCATAAAGTCAATTCTCGACTCTCTCTCCATCTGTCGGATCGAATGGTACTCTCTCTCATATTTCTGCTTCTCAGACAACGGAAAGTGCTGAAGAAAGAAAACATCACGGAAATCATTCCATGACATAGCAGCAACAAAATCCTCTCCACCCTTAGCTAGCTTGTACGCTCTCCACCAACTAAATGCATGACCTTCAAACTTATAGCTGGCCAACCTTGCCTTGAACTAATCGTTACATCCCAGAACTTCAAATATTTTCTCCATATGTGCGATCCAATCCTCTGCCTCAACCGGAGTAGTCGCAGAGCTGAACGATTGAGGCTATTGCTTACAAAACCTCTTTAGCCAAGTATGAATAGTCACAGGTGGAGCACCACCACCAGCACCCCCACTACCACTAGCTGTATTCTGATGGACCTTAGTCGTGATCCGGTCAGTAAGCCCCGGTAACAGTGCGTCAACGGCCCACCGGACTGCTGCAGCAAACGCAGGGTTGGAACTGAAATCTTCAGTATTACGAGCGTTAACCATCTTAAAGATCATAAACGGATCAGCGAAGACAAATCAAAGGTAAGGATCAAAATATGAAAGAAAAAGATTGAATCAAAAGTGAAGCCTAATGTCTAACCAATCCTCACAGGTCATAACCTAAGCTCTACAGGGCGAAACCTAGAGCTTTGATACCATAATTTTAACACCCCAACCCGATACAGGCTAAAATGCTACGTTATGGTGACACATCAGAACATAAACGCAAAGCGGAAGTCTTAAATAAATAATCCAAAGTCATGAAAACACATGACAACAAAAGTCATAACAAAGATCCAAAAAAGTCTACAAATGAAGTAAATTCAAAATACTAAGTTTGAAAGCATAAATCCATTTAAAGAGAATAGCCTAATCATGGTAGGTCTTCCAAGCTCCTACTCTCACACTCTGCCCCCAAGAATCCCTGCTTAACCTGCCACAGGAAAAGAAACGCGGCTGAGCTAACGCTCAGTGAACAGATATAAACAACTAACCGATAAGGAGATCATCGAAACGAATACGGATTACATAATGTCAAATCAAAGAAAGGGAAAGAGCCTGCTGAGAAAATGTCAGATGAAGCATAATACAAAACAAATATGAATCAAATACTGAATCAGAGTGCATAACAAATATCAATCAATATAGGATCGGAGTGCATTGCCTAACTGCCTAAGCATGATATATGAACAGGCCAAATAATCATATCACAAATCATATACCATCAATTCCAAAGTTGTACATGGAGTAGCTAGCTTACAGTGTACCAGAATGTGATAGGGTGTAGGAACACACACCAACGAATCACCAGATATAGATAAAGATTCCCTAGGATGCATCCATACGCCCCTTGTAAAACAAATCATATGGCCAATGTGCACATATATCATAACAGAACAGAAGAGGACATCGTGAATTAATCACACCTCTACAGAAAGTGTCATGCCATTAGTGCCTCATTTACATGGTCATGGTACCTCCATGGCTAGGGATACATATACATATATAGAAGCTGCGCAATACAAGAGCAATCATAATCATATCAATCAATCACATCAAATACTGAACTTAATCATATCAAACGGATAACCAACGAATATCAGAATGAGATAGCAAATCAAATATCAAAGTCAATATCAAAACGGATATCAATTAGATAACAGAACGGATATCAATAGCAATAACGGATAACCATACCAATGGATGCCCTTACTGAAAAAGGATGGAACATATGTACCTTAGCAAATGAACGAAAATGGAAATGAAATGATCACAAGAACAAGAGTCACTCCCTCCTTTGAGAATCTACATGAATTAGGTATCACATACTATTTATAAACTCATTTTATAAGCTCACTACTAATTTTAAATGTTTATTGAAATTCATGTTAACACATTTAGGGTTTTATTCTATTTATGGAACTTTTAGGTAGAATTTATAATCAATCAAAGTTTAGGGTTAAAAATGATAATATGCCAAAGTTAAAGGTAAACAATGATTAATAATCAAAACATAAGTCATAAGACTTCAAAATGATATTTATCTTATTTAGGTTCCAAACACACCGAATTTTAGGTTCATAAGTGTTTTAAGTAATTATTTAATTAAATTCAGGATTCTTATAAAAATCAGGTACGATTCTTATGATTTTTAAAAAACCTCAAATAAGCTCATTTAATTCTATAATTTTTCCTAGTGATACATTTATATCTTAAGTACTTTCCAGAATTTTTCCAGATTTTATTCATTAGTACACATACACAATAAAAATCACTCTTTACACAACTGTCCAGAAAAATAACTGCTGAACACCCAGAACGTTTGTATTTACTTAACCCAGTTGAACCATTCAAAAAAATCCAAAAAAATTCCAGTAAGTCATATACATCTTAAAAATTCTTCCTGTCAAATGAGACCTGTTAATTCTTTACTGTTTGGAAACTAAAATTCAAAAACACCACCTGAATTTTGGGACTCCTAAACTCAGGATTGACAACCAATGTTCTAAAAATCAGAAAGTCATCTACCCTACCTCCAAAAATTATGAAATTTGATATCCAGATAGCGCATATCCTAAATTTAGTTTTAGCCTCAAAAATCTTGCAAAAACACGTTTGTATCATTAACTTATTACCCTTGCAACATGACCCGAAATCTGGACAGCATACAAGTGAGACAGATTCAACACAACCCTAACCCTCTTAAACTCTAATCGACCCATATTAATTTCCTAGGTGTGGAAAACTAGAAGGGGGGTTGAATAGTTTTTACCGTTTTAAATTTATTCGCTTTATATACTTAACGTGATTTCAAAATCAAACAAATAATCAGGCAATATACGAAACAAGTAAAGAAAGGAAAGATCAAACCACAGAACACGGATATTTATAGTGGTTCGGCTACAAGGTCTCTCTTCCTTGCCCTACTCCACTCCTCGAGCCTCTAACTCGTGAGTTGTTCTTCACTATGAAACAAGCTCCCTTTCTTAGGCGGAGAAAACCTTTACACGTCGCTTACTCTTTATCCGGTACTAAGCTAAACACCGGGTTCTTTACAAGGGTACAACCACTCCCGTTGGTTCTTTCACAAGAGTACAACCACTCCCTTTGGTTCTTTACAAGGGTAAAACCACTCCCGACACTCTTTGTGTTTTAAGGACTAAAACACTAACCAAACTCTACTGAATGAAGGGTATAACAATGATGTGTGAACTAATACAAAATCACACAGACTCTATCTAATGAAACTTGCAACAGTAAGTATGTTGAAGCTTGTATGCTTGATCTTCTTTGCTACAAAAGTGATATCAACAACAATGATATGAATGATATGGGTTAGTGATATGCAAATTAATGATTATGTATTTTTAAGCTATATGAGTGATGATATGTCCAAATGATGAGCTTGCTATTTATAGGCAAACTGAGTCAACAGTTGGCGGATCTGGCGGATCCCAAAAATTGGATCCGCCCTTGTATGGCTTTGGATCCGCCTCATCAGGACAGCTAAGAGATCTTCAAATCTTTCCAAATCTTGCCATATCTTTCCATATCTTCAAATTTCAACTCTTTGGCTTGAAGATCTAAACAAAATATCACAAAATCTTTCCAAGATTGTGTACATGATGCATGCCATGATGTCATCCTAATATTTGAAAATTAAAGTTTCTAATTTTGGAAATAAAGATGTAAATGTATAAAATGTTATTTTTAGTGATCTTGTAAAATGTAAATGTGTTTCTAAAATACTTTAGCTTGTATTTATGTTTTGCTAAAAGATATACTTTGTATTTGTCATTAACAAAATTTAGCAAAGATCATAAAATATAAATAACGTTTTTGGGACGATATTTGTATTAACAATCTCCCCTTTTTGTTGTTGACAAAACATAAAGTATATTTTAAAGCAAAAGAATAAATAAAGTATGAGCCTTTTAAAAAATATTGATTAAGTTAGTTTTATGCAAGTTTTAAAAACAATTTTAAGCATAAACATATGTACTGTGATGTTTTACAGTTGATGAAACTTAATCATTTCTCCCCCTTTTTGTCGAAACAAAAAAGAAGATATGCGTAGCGGAATGTGATTTTGAGAACTTTAAAGCTCCCCCTTGGTATATACCCCCCCTAAATGGAGTGCCAAGGATGTAATGTATGATCTTACAAAACAAATGGTTAGAATCTGATATGCTCCCCCTCGATGTATACTCCCCATTGCTAGAGTACCAACGTATACATTTCATGGATATGAGATAATACAAAAGAAAAGTTAGTTATGAACTACTTTAACAAAGTAGCACAATGCATATGAAAAGATCAACCAAACAATAAAGGTCAACCCATTTGACTTTAAAAAGTCAAAATGAAGAGTCTGATCAAAAATTTGTACCTAATACACATGATCAAATAATAATGTGAAGTTAAAATCAACCATAGAATGATGTTAGTAAGCTAAAATATGATAATATGCAAGAAATTGATTGCCCACAAGCATAAGAAACATAACATTCATTTACATGGAAAAAAAATGAAGTTACATTTAAACAAGAAAAAAAATACTGTAAAACCCTAAATTCTGACTACCAAATTTTACGTCTAATTTGAAGTTTTTCTAAGTTATGGATACGATTTGTTATAAAACCGAAAGCAACTAAACGAATAAACCGTAAATCTAAAACATTTAATTTCCACTTAACCTAAGTATTAATATATTTATAATTGAATTTTCGTGACATTTAAGGCTTAAAATACTTATGACATACTAAAGTTAAAAATTATACATATATAAAAAAAAACATATATATACGTTTAAACTTAGGTTATTGGACCGGAAATTCTAAATGAATGAGAACCAAGAGTGAAGCTAAATTCATGATTAGAAATAAATGGGAAAGGATCAATTCGAATCCCCAAAACTAGGCAATACTTTCTTTGGACATATCACCCTACACGGTTTGATATTAAACCGTATCCCATAAACTTTTCACCACACACAATTTATTTTTTTGAGAAAAAACCTAAAAGAAAGACTCCATAATCGGCTGCTACACCTCCTTGTCATCCCTGGTTTGACTTCCAGTGCAAGAAGGGTTTTCTGTGGTGATTTTACTCGACGTGTAGGCGTGGGTTTCAGTTTGATTCGGAGAGAGTTTACTCGCGGGTATAAAGCGGTTCGAGGTAGGGTGTTGACTTAAGGTTCGGCTGAAGAAATCTAGGTTCGACCCAGTGTTTGTTTCCTCCTTGTTATCGCACCAGGGTACTTCTAAATCTATCTAAACTCCTTTCCTGCTCTTTTTTTTATTTATCTGTGCATGTCGAATGTAGGATGGGTCGGCTGGTCTATAACGTGTATAAGAAACAAACCAACCTAACATCATCATTTCATAACCTTGGGTGTAATTGGCTGGGAGGTAGCATGTGATTCGTTTGGAACAAGTAACACCAATCAGACCTTGTTATTTTATTAAATCGACTAGCATGCACCTTATGTGAAACACAGAAAATCATAAATAATGAGTACGGTTATATAATCGAATATAAAACCTATGTATATACTTCAAGTGGAATAAAATAATAAAGGGATATGCATGAAATAACAAGTGACTAAAACAGTTCGTATGTGTTGATGAGTTTCGAATCGGTTTACATGCATTATTGGGTAATCAATTTTATACATAAAAACATGATATTAACATAAGCAAAATATGGTGCGTTTGAATGTAGAGATTAAAGTGGGCATGGGGTACGTTTGGTTTATATATGTAACGAAGGGACGTTTGTTTCGGCTTAATTAAATAATAAGATCTCGTGCCGTCACGGCATAAATATTAATATCGTGGGTACGTTACTAAATTATATAAAATTATAATGACGGGTCCAAAATTATTATCTTGATATTAATTTATTAAAATAACCTTTAAAATAATTTTAATTGACTTTTAATATTTAATTCTTACAATTTACATTTTAGACCCTAAACTTTACTAAATTGTCGTAATTAACCCTAACTTATTAAATTGGTCATTTTAAACCTTAAATATTACTTAATCGTCGATAATAACCTTAAAGTGTTAAGGTAATAATTCAGGAAAGTTACTAAATATGGAAACCTACTATTTTTGGAAACCTGTTAATTATGAAACTTACAAAATTTGGAAACTTACTTAAAATGGAAAGTATACTAAAATAAGTAACCTGATTCTATGAATATAAAGTAATACTTTATCATATTCGTGTAGATCCGGTGAAGCAGGAGTAATTGTCATCTCTGTGTGATCATCATTGGTTTTGATTTGCTTTCGTTAAGGTACAGATATTCTACCCTTTTTCAGTAAGGGTGTTTTCTTTCTCATGACTCATCGATTCTGATTCATTTTAAGATTCCCTAAGCCATTGCTATGTTCCCCTACACCTTGGTTCGTTTATTCGATTCATTTTGACTTTGATGTTCGATATGACCATGTTTACTTTGAACCTTTTGATATGAACCCTGTGATTTGGACTTTGATATTTGGACTATGACTACATGGACCTTTGCTTTGATTTGGACTTTGACATTTGACCCCAGTTTGATACCCGAGCCAAAATTTGTTTCCTAGCCATGAAGGTAACATGGCCGTGTCATTGATGCACCAATGGCATGACTCTAGTGTGTTCGAGTGATGTTACACACCGTCCCCATTTGATATGATATGCGCGCTTTATGATTTGTTATGGCCAATATGATTTGTTTGGGGGCGTATGGATGCATCCTAGATTTGCTTTGTATATGATATGATATGATATGATTTGATTTGGTGACTGATGATGGGTGCAATCCACGTCTTTCACAAAAAATTTGGGAGCTAGCTACTCCATTTGAAGAATGAGGACACCCCTCATATTATCTGATTATCTGAGAGGTCTCCCCTCTATATGATTATGAAGATATGATATGATATGATATGGGATATGTTATGATATGGGCTCGTGGTGGATTACTGTCCTAAACCTTTACTCTTTAAACCTTTACTTATATCTTATTCATTATGCTACTTCTGTTCATTTCCGTTTACTTTCGTTTCCGTTTATTATATATCTGTTCACTGGGCTTTTTAAGCTTAGCCGCACGTTTTCTTTTCGTGTGCGGCAGGTAATAAGCAGGACGACGGGTTTTGGGTATGAGTGAAGAGACTTTTGGACTTAGAAGACTTTGATAGTTATTCTGAAGTAGAGACCATTAGAAGGAGTTGCTTTTGCAGACTTAGTAATTAGCTTTTGTTTCCCTTGTATCCTTGTGTATTCAGTATTTCATTTGTAACCTTTGAGAATCTTTGTATTACTATTGAATGTATGCTTTGTTTGATCTGATATGAAGCCATTAACGTGATACTTCTACCCTTGCTGGGTTGGGGTGTTACAATTATGGTATCAGAGCGACAGGCTGCGATTCGTAATATAATTACCCTTGACCTGTGTAAGTTAGGACCACTAAGTTTTCCCTGTAGGCGCTCGTAAGACAACATTTGAAAATTTGCTTTAAGATTTCCCTATAGGAACCTAAGTTTTTGACCGGTGAGGAATGGGTAGACTATAAGGCATTTGCTTAAATATCTTGCTTCCGCATCACTCTGATTCGTGCCTTGCTTTTGGTTAGATCCTGTTGATATCACTTTTGGAAAGCGAAAGCTTATGTTTTGCACCACCTAAGATTTGAACCTGATTAAATTTGGAAGGCATTGAGAAATTTCATAATAATTACCGACACTCTTTCATTTTGATAAAGGCCCACGTTGCACTCTGATCATTTTGTTAATCACTTTGATGCCTATTCGGGCATTCTGAGAACCTTCATGGCGATGACGTATTGGATATGTTTTGGTTATTTGTCTCTTGCTTTTGATAAGTATCTAAAAATCTTCCGAAACTATTTGATTTCGTTTCACCCATCTCTGTCCTTATAAGAAGCCTTGTGGTGTGTAACCACGAGGATAAGAATGTTTTCCCTCTCACTTTTAAATGATAAAGATTTGACTTGTGATCCGTCTATCTTGGGATAGTTAACTTCAATTTTATTCTGACAAGGAATCGGCTGATTGAGCATTCAAATATGGACAATTTCCCTTCTATGTCTCACCTTTAACGTTTGCAACAATTTTGAACTCCCTACCATGATTACCGATTGATAAACCCTCTGCTATCACTATTACTCTGGAGTCTCTTGTGTTAATTTAGCGTGTATGAAGTTTTCCTAGAACCCATTTCGTACGCTAATGAATGAACCTTATCTTGGGAGCTATTTGGCACTTGAATCGTCTGAGCATGAACCTTGTATTGAACGCTATTAGGCACCCTGAATTTTATGAAACACGATTTCTGATTGAACCACCAAGTTTCCCACCGGAGTGTAAAGTAAGTTTGCTTAAGTGCATTCTCTTGGCGTAATTCAGTTTTGTTCGCAATAAAGAAGAATGATGACAGGAGATATGTATTGAATTCTGGAAGCTGAATCATAATACTGTTAGGAACCAATATTCCTCCACCCTGAAACGACTATATGTTTGTTTAAATTCAGAGCGCGAAGTTTTTCCTTTCGGATGAATTGATCTTATTCTTGAAATCGCCTTCAGTATTCATAAACGACTGCTATGACGGTTAGTGACGCTAATAGTATTAGCTAAAGCTCTGACGATCTTGGTGAATTTGATAGATGATATTTTCTCATGAGTACTTGGGAAAATGGTCATTGTATGACTTAATAGTATGTTCGGAAACGAGGAAGAGCATGAAAATCATCTTTGCACTATGCTAGGAAATTCGTCGATCGTTTGTGCATTCTGAGAGATTGATAGTTGTAAAGACAACGATGTCCTTATTTGAGAATACCTCCTTAAATCCCGCAAGTTTTGAAAACTATCACCAACTGGTCAAGACCGATGACAGAATGAAGAACTGAAACCTTTTTGAACCTTGCAGAAGAATTCTGGAAGATGTTTGCAACTGATGATACCATGGAGAAATTTCATGAACAGAGAGAAGTAGCTTAGTTTGATTGAGAATGGAGTTTTGGAAAAGTTGAAATAGAGATTAGCTTCCATATCTTCGGGCAGAACGAATTTTGGGACATTCCAGAAAGAGACTCGGTTATACTCCTTTACAGCACAGAAGGTTTTGCGTATGCATCAAGACAACTAGAAGCGCGTCAGAAGAAGTATTTCACTGCCTGACCTGGAGTTGACAACAATGGCGGCTACCCTGAAGAGTGAAGACAGTCCTTACAAGGCAGAGTTGTTGGCGATGCAGAAGAAGAAATTCTAGTCAAGATGGCGAACCTGAAGCTGATGAAGACGTACAGTCTCACTTCCCTATCCATCTTGGTTGTACTAAGATGAATTGAGAGCGGAAGCAGACTGGATGATGAAGAGATTTAAAGATCGTGCCAGAAATCCACAACACTACATCACATTCCAAGAAGAACTGCAGGAGGCTAGATGAACCAGACACAAGTTCCCAATTTTGGTTTCACTTCCCGATTGATGAACAGACGAAGGCAGATTAACCGGACTTGAAGAGATTGGAGATGTTGAATGAGCGGAAATTTGAAACAGACCTTTCATGTTTGGGAGATTTGATTTTATGAAGGCCGAAGTTCTTGGCGACTAAATTTTATTTTCGTTGAATCTCTTAAGTTTCGCGATGAAGTAATAAGACCCTCTAATGATTTGAGTTCCCTAGAAGCATTTCAATCCGTGTTTATTTTTCGTATGTTCGGTGATGGCTTTGTTTTGAGAGATTTTGGCGAATTGTGGAAGATATGATGCTTGTGACGGCATACCTCACTTCTGCTAGGCAATCTGGGATTTTGATACTCTTGCGAATAATTTTGTTTCCCCTCTTGACTATGACATTTGATCTTGTAACCTTTGATGACTATAGAAGTACTAGGTGGATTAAGATAGGTGGTTTGATTTCGACTTGAGATAAAGTATGATCATCATGAAGGCATAATTATGTGGTGCTAGTATTATGACGCCTGATCAACGTGATAATACTTACACCATCTAACGTGCACTCATTGTGGCCATAGGATATCTTGGGAAGTACCTAAGAAGTTTAGAATTCGATTTCCGTTGGTTATCCGTGATTAGTGAGACTTTAGGTTCATCCTACCTATGCGTATACTCTGATTTCGTTCATTAAATATCTGGATGAGTTTGAACTCTCGTATTGCATTCTGTTGACCTCAGTTATATATCTTAAGCTCCTTGTAGAACTCTCCACTGATGATACAGTTAATCTGATTTGAAGTTCTGTTCATATTTCATATAAGCTTTTCGGAAGACTCACCTATCATCCATTTTGTTGAATGGTCCTTTTGATCAAAATCAAACTAATTTTGTCTCCTTCTGAGGAATCTGAACCCATCTTGTTTTGATCGAGTCATGAGAAACCATTTATTCTGAATAACCTTTTTGGAAGAACCTCCCCGAGTGTGAGGTTGTTCGTGACGATCTTTTGCGAATTGCTACAACTCTGTCTAACTTTGCGACTTCAAATTTCGAGGACGAAATTTTCTTTTAAGAGGGGAAGAGTTGTAAAACCCTAAATTCTGACTACCAAATTTTACGTCTAATTTGAAGTTTTTCTAAGTTATGGATACGATTTGTTATAAAACCGAAAGCAACTAAACGAATAAACCGTAAATCTAAAACGTTTAATTTCCACTTAACCTAAGTATTAATATATTTATAATTGAATTTTCGTGACATTTAAGGCTTAAAATACTTATGACATACTAAAGTTAAAAATTATACATATATAAAAAAAAAAACATATATATACGTTTAAACTTAGGTGCACGGACCGGAAATTCTAAATGAATGAGAACCAAGAGTGAAGCTAAATTCATGATTAGAAATAAATGGGAAAGGATCAATTTGAATCCCCAAAACTAGGCAATACTTTCTTTTGACATATCACCCTACACGGTTTGATATTAAACCGTATCCCATAAACTTTTCACCACACACAATTTATTTTTTTGAGAAAAAACCTAAAAGAAAGACTCCATAATCGGCTGCTACACCTCCTTGTCATCCCTGGTTTGACTTCCAGTGCAAGAAGGGTTTTCTGTGGTGATTTTACTCGACGTGTAGGCATGGGTTTCAGTTTGATTCGGAGAGAGTTTACTCGCGGGTATAAAGCGGTTCGAGGTAGGGTGTTGACTTAAGGTTCGGCTGAAGAAATCTAGGTTCGACCCAGTGTTTGTTTCCTCCTTGTTATCGCACCAGGGTACTTCTAAATCTATCTAAACTCCTTTCCTGCTCTTTTTTTTTATTTATCTGTGCATGTCGAATGTAGGATGGGTCGGCTGGTCTATAACGTGTATAAGAAACAAACCAACCTAACATCATCATTTCATAACCTTGGGTGTAATCGGCTGGGAGGTAGCATGTGATTCGTTTGGAACAAGTAACACCAATCAGACCTTGTTATTTTATTAAATCGACTAGCATGCACCTTATGTGAAACACAGAAAATCATAAATAATGAGTACGGTTATATAATCGAATATAAAACCTATGTATATACTTCAAGTGGAATAAAATAATAAAGGGATATGCATGAAATAACAAGTGACTAAAACAGTTCGTATGTGTTGATGAGTTTCGAATCGGTTTACATGCATTATTGGGTAATCAATTTTATACATAAAAAACATGATATTAACATAAGCAAAATATGGTGCGTTTGAATGTAGAGATTAAAGTGGGCATGGGGTACGTTTGGTTTATATATGTAACGAAGGGACGTTTGTTTCGGCTTAATTAAATAATAAGATCTCGTGCCGTCACGGGATAAATATTAATATCGTGGGTACGTTACTAAATTATATAAAATTATAATGACAGGTCCAAAATTATTATCTTGATATTATATTTATTAAAATAACCTTTAAAATAATTTTAATTGACTTTTAATATTTAATTCTTACAATTTACATTTTAGACCCTAAACTTTACTAAATTGTCGTAATTAACCCTAACTTATTAAATTGGTCATTTTAAACCTTAAATATTACTTAATCGTCGATAATAACCTTAAAGTGTTAAGGTACTAATTCAGGAAAGTTACTAAATATGGAAACCTACTATTTTTGGAAACCTGTTAATTATGAAACTTACAAAATTTGGAAACTTACTTAAAATGGAAAGTATACTAAAATAAGTAACCTGATTCTATGAATATAAAGTAATACTTTATCATATTCGTGTAGATCCGGTGAAGCAGGAGTAATTGTCATCTCTGTGTGATCATCGTTGGTTTTGATTTGCTTTCGTTAAGGTACAGATATTCTACCCTTTTTCAGTAAGGGTGTTTTCTTTCTCATGACTCATCGATTCTGATTCATTTTAAGATTCCCTAAGCCATTGCTATGTTCCCCTACACCTTGGTTCGTTTATTCGATTCATTTTGACTTTGATGTTCGATATGACCATGTTTACTTTGAACCTTTTGATATGAACCCTGTGATTTGGACTTTGATATTTGGACTATGACTACATGGACCTTTGCTTTGATTTGGACTTTGACATTTGACCCCAGTTTGATACCCGAGCCAAAATTTGTTTCCTAGCCATGAAGGTAACATGGCCGTGTCATTGATGCACCAATGGCATGACTCTATGTGTGTTCGAGTGATGTTACACACCGTCCCCATTTGATATGATATGCGCGCTTTATGATTTGTTATGGCCAATATGATTTGTTTGGGGGCGTATGGATGCATCCTAGATTTGCTTTGTATATGATATGATATGATATGATTTGATTTGGTGACTGATGATGGGTGCAATCCACGTCTTTCACAAAAAATTTGGGAGCTAGCTACTCCATTTGAAGAATGAGGACACCCCTCATATTATCTGATTATCTGAGAGGTCTCCCCTCTATATGATTATGAAGATATGATATGATATGATATGGGATATGTTATGATATGGGCTCGTGGTGGATTACTGTCCTAAACCTTTACTCTTTAAACCTTTACTTATATCTTATTCATTATGCTACTTCTGTTCATTTCCGTTTACTTTCGTTTCCGTTTATTATATATCTGTTCACTGGGCTTTTTAAGCTTAGCCGCACGTTTTCTTTTCGTGTGCGGCAGGTAATAAGCAGGACGACGGGTTTTGGGTATGAGTGAAGAGACTTTTGGACTTAGAAGACTTTGATAGTTATTCTGAAGTAGAGACCATTAGAAGGAGTTGCTTTTGCAGACTTAGTAATTAGCTTTTGTTTCCCTTGTATCCTTGTGTATTCAGTATTTCATTTGTAACCTTTGAGAATCTTTGTATTACTATTGAATGTATGCTTTGTTTGATCTGATATGAAGCCATTAACGTGATACTTCTACCCTTGCTGGGTTGGGGTGTTACAATTATGGTATCAGAGCGACAGGCTGCGATTCGTAATATAATTACCCTTGACCTGTGTAAGTTAGGACCACTAAGTTTTCCCTGTAGGCGCTCGTAAGACAACATTTGAAAATTTGCTTTAAGATTTCCCTATAGGAACCTAAGTTTTTGACCGGTGAGGAATGGGTAGACTATAAGGCATTTGCTTAAATATCTTGCTTCCACATCACTCTGATTCGTGCCTTGCTTTTGGTTAGATCCTGTTGATATCACTTTTGGAAAGCGAAAGCTTATGTTTTGCACCACCTAAGATTTGAACCTGATTAAATTTGGAAGGCATTGAGAAATTTCATAATAATTACCGACACTCTTTCATTTTGATAAAGGCCCACGTTGCACTCTGATCATTTTGTTAATCACTTTGATGCCTATTCGGGCATTCTGAGAACCTTCATGGCGATGACGTATTGGATATGTTTTGGTTATTTGTCTCTTGCTTTTGATAAGTATCTAAAAATCTTCCGAAACTATTTGATTTCGTTTCACCCATCTCTGTCCTTATAAGAAGCCTTGTGGTGTGTAACCACGAGGATAAGAATGTTTTCCCTCTCACTTTTAAATGATAAAGATTTGACTTGTGATCCGTCTATCTTGGGATAGTTAACTTCAATTTTATTCTGACAAGGAATCGGCTGATTGAGCATTCAAATATGGACAATTTCCCTTCTATGTCTCACCTTTAACGTTTGCAACAATTTTGAACTCCCTACCATGATTACCGATTGATAAACCCTCTGCTATCACTATTACTCTGGAGTCTCTTGTGTTAATTTAGCGTGTATGAAGTTTTCCTAGAACCCATTTCGTACGCTAATGAATGAACCTTATCTTGGGAGCTATTTGGCACTTGAATCGTCTGAGCATGAACCTTGTATTGAACGCTATTAGGCACCCTGAATTTTATGAAACACGATTTCTGATTGAACCACCAAGTTTCCCACCGGAGTGTAAAGTAAGTTTGCTTAAGTGCATTCTCTTGGCGTAATTCAGTTTTGTTCGCAATAAAGAAGAATGATGACAGGAGATATGTATTGAATTCTGGAAGCTGAATCATAATACTGTTAGGAACCAATATTCCTCCACCCTGAAACGACTATATGTTTGTTTAAATTCAGAGCGCGAAGTTTTTCCTTTCGGATGAATTGATCTTATTCTTGAAATCGCCTTCAGTATTCATAAACGACTGCTATGACGGTTAGTGACGCTAATAGTATTAGCTAAAGCTCTGACGATCTTGGTGAATTTGATAGATGATATTTTCTCATGAGTACTTGGGAAAATGGTCATTGTATGACTTAATAGTATGTTCGGAAACGAGGAAGAGCATGAAAATCATCTTTGCACTATGCTAGGAAATTCGTCGATCGTTTGTGCATTCTGAGAGATTGATAGTTGTAAAGACAACGATGTCCTTATTTGAGAATACCTCCTTAAATCCCGCAAGTTTTGAAAACTATCACCAACTGGTCAAGACCGATGACAGAATGAAGAACTGAAACCTTTTTGAACCTTGCAGAAGAATTCTGGAAGATGTTTGCAACTGATGATACCATGGAGAAATTTCATGAACAGAGAGAAGTAGCTTAGTTTGATTGAGAATGGAGTTTTGGAAAAGTTGAAATAGAGATTAGCTTCCATATCTTCGGGCAGAACGAATTTTGGGACATTCCAGAAAGAGACTCGGTTATACTCCTTTACAGCACAGAAGGTTTTGCGTATGCATCAAGACAACTAGAAGCGCGTCAGAAGAAGTATTTCACTGCCTGACCTGGAGTTGACAACAATGGCGGCTACCCTGAAGAGTGAAGACAGTCCTTACAAGGCAGAGTTGTTGGCGATGCAGAAGAAGAAATTCTAGTCAAGATGGCAAACCTGAAGCTGATGAAGACGTACAGTCTCACTTCCCTATCCATCTTGGTTGTACTAAGATGAATTGAGAGCGGAAGCAGACTGGATGATGAAGAGATTTAAAGATCGTGCCAGAAATCCACAACACTACATCACATTCCAAGAAGAACTGCAGGAGGCTAGATGAACCAGACACAAGTTCCCAATTTTGGTTTCACTTCCCGATTGATGAACAGACGAAGGCAGATTAACCGGACTTGAAGAGATTGGAGATGTTGAATGAGCGGAAATTTGAAACAGACCTTTCATGTTTGGGAGATTTGATTTTATGAAGGCCGAAGTTCTTGGCGACTAAATTTTATTTTCGTTGAATCTCTTAAGTTTCGCGATGAAGTAATAAGACCCTCTAATGATTTGAGTTCCCTAGAAGCATTTCAATCCGTGTTTATTTTTCGTATGTTCGGTGATGGCTTTGTTTTGAGAGATTTTGGCGAATTGTGGAAGATATGATGCTTGTGACGGCATACCTCACTTCTGCTAGGCAATCTGGGATTTTGATACTCTTGCGAATAATTTTGTTTCCCCTCTTGACTATGACATTTGATCTTGTAACCTTTGATGACTATAGAAGTACTAGGTGGATTAAGATAGGTGGTTTGATTTCGACTTGAGATAAAGTATGATCATCATGAAGGCATAATTATGTGGTGCTAGTATTATGACGCCTGATCAACGTGATAATACTTACACCATCTAACGTGCACTCATTGTGGCCATAGGATATCTTGGGAAGTACCTAAGAAGTTTAGAATTCGATTTCCGTTGGTTATCCGTGATTAGTGAGACTTTAGGTTCATCCTACCTATGCGTATACTCTGATTTCGTTCATTAAATATCTGGATGAGTTTGAACTCTCGTATTGCATTCTGTTGACCTCAGTTATATATCTTAAGCTCCTTGTAGAACTCTCCACTGATGATACAGTTAATCTGATTTGAAGTTCTGTTCATATTTCATATAAGCTTTTCGGAAGACTCACCTATCATCCATTTTGTTGAATGGTCCTTTTGATCAAAATCAAACTAATTTTGTCTCCTTCTGAGGAATCTGAACCCATCTTGTTTTGATCGAGTCATGAGAAACCATTTATTCTGAATAACCTTTTTGGAAGAACCTCCCCGAGTGTGAGGTTGTTCGTGACGATCTTTTGCGAATTGCTACAACTCTGTCTAACTTTGCGACTTCAAATTTCGAGGACGAAATTTTCTTTTAAGAGGGGAAGAGTTGTAAAACCCTAAATTCTGACTACCAAATTTTACGTCTAATTTGAAGTTTTTCTAAGTTATGGATACGATTTGTTATAAAACCGAAAGCAACTAAACGAATAAACCGTAAATCTAAAACGTTTAATTTCCACTTAACCTAAGTATTAATATATTTATAATTGAATTTTCGTGACATTTAAGGCTTAAAATACTTATGACATACTAAAGTTAAAAATTATACATATATAAAAAAAAAAACATATATATACGTTTAAACTTAGGTGCATGGACCGGAAATTCTAAATGAATGAGAACCAAGAGTGAAGCTAAATTCATGATTAGAAATAAATGGGAAAGGATCAATTTGAATCCCCAAAACTAGGCAATACTTTCTTTTGACATATCACCCTACACGGTTTGATATTAAACCGTATCCCATAAACTTTTCACCACACACAATTTATTTTTTTGAGAAAAAACCTAAAAGAAAGACTCCATAATCGGCTGCTACACCTCCTTGTCATCCCTGGTTTGACTTCCAGTGCAAGAAGGGTTTTCTGTGGTGATTTTACTCGACGTGTAGGCATGGGTTTCAGTTTGATTCGGAGAGAGTTTACTCGCGGGTATAAAGCGGTTCGAGGTAGGGTGTTGACTTAAGGTTCGGCTGAAGAAATCTAGGTTCGACCCAGTGTTTGTTTCCTCCTTGTTATCGCACCAGGGTACTTCTAAATCTATCTAAACTCCTTTCCTGCTCTTTTTTTTTATTTATCTGTGCATGTCGAATGTAGGATGGGTCGGCTGGTCTATAACGTGTATAAGAAACAAACCAACCTAACATCATCATTTCATAACCTTGGGTGTAATCGGCTGGGAGGTAGCATGTGATTCGTTTGGAACAAGTAACACCAATCAGACCTTGTTATTTTATTAAATCGACTAGCATGCACCTTATGTGAAACACAGAAAATCATAAATAATGAGTACGGTTATATAATCGAATATAAAACCTATGTATATACTTCAAGTGGAATAAAATAATAAAGGGATATGCATGAAATAACAAGTGACTAAAACAGTTCGTATGTGTTGATGAGTTTCGAATCGGTTTACATGCATTATTGGGTAATCAATTTTATACATAAAAACATGATATTAACATAAGCAAAATATGGTGCGTTTGAATGTAGAGATTAAAGTGGGCATGGGGTACGTTTGGTTTATATATGTAACGAAGGGACGTTTGTTTCGGCTTAATTAAATAATAAGATCTCGTGCCGTCACGGGATAAATATTAATATCGTGGGTACGTTACTAAATTATATAAAATTATAATGACAGGTCCAAAATTATTATCTTGATATTAATTTATTAAAATAACCTTTAAAATAATTTTAATTGACTTTTAATATTTAATTCTTACAATTTACATTTTAGACCCTAAACTTTACTAAATTGTCGTAATTAACCCTAACTTATTAAATTGGTCATTTTAAACCTTAAATATTACTTAATCGTCGATAATAACCTTAAAGTGTTAAGGTACTAATTCAGGAAAGTTACTAAATATGGAAACCTACTATTTTTGGAAACCTGTTAATTATGAAACTTACAAAATTTGGAAACTTACTTAAAATGGAAAGTATACTAAAATAAGTAACCTGATTCTATGAATATAAAGTAATACTTTATCATATTCGTGTAGATCCGGTGAAGCAGGAGTAATTGTCATCTCTGTGTGATCATCGTTGGTTTTGATTTGCTTTCGTTAAGGTACAGATATTCTACCCTTTTTCAGTAAGGGTGTTTTCTTTCTCATGACTCATCGATTCTGATTCATTTTAAGATTCCCTAAGCCATTGCTATGTTCCCCTACACCTTGGTTCGTTTATTCGATTCATTTTGACTTTGATGTTCGATATGACCATGTTTACTTTGAACCTTTTGATATGAACCCTGTGATTTGGACTTTGATATTTGGACTATGACTACATGGACCTTTGCTTTGATTTGGACTTTGAAATTTGACCCCAGTTTGATACCCGAGCCAAAATTTGTTTCCTAGCCATGAAGGTAACATGGCCGTGTCATTGATGCACCAATGGCATGACTCTAGTGTGTTCGAGTGATGTTACACACCGTCCCCATTTGATATGATATGCGCGCTTTATGATTTGTTATGGCCAATATGATTTGTTTGGGGGGCGTATGGATGCATCCTAGATTTGCTTTGTATATGATATGATATGATATGATTTGATTTGGTGACTGATGATGGGTGCAATCCACGTCTTTCACAAAAATTTGGGAGCTAGCTACTCCATTTGAAGAATGAGGACACCCCTCATATTATCTGATTATCTGAGAGGTCTCCCCTCTATATGATTATGAAGATATGATATGATATGATATGGGATATGTTATGATATGGGCTCGTGGTGGATTACTGTCCTAAACCTTTACTCTTTAAACCTTTACTTATATCTTATTCATTATGCTACTTCTGTTCATTTTCGTTTACTTTCGTTTCCGTTTATTATATATCTGTTCATTGGGCTTTTTAAGCTCAGCCGCACGTTTTCTTTTCGTGTGCGGCAGGTAATAAGCAGGACGACGGGTTTTGGGTATGAGTGAAGAGACTTTTGGACTTAGAAGACTTTGATAGTTATTCTGAAGTAGAGACCATTAGAAGGAGTTGCTTTTGCAGACTTAGTAATTAGCTTTTGTTTCCCTTGTATCCTTGTGTATTCAGTATTTCATTTGTAACCTTTGAGAATCTTTGTATTACTATTGAATGTATGCTTTGTTTGATCTGATATGAAGCCATTAACGTGATACTTCTACCCTTGCTGGGTTGGGGTGTTACAAATACATTCTAAAAAAGAAAAAGTCCTAGAATAACATCATAAAATTTCCTATAAAAAGACACTAGGAGAAACTAAAAAGAAAGGCTCGTATTGAGGAGGATGAGAGAGCATGTTAAGACGCTCTAGAATGTGGTTTAAGATGAACCGCATTTCATTTTGGAGCTCATGGACCAAAATGTTTGACCTTTCGGCCAAATGAGCGGTCCTTTCACACATGGAGCATCCATGTCTTGGAAAACCAGGAGGAAGGGTAGGTTCATTGTTTTGTGGTGGTGGGGGTGGGTTATTTGGTGGTGGTGGTGGTGATTGGTTGTTTGATGGTGGTGGTGGTTGTTGGTTGGATGATGTTGGAGTAGGAATGGAGTTCATCAAGATGGTTTGGAGATCCATCGCTTCACCAAGGCGTGAATCCACCATGTTAGAAAGAGCATAGAGGCGGGTGAGTTCGTCACTAATCTCCTCTTGGGTTTGTGGCTCATTTATCCACATTGCCTCATCAATGGCGATGAGTGTGGATGTGGGTGAGAGAGGTGGTATTTGTGGTTGAGGTGGTGGTGCATCACGGTATAAAGGACCGTGGATATCCGAAAAAATGGGATGGAAAAGCATGGGTTGTTGACCTTCAAAGGTCATGGGTGGAGGATTGGTTGATCTTGGTGGAAGATCTTCCAAGTCATCAAGATATGGGTGTGGTGATGAAGGTAGAGTTCTAAATAACTCCATTGGTTGCAATTTGGATGAATTTGGAGGTGATGGTGACTTAACAGGTTGTGATGGAGTGGGTGGTGGTGTGGTTGCTATTGGAGTGATTGTTGGTGGTGGAGTTTGAATGACAACATTTGATGGTGTAGGAGTGGAAAGAGTGAGAAAATTCTCACTTGCTATAGGTGATGAGATATTTAGAGGAGATGATTCCTCTAATGATGAGTTAGCAAGGTTTATGAAACAACAAGGCTTAACACTAATACGAGCAGTTCTTTTTGGAGGTCTACTAGTGGAAGAGTTGTTGGATTTGGTCATGGTGAAGTAAGGTAACTAAGAAGTGCAGGATGTATGTATAGAAGAAGATGAGTGAGTGAGTTTTGATCAATCTTATGGTTCTAATTCATTCTAAATCATCCTAATACTCCTAATGATTAGTAGAATAAACTTAAACAATAACTAGAATCTATAAACTAAGGATCGGGATTAATTGGGATTTTGAGAAAAGTTACTGTTGACACCTGCGGATCCAATCGTTAACAAAGACGGATCTAAATTTTTGGATACGCCAAATCCGCAGGTTCAGGGCTGGCGGAGCCAAAATGTATAACAGGTGGATCCAAATTTTGGGATCCGCCATATTCGCCATTCAGATGAGCTAAAACAAACAGAGAGAATGTCAAATTTCGCGTTTTTAGTTCAATTCCCAAAAATTCTCCTAAAACATATGTAATAGCTAATATGTGATACAAAACTACTAAATATATAGGTTCTAACACACGTTTACACATAAATTAATCCGATCATCATAACTTACCATAATGGGAGTTAAGCCAAACGGTGGCTTAAATTCGGAAAATTGATAACAACATGTGTTATCGCCCTGCAATTTTAAGTTAGTTCACCTAAAAGCTAAGTACTACCATAATATCTTAAGAAACATACATATTCAAAACATCATTGTTTTGAAAAAGTCTAATGCCAAACACTCCTTTCATTTTAACTTCTTGCTCAATTTCTTGTAACCCTTGTGAAGCTTTATGATCCATCGGCCCAAATTCTTCACCATTCCCTTCATTTGACGAAGCTCCTCTGATTCATTTGGGATCGGTGGAAGTTGACTCAAGTATTCCGGTGTAGAGATCCTAGAGTTAGGCAAACCATCATCTTCGCTCATTGATGATGATGATGATGATGTAGAGGGATAAGGACGTTTGCCTTTTGCTACGGCAACCCTATGACTACTTAGAGGGACAAAGGTATGTGGAATCTCGTCGTAGTTGGGAACAAAATCTAAAGCATTTCTAGGAATGGGTTCAAAGGCTCTAT
Organism: Artemisia tridentata subsp. tridentata; assembly: GCA_021014915.2. Classification (NCBI taxonomy): domain Eukaryota; kingdom Viridiplantae; phylum Streptophyta; class Magnoliopsida; order Asterales; family Asteraceae; genus Artemisia; species Artemisia tridentata. The sequence continues at coordinate 257,161,651 of CP139505.1, forward strand.
AGAGACGGTTCAAAAGCATCCCGTAGGGCATTACGGTGGTACCTTGAATCGGAATATCGGCCATTCTCTTGGCGATATAGTATGCAAGGTTGAAAGGTTGACGGTTTGACACATAATACATCATATAACAAAGATAAGCATTGATATGATCTCGATTCCCTATCGTGCTAATGACATTTTCCCTCAAAACTTCTTCAAGCTTCTTAAATTGAGGCTTTAGTTCATTTAGTTCCATGGTAAATGGGTCACTATCTACTTGACAACCTCGATACAACCTAGTTTGGTTATTCCTAGGAAAAAAGAGATGCTCACGAATGACTTCTTTTGCGGTTAAAGGTGTGGCATATGGTGCCGTTCGATCAAGGTTTGATTCTAAGATTGTCAATGACCATTTATCGGAATAGACACATGTTCCTTGATTTGGAACTCCTAAGACATCACCAAATTGATCAAGAGGAATGTTGAATAGGGTTCCATTGTCTCTAAAGTGAATGTTCATGTAACCATGGTCGTTTGAACTGAGACCTAAACTAGCATAGAATTCAAGTATAAATCTAGGTATTATCGGTTCATCAATATCTAGAAGACCATCGAAGTGAATAGCGGCTAATTGTTCTCTAAGCATGGTTCCTTCATAGAATGAGGAATCTACAACCCTACCCTCATGGACATATCATTTTTCTAAGGCTTCAAAAATATTTACTTGAGCTTCGGTGAGGCCTTTGGTTTTGTGGTGTTTGGGAAGGTATTTGATTGTTGGTTTGTGATCATAATTGGTTGCGGGAGGCATGATTATCCTAGATACAAAAAATATATAGTTAAGTTGAAATTATCGAAAATACATACATACATAATATATATATATATATATATATATATATATATAGTGTGTGTGCCTACTTGGGGACGAAGTGAAGGTACAGTTATCTCGACTCCTTTTGATTCATGAAAATTTTGTTTTTGTAAGTTTTATGATAAAATAAGAGATAACCCGAACACTCCTACTTTAATGTAGCTTCATTTGAATGTACCCGAAAATAAATATTAGTTATGTATTCCCTTTAGCATTCAAGAGACATTATGCAAGTGATGTTTAAAAACATAATGTTTTTGTATTTGTATGAACAATGTCCAGAAACCATTTTTCCTAGTCGTGAGAAGATTTTGGCAAAAATTTCTCATGGGGTTTTTGATGAATAATGATAATGTACTACAAGATGCAATTTCTAACTAAGAAAAACATGATTTGATATGCAATTCAGTAAATATTGTTTCATGATTTTACAAAAGTTATGCATATACCCCAAGTTTTGATTTTGAGCATGAAATAGAAATCCTAGACGCAGATCAGGAATGTACATGTAATTAGGATACTTACAGTGATGTTTAGAGCACAAATTTGTTAAAGAAGATAGCCTAAATTGTAAGTTTGGTGAAGTATGGGTTGAATTCCAGTAGGTGATAAGTTTTAGGGAAGTGTGATGAATAGTACAGGGTATTTTTTTAATATATAAAAAGTACCTCAGCAAGTGACGGATCCGGCAGATCCAAAACAAGGGATCCGCCCTTGTTATCGTTTGGATCCGCAGGATCAGAACACAGGGTTTGTTTATTGCCGAGTTTGGTTTAACTAGGATTTGAGCTAATGTTTTATCTACTCACTAGGTTCTATTAATCCTAAACCAAGTCTAAGATAGTTAAAAGGTTCTCTCTTGAGTGGTTTTGTGAGAATATCGGTAATGTTGTCCTCTGAGGAAACTTTCTCAATTGAGATGTTTCCTTTCTGAACATTGTCACGTAGGAAATGGTGACGCATTTCTATGTGTTTGGTTCTAGCGTGTTGGACTGGATTTTTGCTGAGACCGATAGCTCCTTTGTTGTCGCAAAGAATGGGAATGTCTTTGAGTTCAATTCATAGTCGACGAGAGCTTGTTTCATCCACAGTGCTTGTTGACACGCCTTTCCTGCAGACACATACTCTGCCTCGGTTGTTGAAATTGCGAGGGCTGTTTGTTTCTTAGCGCACCATGAGGTGAGACAATGTCCTACAAAAGTACAAATACCGCTAGTACTTTTTCTATCAATATAGTCACCGGCATGGTCTGAGTCGGCATACACTATGGTTTCTACACCCGTTCCTTTGGGATACCATAATCCTAAATGTGTAGTGCCTTTAATGTACCTAAATATCCGTTTAACGGCTTCAAGATGGGATATTTTGGGGTCTTCTTGAAAATGTGCACATAGAAAAACAGTAAACATAATGTCCGGCCTACAAGCCGTAAGATAGAGCAAACTACCAATCATTCCTCTATATTTAGTGCTATCTACAGATTCATTTTCTTCATCCTTTGTAAGTTTAGTTTCGGAGGACACGGGTGTTTTCATAGGTTTTGAGTCTTTAAGGCCAAACTTCTTAAGCATATCTTTGATATACTTTGATTGGTTGAAGAATATCCCATCTTCTAATTGTTTTATTTGGAGACATAAGAAAAAGTTCAGTTCCCCCATCATACTCATTTCAAATTTGTCATGCATGATTTTTGAGAAATCGTCACATAGCTCTTGACAAGTTGAACCGAATATAATGTCATCCACATATATTTGGACTATGATAATATGTGATCCCTTTTTCTTGGTGAAAAGAGTATTGTCTACTAGGACCATGGTATACTTATGGTCAACTAAGAAGGTCTTAAGACGATCATACCAAGCTTTTGGTGCTTGCTTAAGTCCGTATAAAGCTTTCTTAAGTTTGTAAACATGATTTGGTTTTTGAAAATCGGCAAAGCCAGGAGGTTGTGCAACATATACTTCTTCATTTATAAATCTGTTTAAAAATGCACTTTTGACATCCATTTGAAATAATTTAAAATCATGTGCACATGCATATGCAAGTAGTATCCTAATAGACTCAAGTCTAGTTACGGGTGAAAATGTTTCATCGTAATCTATACCTTCTTGTTGATTGTAGCCTTGTGCTACTAGCCTAGCTTTGTTTCTAGATACTATGCCATTTTCGTCCATTTTATTTCTAAAAACCCATTTTGTACCGATTATGGTTTTATTTTTAGGTTGTGGAACTAATGTCCAAACGTCATTTCTAAGAAATTGATTTAATTCCTCTTGCATTGCAATAACCCAAGATTCATCTTTTATAGCCTCATTTATATTTTTATGCTCAATTGTTGAAACAAAACAAAAGAAGTTACTTTCATTTTGAGCTTTAGATCTCAATGTTCTTTTATTAATTTTTCCTATGATGTTTTCTAATGGATGACTCTTGGTTTCTTAAATATTAACAATTTCTCTTTTAACCAGTTCAATTTCTTTGTCACTTTCAACATTTTCTTGATTTTGGATCATTTGACTTTCAACTAAGTCATCATCAACCAAAGGTGATGTCTTAGAGGGAGGTGGACTTTCGTCGAATGTTACGTTCAACGATTCCTCGACTCTTGAGGTTTCTTTGTTCAAGACTATGTATGCTTTGCTATTTTGTGAGTATCCAAGAAATACACCTTCATATGACTTTGGATCAAACTTGGTGAGATAATCCTTTGTGTTTAAAATGAAGCACTTGCTACCAAAAACTCTAAAATATCCTAATGTTGGCATTTTACCTCGGTAAAGTTCATATGGTGTTTTCTTTAGGAATGGTCTAATTAAAACTCGATTTAGAATATATGTGGATGTATCTACAGCGTGACACCAAAACTTTTGTGGTATGTTTTGTTCATTTAACATAGTTCTACTCATTTCTTGAATTGTTCTATTTTTACGTTCTACTACACCATTAGATTGAGGAGTTCGAGGAGCCGAGAAATTATGTGAAATGCCATTAGCATCACAAAAAACTCCAAATTGTATTTCATTGTCAAATTCACGACCATGATCGGTTCTTATTGACACTATACTATTTCTTATTTGGTTTTGAATTATTTTACTTAAAATTTCAAACTTATAAAAGGCCTCGTTTTTAGTTTTCATAAATTTTGTCCATGTATACCTAGAGTAATCATCCACTATAACCAAAGTATAAAAGTTTCCTCCATAACTTTGTATAGTGGATGGACCAAACAAATCCATATGCAACAATTCTAGACACCTAGATGTAGACACCATATTTTTAGCCTTATGGCTATTATGAACTTGTTTCCCAATTTTGCAAGCATCACAAAAGTGTTGGTCATATTTCAACTTGGGTAGGTTCCTAACGAGTTCCTTAGATGATAAGGATTGAATTAACCTCATATTGGCATGACCTAAACATCGATGCCATAGAGTTGAGTTTTCGTCCAAAGAAGTAAGACAAAGCTTGTCTTTGGGTGTTTTATCCAATTTCATAACGTAAACGTTATTCTTTAAAAAACCTTTTCCTACTGTTATGCCATCTTTAAGTATTTTGCTTCCATTTTCACTGAAAAGGACGTTATACTTTTTGCGGCACAATTGACTTATACTAAGCAAGTTAAAACCTAAATTATCAACATGAGCAACATCATCGATAAAGAGAGAGTCATGAGAGATTGTACCTTTTCCGATGATTTTACTTTTAAGCTTGCTACCGAATGTGACATTACCTCCGTCGTACACTTGGTAGGTTGAGAAAAGGCTTTTGTTTCCCGTCATGTGTCTTGAACACCCACTATCTTTAATCCACTCATCTAGTTCTAACTCAACTTTCAAGCACACCTAAGTTCATGAAAAACTCAAGTGTTTGGTCCCCAATATCTCATGGGTCCGTTTGGGTTAAACATAACATTGTCATGGTTCATGTAAGGAACTGGTAGACAATTGTTCCATGGCATGTAATTAGGACCTTGAAAGTTTCTACACATGTTTTGGTTCCAATTACTTTGGTAAATATGTTGTGAGTTAACATTACTCTTTGGAAAGGGGTGTTTGGGAAAACTAGTTTGAGGTCTCTGTTGAACCGTTTTAACTCTATACTCATTTCTAGCTTGACTTCTTCCTATATAAACTGTTGGTTTTTATTTGTTATTAGTTATACTAGTACTAGGTTTTCTAGTGACTTTAACGAATTTAGTATGATCAGATTTAAGAACCTTCTGTTCATTACTTGTACCTGCGGATCCTTTGGGTACAACTGGCGGATCCAAAACTTTGGATCCGTCGGATCCGTGGCCTTCTGACTTAGTTGAACAATTTCTTTTTCTTTCTCTTTTTGTTTCTTAAAGTCGCTTAAGGTTCCTAATTTCATAAAACCGAGTCCGGTTTTATCATGAGGAAGTTTTTGTATCTTCATTATCTCATCTATACAACTTATATTTTTATCAAACTTTTTAAACTTAGAATTTTGTTTGATAAGTTCTTCCTGTGTGGACTTAAGTGTTTCAAGTTCTAGTTTAAGTTCTTGACAAGAGACACAGGTTTCTTTACTATTTTTACCCTTTTCCATTCGTATCTCTTTTTCTTTAAACCTGTGGGAAACTAGAAGGGGGGGTTGAATAGTTTACCGGTTTAATAACTTATTTTAAAAATCTTGTTTTAAAAGTTGGTTATTGGAAACTTTGATTCGAACTCTATGTGTAATCAATCAACACCAATATGAACTACACACTAAGCTAAGTAATAATAACAAATAAAAGTAAAGAGTAGAGTTGGAAAGATCAAACCGAGACAGAGGATTTATAGTGGTTCGGCTACGAAGCTCTTCTTCGCCCTACTCCACTCCCCGAGTACCACACTCGAGAGTTTCAAGCACTATGTCAACAACCTCCCTTAAGGCGGAGAAAACCGTACACGTCGCTTATCCTATTACCGACACTAAGCTAGATGTCGAGTGCTAATCTTAGCTAGCACCAATCTACCAAGGTCCACGTGACCAAACACACAAGCCCAATGGCTTCAAGAGATCACCAAGATCTCAACACGATCACAATGATCAACACTCACTTCACTCTACTCAACTAACACTAACCTAATGACCCTTGATCTTCTTGATCAATCACACAAGCCCAATGTCTTCAAGAGATGTTCACTATCTCTATAGATCACACTTGATCTTCACTCTCACTCACAAAAAGGAAATATACTTGATGTATGCTAAGATACAACAAGGTTGTAACAAGTGTTACAAAAAACCTATCAACTACAACTCTAGTATCTTCTTGATTACTTGAGTTCTTCTCTTGCTAATGAAGAGGGATGACAACACCTTGTATCAACTTGGATACTTGTGTTCTTCTCTTGCTAGTGAAGAGGTATGAAGAGGATCACTTGAAGGATGATTGGATCACTCTTGAAACAAAGAAAAACTAATCTAAATGACCCTAAGAAGTGAAAGGTGTGAGAGGATTTGACTAAGGGATTTTTCTGGGTGTAAAGGGTGCCTAAAACTGTGAAAGAGGTGGGTATTTATAGGCAAAGAAAATCTGAACGTTACAATTCAAAATGGTACGGACGGCTCCACTAAATGACCCACGGCTCCGTTAAATTTAATGGTACCGTGGAGCCGTGGTAGACTAGGACGCTCCAAATTTTGTCTTTTATGGTGAAAACTTATTTGGGGAAGGTTGGAGCTGATTTTGGGGGGAAAAATAGCTGTTGTGATTTTCAAACTTATTTTTCCATTAAAACATTTCTTAATATTTCAAAAATAATTTGTCATGTGTATTTTTGAAAAAATGTTTTGTCCCATTTAAAATGTGAATTTTCAAAACATGAATTCACTTCTTTGATCACTAGTTCAAGTTGTAACTTTGTTCAAGAGTGATTTGCTTAGAAACGGGATCTTCCGATTAAAAGCTTGTTAACGTTAATTTTAACGTAACGTGAGTTCACATTTTGTCATCCTCAAAACGTGAAGTAATTGAAAGATATAAATAACGTTTTTAGAACATTATTTGCATCAATAATCTCCCCCTTTTTGATGATGACAAAATATAAACTCATTTTAGGTTAAAATTAGTTTTAACAAGTTTTTAATGAGTTTACTCCCATTTTCTCCCCCTTTTTGTCAAATCAAAAAGGTGGTTAAGGCTCCCCCTTGATGTGTACTCCCCTTCATTTGGAGAACATAAAGGAATCGAGCAATGGATCGTGCTACAAAACAAAGTTAGACGACAAATATACAATATCTAACAAGTAGCACATTTGTGACAAATAACCAATCATTTAAAAGGAAAAAACCCTCCACATAAAAACATTCATTCATAAAACAAACACGTGTCATAGTAATGTATGACTACATAGAAAGCACTAAGAAAGATAACAAGAAGCCTAAATTCCTAATGACTAGAGACAAGCTTCATTTCCAAGAGGGGTCCTAAGAGTTTATTGTGGAGGACTAAACAAGAAAGTGTTTAGTTGTTTTGGTTAGGAGGTGGTGGAGATTGGGGCCCCATTTGAGGTGGTGGAGGTGTCAAGAGATGTTCTATAAAGTAGAACATGAAATGAATCTCGTCTCTTAAGAAGTAGATGAGATTACGGTTGTGGAGACAACATAGGCAATTAGCACTATGTAACTCAAAGGGATGTGGTTGGTTGGGTTGTGCCATGATAGGAGATGGTGATTGTGGTAGGGTTGTTGGAGGTGAAATTGGCATGGCATTGTCCAATGGGGTGAAGGGAGATGGTGTGTATTCCATTGATGATGTAGTGTAATAGGATGATGAAGATGTTGTGTAGGTAGATGATGTTTTAGATGGTGCATAAGGTGGTGATGGTGAGTATGGAGTGGCTTGGGAAGGTGGTGTCATAGCTTCATCATCTCTTGTGAGATCCACAAAGAGTGGTTTTGAGGGTGGTTTTACGGTTATCCTAGGTTTCTTGGAGATTTGAGAGGTTGAACCATGTGTGGAGGACATGGTGTTTGTGTGATGGGAGGTTGAAGGTGAAGTGCAAGATAAGCTTGCAAGGGTGAGGCCTTATATAGGCAAGTTGGGTGAAATTTGAATTAAAGTTGATCCTATGGTGTAGGAGGGGAATCCTAGGGTGAATGTGAGGATGCAAGGTTTGCAGGTTTGAGGTTAGGGTGATAGGGAAGTAGGAGCATTAGGAAAAATCCGTTATACAGGGTCACGGCTCCGTTAAATACCCCACGGTACCGTTAAATTTAACGGTGCCGTCCCTATTTAGTGGTGCCGTGACACTGTTGGCACGAAAATTTCCTTGCAGGCTAGTTTTGGGCAGCTAGGGGGAATTTTCTAGGGAAACTAATTCCTGGAAATGAGAGTGCCTCAACTCACTAGGTACTTATTTACCTAATATATCCATACAATGCTATATCTAGCACATAAGGATGATCATGCAATGTTCTCAAATAATCATAAGCATGCAAGCATAAGAGGACAAGATAAAATAACATTCAAATATCACAAAGAATATTCATGTAAGAATGTAAGATAATTAGAACATTAATTCCTAAAATTATCTATTAGTAATAAACCCTAGTGAGAGATATAAATCTCTTCCTAACTACTTATGACTTGAGCATTCCCCCTTCTTGTCACACTCTCGTCTTGAGTATTTGTCTCATTCTCATGAATAGGATCATCAAAGGGTGCATAGTGGGTGGTGAATTCGGAAGTGAGGATGGTTGAGACATATGACTCGGTTATGGGTTTCATGACAGGTGTGAATAGGGAGTATTGAGGACCATGAAGGTAAGGGTGAAAGGTTATGAAGTGATGATAGAGACGGGTTAGGAACATCCCATAATGTATCAATTTATTCTGTTACCATTGAGATGTACAATTCGCTTAGCGAAGAAGTAAGCAAGATTGTAAGGTTGTTGGGTTAAGAGACAGTAAATCATATGAGCACAACACGCCGGGAGTTACTCACGATTTCCTGTGAGACTTAGAACATTTTCTCGCAGGATGACTGCCCAAGAAAGTAGTTCATGACGCACTTCTTCCAGACGAATTTTCGTTGGATGTGGGTGAGGGTGAGTACGGATGATTTTGGTTAGTTCGGTTGGAGAGGGTATGTACGAACAGTACGGACTATTCTCCTCACAATAGTGAAAGAGAGACTCAAGACACCAATCTTCAGTATAGGCACATTGCCCATGTGATGAAGCGAAAAGTGTACCGCTTTTAAGGGGTCATTTAAGCCCGAAATCGTATTTATTTGATCAAATATTGCCCTAAATCGTTCCTTTTGTCATTTTAGGTACTTTTGAGGAGAAATCTGGAAAAGGAGGCATTTTGGACGTTTTTGGAGCATTAAAGTGAAGAAAACGGCAAAGTCTCAAGAATCGGCTAAAAGTTACTCTTGACGGCGTCACAATTAACATGGGACGGCGTCATGCCTTGGCAAGAAAAGTTGGATGTGAAATTTACTCATGACGGGCCAGTGAGTTTGCATGAGAATTCTGACGGCGTCACGCTTTAACTAAATCAAGGGCGTCACAGCTTAAATCATAAGGGGACGGCGTCACGTTCATGATCCGACGGCGTCAAGCCTTGATAAGCCAGAATGGATTTTTGAAGAGCTAAAGAGGGACGGCGTCAAGATGGTCATCCGGGAACCCTAAAAGCGGCGAGGTGACGGCGTCACAATGCATAAGGTGACGCCGTCAGATGTCAAAGTCTATATATAGTTTTCTAATTTTTTGTCATTAGGGGAGAGCTTAGTGTGTGGAATTTTGGGATAAAACCCTAAGACGATTTTAGCTACTTTTTCAGGGCTTTTTGCCTTGAGATCTTCCATGTTTCATTGAAAGATAAGTTATCAATTAATCATTCAATATGTCTATGTGTTGTTTGATTCTATCTTATGCTTGTCTTTTGTTTAACATGTTAGGCTAATTTTATCTTGTGTTTGCTTAGATCTAATGAAATCTAGCTATTGATTATTGGTTGTTAGTGTGTTGTTAGTTGTATTGGATGATTGTTTATCTATGTTAGGCTTAAGAAAACTGGCTAACTTCCTATTCGGTAACTTGCTTGAACGTCTTAAGAAACATGAACCAAACGCGTACTAAAGGTTTTTATGGTTGTATTTAATGCACAAGCGAATTCTAGTGATCCCATGTTAGGAGCTTCCTAGCCGGCTCGACATAGGAGTGAAGTAGGAGCTTGTAGAGTTTGGGGAAGTAAGTACGCCACCCCACGAATGGTATTAAGGAATACACCCGTCATCCACGCGACTAATACACACTAATTAACCGGTAAAAGATAGTTAGGGAGTAAGGAAATCTAAGTAAACACATTTCTCTACACATAAGTTTCTCACCACTTTTCATTTTTGTTATTTTATTTTATTTGCATTTGTAGTAATTTGGGTTAGTTGACTAGCAACTAATTCCGCCCACTCCTTCAAAACCCGAGATTTTACTTGCTTTTATAAATTATAAAAAACATAAAAAGAATCTTCCTCAACCCTTAGACCTAATTAGAGTAGCCTTTCACACCTAACGAACACTATTCCCTGTGGAGAACGATCAATCCCCCGTACTTACCACTACACTATACTACATCGGTCAGGTACACTGCCTGGTGGGGTTGTAAGCCTCTTGAGATCCCTCGAGAGGTAAAACCTGTTGTAAGGTTGCAAAACCCACGCATCAAGTTTTTGGCGCCGCTGCCGGGGAATAGTTATTGCTTAGGTTGAAATTTTATTTTTATTAGGTCTACTCACAAGATTCCTATCAAGTGAGATATTTTCTTTTTATTTTGTAGCTTTCTCGTAGTCTATCTTTTCTTTGTGATTTTGTTTGTAATTTGCTTCAAATGGACTTTTCACTTAGATTTCTAAGATTGCAAGATATGGTTGAGTGGCTAGAACACCAAGAAGTTCAAAATACCTCATTTAGAGACACTTATGAATCATATGAGCCTTCACCTAGGATAGATTCTTATGAACAACCTCCATGTTTAGGATCTTGTTTTAGTGAGGCTAATAGGAAAAGCGACCTAGTTTGCCAAGGAATTGTGGATAGAGCCGTATCAATAAATCATAAGTTGGATGAAGCACTAGGTTTGTTATTATCACTACATAAGAAAACAATTGACGAGGATATAGGTGATCTTGACACGTGGAATAATGAGGTAAACACCATAAGCCCACAAAATACTCAACCATCATTTGAGGCACCCACACCGCCCGTGACTTACCCGGAAGAAGTAGAAGAGACTTTAGGAATCCCGATGGAGGTAGAACCCTTGGACCAAGCACAACTAGAGGATATAGGTTTGCACACTTTTAGTGATGACCTTACTCATAGTTCTAGGGAATTTCCTAGTGTTGATGAATTGGAACCTCAACCTTTACACAACTTTTCATCCTTAGATTTACATCTAGGAGAAAAAAGAGGAACCGACCCACCCATCAACCAATATTATCCGGGTAGTTTTAGGATGAAGGAAGCCATTCACTCACCCCCCTTCACCTCACGTGGCATATTCACACCCTAAGGGTGTGTATCGCTACTTTCACCCACACTTAATCCTAAGTGTAGGGAAAACCTTCCCTATTTCCGTTAAATAAGGGTAGAGTCAGGCTCGTGACTCGAACAAAAACAAGCGCTCTTGGGAGGCAGCCCATGCTTTATTTGCTTTGTGTGTTTATTTGTTCGTTTGATTTTATTTGTTTCCGTATGTATGTTTAAATTTTATTATTATTGATTCATGTTCAAAACTAATTTGTGAAAATGCTTTATTTTGTTTTTAACTTCGTCTTAACTACATATAAAGGTATTTTGCAAAAGGTAAGTGTAAGGGAAATCTAAATCGGTTTATTAGAACACAAATTAACATGAATCGTAATAATAATAAATTAACATACATATTAGTATTTGTTTGAGTCAAATGCTTGTATCGAGTCATAATGATGTTTTGCAGGATTTCCAGGAAGTAAGGTAAAGGTTTTTCCAGAAATTTTCCGGAAACTTAAAATGAAAATTTTTGTCAGGTCATTTCTGACGGCGTCAGGGGTTATAACCTGACGGCGTCAGATTTAATTTCCAGAAATTTTTGAAAGTTTTGTTTTCATAAGAAGTTTTTATTAAAATCTCCAACTTATAATCTCCAGGAATCTGCAAAATTATCAGTCCACAAGCATTATATCCTTATATATAGATTTTTCCCGCCGATGTTATGCAGGTTTTCGTGTTTGTTTTCTCAGGTTTAACAGGTTATTTTGGACAAGGAGATGTTTATGGAATCAAGCTTATGGCGATGCATTAGTCATGGAGCTTCAACATTCTCTTTGGAGGAAGATCTAACCGTGTAATTTCATTATCCAACGAGCGAATCAGGGGAGTATTTGATTTCATTCTTTTACTTTATGCTTTTACATTTGTCATTTGAACATTGGGGACAATGTTCATCTTAAGTGTAAGGGGAGGGTAAAAGTACGATTTTTGAGAATACAATTGCGCTTGATTTTTGTTTGTTTGATGGTAGATGTGTAATAAAACTGAGAGAAATACTTGTTAAGGTAATTTTAGTGCCAAATTTAAAATTTTTTACAACATATAGGAGTGAAACTTTGATCTTAATGAGCGTCTCATGGATAGGAGTTATATGACTAGCACAAAAACCGTACCACTAAAAAAATTTTCCACCCCCAAATATGTGAGGTTCGCCCCTAGAATTGGTAGGAAAAGCATTTATGCTATGATGTGTGTACCGGTAGCACTTAGATTCTAGAACTTGCGTTAGGACCATTCCGAGGCCACAAGTGAGACTACATTCGTGTAGTTAGATTTACTACATGATAAGAGGCATTAGGATTAACCCATGTTTTACACCTGTGTTTTTGTTATAATTACATTGGCTACATTGGTCAAGTAATTCTCCCACACCCTTTGCGTTGTACTCATTTTTAGTACACGATACCCCTAGTACACCCCTCAGAGCCTATCTTTTCGTTTCGACCTTTAAGCATTTTACTTAAAGGAAGAATTTGTTACACCCCACTTAAATGTACACCCAAATCGCCTTAGCCTACCTTGTATGCACTCATCTTTAGTGCATTATTGTTACAACATTTGTTTAAACCCAAGTTAATTATCTAGTTGATTACATGGTTGCTAAGTCGAGTCATATCCTTGTACATATTGTTTTGGGACGATTGGGACTCATGGGTAAAGTACTAGTGTAATGGAGTAATGGGGAAGAACATCATTTATTACCCCCATATGTGCTAAATGTTTTAAAAGTACTCCAAGTTTTTCAATTATCTTAATTCGAGTCATTAGATTAGTATTTGTAAAGTTATGTAAAAGTTCAAGTGTAAGGGGATGCAACGCCCCTATGATGTATTATTTTGGATGGTAGGGTAAAAGTGTATGCAAAAAAAAAAAAAAAAAAAAAAAAAAAAAAAAAAAAAAAAAAAAAAAAAAAATCGAAAAATCAAGAAAAATACAAAAAAAATGAGAAAAAGAAAAGTAGAAAAAACATACGGACTACCATCCCGTTTCATTTTATGTTTATTTTATGTTTATGTTTTGTTATTTTCTTTCATTAGCTTAAGATCGAGTCTAGTCTTGGCTTAGCAACGTTGTATAGTACATGTGATTGATCAAGATCTTTAACTCGCCACCAGTAAAATATCCTTTATCCAACAAAACCGTGTTTTCCTTTTCCCTACACCTAACGTTATAACCCGTTTAAAAGCCCTCTTTGATAGTTTATCTTAGGTGCTTACGCCTAGTGGAGGAGGTTTTCGATCCTTTCCCAAGCCTATGGTAATCTATTTGCTATGACAGGTAGTGAGAGATATTTTCCGTTTTCATTTATGAGATTTATTTTGATGACACTTGAGAGATGTGAGTATCTAAACACTACTTGTGAGGTGCTAGTATGTAATCTCCGTGCTTATTATGATTGAAGTGGAACGAATATTTGTTGTAATTACTTTTATGTTTGCATTAAATGACCCCTAACTTGTATTTTGATTAGAATAAAAGCGCATTTGCTTGAGGACAAGCAAATCTCAAGTGTAAGGGTATTTGATGAAGCGAAAAGTGTACCGCTTTTAAGGGGTCATTTAAGCCCGAAATCGTATTTATTTGATCAAATATTGCCCTAAATCGTTCCTTTTGTCATTTTAGGTACTTTTGAGGAGAAATCTGGAAAAGGAGGCATTTTGGACGTTTTTGGAGCATTAAAGTGAAGAAAACGGCAAAGTCTCAAGAATCGGCTAAAAGTTACTCTTGACGGCGTCACAATTAACATGGGACGGCGTCATGCCTTGGCAAGAAAAGTTGGATGTGAAATTTACTCATGACGGGCCAGTGAGTTTGCATGAGAATTCTGACGGCGTCACGCTTTAACTAAATCAAGGGCGTCACAGCTTAAATCATAAGGGGACGGCGTCACGTTCATGATCCGACGGCGTCAAGCCTTGATAAGCCAGAATGGATTTTTGAAGAGCTAAAGAGGGACGGCGTCAAGATGGTCATCCGGGAACCCTAAAAGCGGCGAGGTGACGGCGTCACAATGCATAAGGTGACGCCGTCAGATGTCAAAGTCTATATATAGTTTTCTAATTTTTTGTCATTAGGGGAGAGCTTAGTGTGTGGAATTTTGGGATAAAACCCTAAGACGATTTTAGCTACTTTTTCAGGGCTTTTTGCCTTGAGATCTTCCATGTTTCATTGAAAGATAAGTTATCAATTAATCATTCAATATGTCTATGTGTTGTTTGATTCTATCTTATGCTTGTCTTTTGTTTAACATGTTAGGCTAATTTTATCTTGTGTTTGCTTAGATCTAATGAAATCTAGCTATTGATTATTGGTTGTTAGTGTGTTGTTAGTTGTATTGGATGATTGTTTATCTATGTTAGGCTTAAGAAAACTGGCTAACTTCCTATTCGGTAACTTGCTTGAACGTCTTAAGAAACATGAACCAAACGCGTACTAAAGGTTTTTATGGTTGTATTTAATGCACAAGCGAATTCTAGTGATCCCATGTTAGGAGCTTCCTAGCCGGCTCGACATAGGAGTGAAGTAGGAGCTTGTAGAGTTTGGGGAAGTAAGTACGCCACCCCACGAATGGTATTAAGGAATACACCCGTCATCCACGCGACTAATACACACTAATTAACCGGTAAAAGATAGTTAGGGAGTAAGGAAATCTAAGTAAACACATTTCTCTACACATAAGTTTCTCACCACTTTTCATTTTTGTTATTTTATTTTATTTGCATTTGTAGTAATTTGGGTTAGTTGACTAGCAACTAATTCCGCCCACTCCTTCAAAACCCGAGATTTTACTTGCTTTTATAAATTATAAAAAACATAAAAAGAATCTTCCTCAACCCTTAGACCTAATTAGAGTAGCCTTTCACACCTAACGAACACTATTCCCTGTGGAGAACGATCAATCCCCCGTACTTACCACTACACTATACTACATCGGTCAGGTACACTGCCTGGTGGGGTTGTAAGCCTCTTGAGATCCCTCGAGAGGTAAAACCTGTTGTAAGGTTGCAAAACCCACGCATCACCATGATTGGGTATACTAAGGATTTGAGCAAATTGCTCAAGAGTTAGAACGTATTTGAAGTTTTTGACCCAAAACCAAAGTGACAAGGATTGATCCTCGTTACGTACGAGTTCAACTTGTCGGAAGAACTCCAACACAAAGCGAGGACAAATGTACTCGTTAATGTGGAGTAGACAATCGAATCCTATAGCTCTAAAGGAAGTGTTGATGTCCCGGTGGTAAACTAGGGATGGATCAACGACACGGCCTTCATGAAACCGACGGGTTTCAAGATTGACATAGGCACGAATGTGGTTACCGGGTGTAGTGGGTTCACGTGAGATTTCGGGTGTATAGGTATCGGTTAGGAGATGATCAAAATCATATTCATGAGACATTTTTGTGTCCTATAAGAAAAAATTTAGAATAAAAACCAGTTGCATACAACACGTGCCTAGTGTGTGCCTATATGCAGACTATGTGGAGGTGCGGTAATCTCGACTCAAAAGAAAAATAATGAGATTACCCAAACACTCCTGATTTCACTTTAGCTCAAACAAATATGTCGAAGAGTACATATTGATTATGTAATTCGAATAATATTTGTGAGATCATGAATGCATGAGAAAGTGTTTTTAGTTTGCATCAACAATGCATGAAAAAGAATAATTTCATGATCCTAATTTTGTGAGATTTTAAAATTGATGGAATTGGGGTGTTTTAGTGTTGATGACTTCTAATTTTGAAACATTCCTAGAAAAAGGTGAAAATCCCCAATTCAATTTTCATCAATGAACACACCCTAGACTCAAAATTAGAAATAAATTAGAATGAGAAAACTTACAAATTATGTTGAAAAGGGTAAAATGATTGAGGATCTTGAAATCAATGTCTTGAATATGATCTTGAAGAGGTGTAATTGAGTTTTGGGTTGTGAGGTTAGGTTATGACAACAATTGCTGAGGTTGTGAGGGTTTGGAATGAGTAATGTGGGAAGAGGGGACTGAAATACGAAATGTTCCAGATGCACGGTTCCACGGTACCGTTAAATTTAACGGTGCCGTGCCACATTAGTGGAGCCGTGATCTGCTGGGACTGTTTTCTGTCCCATTTTGATTTTTGACGAATAAGTCTCGCTGTTTTAGTGAGATCTTATGACACGAGGAAAGAATTTGTACCTAACAAATTCTTATGACTAGGAGTTCCTAAACTTGACTAGACGAGATACACGAGATGACTTCAAGAGTCATGAGATTTATAGAATATGTTCCATCATTCCTAGACCTAGACGGAGGTAGTTAAAGGATTCTCGTTTGAAAGGTTTGGTTAGTATGTCAGCGATGTTGTCTTGAGAAGGAACTTTCTCAATGGAAATGTTTCCTTTCTGAACATTATCGCGAAGGAAGTGGTGGCAAATTTCAATGTGTTTAGTACGAGAGTGTTGGACAGGGTTTTTGCTCAAGTCAATAGCACCTTTATTGTCGCACATAATGGGAACATCATCTAAGTATATGCTATAGTCGTTAAGGGCTTGTTTCATCCATAGTGCTTGCTGACATGCCTTTCCGGCGCTTACGTACTCGGCTTCGGTAGTGGAGATGGCAAGAGCCGTTTGTTTCTTGGAGAACCAAGAAGTTAGACTACAACCCATGAAGGTACAAACACCACTCGTGCTTTTTCGATCCACGTAATCTCCCGCATGATCAGAGTCGGCATAGACAACAGTTTCTATACCGGTCCCCTTGGGATAAAATAATCCCAAGTGTATAGTGCCTTTAATGTATCGGAAGATACGCTTAACCGCTTCAAGGTGAGAGGTTTTGGGATCTTCTTGGAAGCGAGCACAAAGGCAGACACTAAACATGATGTCGGGCCTACATGCCGTGAGGTATAGTAAACTACCTATCATACCTCTATACTTAGTGTTATCCACGGACTCACCTTCTTCATCTTTCGTGAGTTTTATTTCCGTGGACATGGGAGTTTTCATGGGCTTAGACTCTTCTAAACTAAACTTCTTAAGCATTTCCTTACTATACTTAGATTGATTAAAGAAGATACCATCTTCCATTTGCTTAATTTGTAGACCAAGGAAGAAATTTAATTCGCCCATCATGCTCATCTCAAACTCGTCATGCATGATTTTAGAAAAATCATTGCATAGTTCTGGACAAGTTGAGCCAAATATAATGTCATCAACATATATTTGAACAATGATGAGATGTGAATCTCGTTTCTTTGTGAAAAGCGTGTTATCTACCACTCCCATGGTATATTCATGTTCAATCAAGAATGCTTTCAGTCTATCATACCAAGCTTTGGGAGCTTGCTTAAGACCATAGAGTGCTTTCTTGAGTTTATAAACATGATTCGGATATTCGAAATCAACGAATCCCGGAGGTTGAGCAACATATACCTCCTCGTTGATATAACCATTAAGGAATGCACTTTTCACGTCCATTTGGTACAATTTAAAGTCTAAGGCACACGCATAGGCAAGGAGTATTCTAATAGATTCTAATCTAGCTACAGGTGCATAGGTTTCATCATAATCTATTGCTTCTTGTTGGTTATAGCCTTGTGCTACCAACCTTGCCTTATTCCTAGTCACGACGCCATTTTCATCGAGTTTATTCCTAAACACCCACTTAGTTCCTATGATGGTTTGATTCCTAGAAGGAGGTACCAACTCCCAAACTTGGTTGGTGGTGAATTGATTAAGTTCTTCTTGCATGGCAAGTGTCCAACTTTCATCCTTAATCGCTTCACCAACATTCTTAGGTTCTACAGTAGATATAAAACAAAAGAAATTACTTTTGTTTTGAGCTTGTGACCTAAGGGTTCTTTGGTTTAGGTTTCCTATGACATTTTCAATAGGATGGTTCTTGGATTCCTTAACATTGACAATTTCGTCAACTTCAACTATTTCATCCTCAATGTCATCATCTAAGGTTTTCTTGCCATTAACCTCAATGGCTTGTTCCTCATCTAAGTCATCATCCACCAAGGGTGATGTCTTAGTTGGAGGAGGGCTTTCATCGAATGTCACGTTGAGTGACTCTTCGACTTTCATTGTTTCCTTATTTAGGACAATGTAAGCTTTACTATTTTGGGAGTATCCTAGGAAGACACCTTCGTAAGACTTTGGGTCAAACTTGGTGAGGTAATCTTTAGTGTTTAGTATGAAGCACTTGCTTCCAAACACTCTAAAGTAATCAAGAGTAGGTTTTCTACCTTTCATGATTTCATATGGGGTTTTTCCTAAGATAGGCCTAATTAAAATCCTATTAAGTATGTAAGTTGAGGTGTCCATTCCGCATCGTTCTACTCATTTCTTGTAGAGTACGATTTTTCCGCTCTACTACCCCATTTGATTGTGGAGTGCGTGGAGCTGAGAAATTGTGAGTAATACCATTAGCATCACAATATACTCCAAATTGCACTTCATTATCAAATTCCCGACCATGATCCGTCCTAATGGAAACTATTGTACATCCTAGTTGATTTTGGACTTTCTTACTAAAAACCTCGAATTCCTCAAAGGCTTGAGTCTTATTCTTAAGAAATCTAGTCCAAGTGTACCTAGAGTAGTCATCAACTATTACTAAGGTGTAGTAGTTTCCTCCGTAGCTCCGTACGGCGGATGGACCGAATAAGTCCATATGAAGGAGTTCTAGGCATCTAGAGGTCGAGACTATATTCTTAGCTTTGTGACTAGAATGAGCTGGTTGAGACTATAACTAGTTTCTTAGATGCCAATGATTGTATCAAACGCATATTGGCATGACCTAATCTCCTATGCCATAGAGTGGAGTTATCATCTATGGTTGCTAAGCATATCCTATCCTGAGGCTTATTTCCTATTTTCATGACAAATAGGCCATTTCTCCTAACTCCTTTGCCTATGGTTTTACCATCCTTAATGATCTCACTACCCTCTTCAGAGAATATAACTCTACACTTATTATCTACCATTTGACTAATGCTAAGCAAATTAAATCCTAAGTTATCTACATGCTCAACATTTCTAATAGTGAGGGAGTTATGAGTGATCGTACCTTTGCCAATAATGTTGCCCTTAAGTTTGCTACCGAAAGTGACATTACCTCCATTGTATGCCTTGTATGATGAGAATAGACTTCGGTTGCCCGTCATGTGGTTGGTGCATCCACTATCCTTGACCCATTCGTCAGGCTCCAAGTCGATTCCCAAGCATATCTATTGCATAAGATAAACATTCAAACATTTGGTCCCCAATATCTCATGGGTCCAAAGTTGTTAGCATTAAACATCCCATGCATCATTTGCATGTGGTTAGGATGTTGAAATGGTGGGCAAATTTCCCATGGAAGGTAACTTTGTAGTTGACGGTCATTCCAAGTTACGGGATAGTCACTTGGAAAGCTTTGTCTTCTAAAGTTACGTCTCGGTAGAGGAGTTCTTGACCGAGGTTTGGGAGTGTTTGTTTTTCTAGGTGGAGGAGTCTTAGACCTAGCGTCAGGTTTTACAAATCTAGGTTTGGGTTTTGACATAGGTTTGTAGAATCGTTTAACTTCCTCTATACTAGCAATAGAGACTTTTGTACCATTAACAACAATGTGAGTTGGTTTAGGACTTGATTTATTTTTGAAATTTGACTCAGTTCTGTCTCCAGAGTCGGACGGTACCACGGTTCCATTAACTTTAATGGAGCCGTCGGTACCTTTAGTGGTGTCGTCTGGACTTTTGACAGAGTTTGAGATTTTAACAGATTCTGCTTGATTAGTTTTATCTGTCAAAGCATTTTCTGTTTCCTTTTTAAAGCTAGTAATTCTAATTTTGTTTTCCTTGAGTTTTTCATTTTCTACTTTAAGATTCATGCATGACTCACATCCTATGTCTAATACTTTATATCTTTCAAGTCCTTTGACTTGACTCTTTAGCTCTAACATTTTCACTTCTAGTTCATGCAATTTTGATTTTAGTAATTTGTTTCTACTTAACATTTTTGAGACAATTTTGCAAAGATTATTATGTTCGTCATTTAGTTTGTTATCATCTATTGACGAATTATCATCTATGAAATCAGGGTAGTTGTAACGTACCTCATTTGAAGCATGAACCATTAGACACGTTTCGTCCTTGGGCTTCTTTTCTTCATCATCACCGCTATCACTCCAGGCGCCTCCTATGAGAGCTCGTTGGTTGTTGAATATCGTTGGCTTGGGACACTCTCCTATGAGATGATTAGGATCTCCGCATCTAAAGCATTTCCTATCACTTGTCCCTTTCTTTTCAACATGGTTCTTTTGTGATGTCTTCTTCTCATCACGAGGTTGCCTAACGAACCTACCTCTTCTCCTAAAGAACTTTTTAAAATCTCTAACCGCTAGTGCATATTCCTCATCTTCACTATCGGAACTCGAACATTCCTCATCACTAGACTCCTTCTTGGCTTTCAATGCTAGAGATCTAACTCTCTCGCCTTTGCCTTTGACTATGTCGGAGTCTTTCTTAATTATCATCTCGTGAACTTTCAAGTTTCCTATAAGTTCATCGAGTGACAATGCCGCCAAGTCCTTTGACTCTTTTATGGCGGTGACCTTTGCTCTCCATTTAGGATGTAGAGCTCTAAGAAACTTCCTAACATAGTTCTTACTAGAATAACCTTCATCAAGAGCTTTAAGACTAGTGATAATAGTATTAAATCTAGCAAAAGCATTATCTATTGACTCATCCTCCGAAATGGAGAATTGTTCATATTGTTGAACAAGAAGATCTATCTTGTTCTCTTTGACTTGGTTATTACCTTGGTGAGTGACTAACAAAGTTTTCCAAATGTCTTTTGCCGTATTACACATAAAAATTATTTCAAATTCCTTTTTAGGCAAAGCATTATAAATCATCATTTTAGCCTCATTATTTTTGGCTAATTTCCTTTTAAGTTCATCACTTTGTTTATCATAGGAAACTATTTCATCCTTTTTAGTTTCCGGATTCTTTTGAATAGGTTGAAAGTCACCCTCGGTAATAACATGCCAAAGATCAATGTCTTTTGATTTCACATACGTTTCGAATCTTGTTTTCCAATAAATAAAACAATCGGTTTCGAAAAGTGGTGGTCTTTGCATAGATTGCCCTTCTAGATATTTTTCGGAATCCATTGATCGGTTCAAGCTTTAAAATACAATATACTTTAAAAACTTGACTGACGTGGCTCCTGATACCAATTGTGGGAAAGTAGAAGGGGGGGGGGGTTGAATAGTTTACCGGTTTAAAAACTTATTTTAAAAATCTTGTTTTAAAAGTTGGTTATTGGAAACTTTGATTCGAACTCTATGTGTAATCAATCAACACCAATATGAACTACACACTAAGCTAAGTAATAATAACAAATAAAAGTAAAGAGTAGAGTTGGAAAGATCAAACCGAGACAGAGGATTTATAGTGGTTCGGCAACGAAGCTCTTCTTCGCCCTACTCCACTCCCCGAGTACCACACTCGAGAGTTTCAAGCACTATGTCAACAACCTCCCTTAAGGCGGAGAAAACTGTACACGTCGCTTATCCTATTACCGACACTAAGCTAGATGTCGAGTGCTAATCTTAGCTAGCACCAATCTACCAAGGTCCACGTGACCAAACACACAAGCCCAATGGCTTCAAGAGATCACCAAGATCTCAACACGATCAAAATGATCAACACTCACTTCACTCTACTCAACTAACACTAACCTAATGACCCTTGATCTTCTTGATCAATCACACAAGCCTAATGGCTTCAAGAGATGTTCACTATCTCTATAGATCACACTTGATCTTCACTCTCACTCACAAAAAGGAAATATACTTGATGTATGCTAAGATACAACAAGGTTGTAACAAGTGTTACAAAAAACCTATCAACTACAACTCTAGTATCTTCTTGATTACTTGAGTTCTTCTCTTGCTAATGAAGAGGGATGACAACACCTTGTATCAACTTGGATACTTGTGTTCTTCTCTTGCTAGTGAAGAGGTATGAAGAGGATCACTTGAAGGATGATTGGATCACTCTTGAAACAAAGAAAAACTAATCTAAATGACCCTAAGAAGTGAAAGGTGTGAGAGGATTTGACTAAGGGATTTTTCTGTGTGTAAAGGGTGCCTAAAACTGTGAAAGAGGTGGGTATTTATAGGCAAAGAAAATCTGAACGTTACAATTCAAAATGGTACGGACGGCTCCACTAAATGACCCACGGCTCCGTTAAATTTAATGGTACCGTGGAGCCGTGGTAGACTAGGACGCTCCAAATTTTGTCTTTTCTGTTGAAAACTTATTTGGGGAAGGTTGGAGCTGATTTTGGGGGGAAAAATAGCTGTTGTGATTTTCAAACTTATTTTTCCATTAAAACATTTCTTAATATTTCAAAAATAATTTGTCATGTATATTTTTGAAAAAATGTTTTGTCCCATTTAAAATGTGAATTTTCAAAACCTGAATTCACTTCTTTGATCACTAGTTCAAGTTGTAACTTTGTTCAAGAGTGATTTGCGTAGAAACGGGTTCTTCCGATTAAAAGCTTGTTAACGTTAATTTTAACGTAACGTGAGTTCACATTTTGTCATCCTCAAAACGTGAAGTAATCGAAAGATATAAATAACGTTTTTAGAACATTATTTGCATCAACAAAACCAATAAACTTCGTTTTCTAAAAGTGTCGTTTTGGTTTTTAAGAACTTATTTTTGTTTATGATTTTTAAAGTGATATCACACAGTTTGTTATATTCTACTTCTAATGTTTCATCATCAATAGAGGAGTATGACGAGTCAGAATGTACCTCTTCTGATTCATGAGCCATGAGAGCAACTTCGTCGTTCTTAGGCTCGTCGTCATCACCTTTACTGTCACTCCATGCTCCACTAACAAATGCTCTTTGAGATTTGCTCTTTGGAGGCTTTGGACATTCTCCTATTAGGTGACTGGAATCTCCACACCTATAACACTTCCTATCTACCTTTCCTTTTCTATCATCACGGTCTTTCCGGAAGGATTTCTTTTCTTCACGAGGTGGTCTTACGAACTTTCCTCGCCTTCTAAAGAACTTCTTGAAATCTCTTACAGCCATAGCATACTCTTCTTCTTCGCTACTAGAACAAGACTCTTCATCATCACTTGATTCGACCCTAGCTTTCAAGGCAATGGACTTCATCTTCTCCTTCTTGTCTTTAACTATTTCTAAGTCTTTTCCCATCACCATTTCATGAACTTTGAGATTTCCTATGAGCTCATCCAGTGTCATGCTTGAAAGATCCTTGGATTCTTCAATAGTCGTCACCTTTGCTCTCCACTTCGGATGGAGTGCTCTAAGAAGGGGGGTTGAATAGTTTTTACCGTTTTAAATTTATTCGCTTTGTATACTTAACGTGATTTCAAAGTAAAACAAATAATCAGGCAATATATGAAACAAGTAAGGAAAGGAATGATCAAACCACACAACACGGATATTTATAGTGGTTCGGCTACAAGGACTCTCTTCCTTGCCCTACTCCACTCCTCGAGCCTCTAACTCAAGAGTTGTTCTTCACTATGAAACAAGCTCCCTTTCTTAGGTGGAGAAAACCTTTACACGTCGCTTACCCTTTATCCGGTACTAAGCTAAACACCGGGTTCTTTAAAAGGGTACAACCACTCCCGTTGGTTCTTTCACAAGGGTACAACCACTCCCGTTGGTTCTTTACAAGGGTACAACCACTCCCGACACTCTTTGTGTAAACACCCAACCCGGCAAGGGTAGAAGTGTCACGAAAATGGTGACATATCAAAGGCAAGCATAACATACGACTTACATAATACAAATGGTTTACAAAGTTACAAAGGAAAATATACCAAATCTACGTAGTCATACATAAATGAATACTAAAACTAAGGTATCGTCTTCATAAGCTAATCTCTCATCCCAAAGCAAAACCCAAGCTCCTGGCTTCCTACTAAAACCTGCCGTAGGAAAAGAAATGCGGCTGAGCTTAAAAAGCCCAGTGAACAGATATATAATGAACGGAAACAAAAGCAAATGAAAATGAACAGACATATCATAATAAATGAGATATAGGAAAAGGAAATAAAGAGTAAGGTTTAGGACAGTCATCCACCACGAGCCTAAACAAATCAAATCATATCATATCATGACCATAATCTTCAAATCATATAGAGGGGAGACCTCTCAGATAATCAGATAATATGAGGGGTGTCCTCATTCTTCAAATGGAGTAGCTAGCTCCCAAATTTTGTGAAAGACGTGGATTGCACCCATCATCAGTCACCAAATCAAATCATATCATATCACATCATATACAGAACAAATCTAGGATGCATCCATACGCCCCCCAAACAAAACATATTGGCCATAACAAATCATAAAGCGCGCATATCATATCAAAATGGGGACGGTGTGGTTAATCACTCTGACCACACAAGAGTCATGCCATTGGTGCATCAATGACACGGCCATGTTACCTTCATGGCTAGGAAACATATTTGGCTCGTAGTATCAAACTGGGGTCAAAGGTTAAGGGGTCATATCAAAACAAAGGTTCATATAGTCATAATCATAGTCCAAATGTCAAGGTTCATATCACAGGATTCATATCAAAAGGTTCATATGCCAAAGGTTCAAATGTCAAAGGTTCATAGCAAAGGTCAAGGTCAAATCAAATCAGTGTTCAAGAGACTGAAGGCACCTTATTAAAAAGGGCAGAATATCTGTACCTTAATGAAATACGCAAGCAAAGAAATGAAAAGCAAATCAAGTAGGAGATCACTCCCTCTTCACCCGATCTACAAATAATCACAAGTTCTCTTATAAGTTTCATGTAATCATAATGTCTCATTTTAAGTTCTCTCTCCATGTTAATTAACTTTGATTATTAACATTCTCGTTTGTCCATTCAAAGTATTACAGATGATCGTATTCATAGTTCAAGATTCTTAATGTCTTTTACCAAGTTTTAGTGTTCATATAGTAGTTTTTATAATTTATGGTTCATTAGGTGATTAGCGTAAGTTTAAGGTATAATATGAAAATATCATCAAGTTACAGATTTTACAAGTTATAACCTTTGGTTTTAGCAAAATATCCATTTACACCCTTTAGGTTACACAATAAACACATCACACCCTTTAGTTTACAATTTTACCCTTTTATAACTTCTCACAGTTTTATATACGAAATTGTTAGGTTTTCTATAAATCATAAATCACATAAGCACTCTGTAATAAAATTCCCAAAAATTCCCAATGATGCTCACATGTCTTAAGTATTTTACCAAATTTTTCCAGATTTTATTAAGTAGTATAAATAGAGATTAAAATTCACTTAATCCAACTCGTCCAGATTACTGACTGATTTTACTATGTGAAAAGTTATTAGCTAGAACCTTTTTAAGAAAACTTCACAAAAATATACAAAAATTCCAGGAAGTCATATACATCTTGTATAATACCCAGTTCAAAGGAATCCTCCTAACTCGACACGGTTTGAAAATTAAAAATCAAAAACCCGGACTGATTTTACAGACTCATAAATCCGATCAGGCACATAATTTTCTAAAAATCAAAAAGTACCCTTCCAGCACTCTAAAAATTACAAACTAAATTTTCCCAGGTAGCTATTTCAATGAACTTAGTTTTAGGCTTTTAAAACACTCAAAGACTCGATTCCATCATTTAGTTACAGCCGTTTAAAGTCGAACAAAAATCCAACTCAGAATCAGACCTCACAGAAACATGTCCATCTTAGGGTTTTCGTCATTCAAATCATTAGTTCTTGGCACCAATCGATTATGGGTGAGTCCAAAACATATTTAGGTCGGTTTATAACATATTTAACATGATCACATCGAATTATTTCACCACAAAAATATGCAGCCGATTCATATATACGATTTTAGGGTTTTGATAGTTATGATTTTATGTGATTATTTCGGCTAGAATCAAAAGAAACACAAGAAACAAAGATCGAATATAGTAGGGGATACAATACCCTCGTAGACCGCGAAGAAACACGAACACAACAAGAATCCAAAATCCACACGAAAACTCTTCTTTTCCTCCTTCTTCTTATTTGGATCGACAGCCACAACCAAAAGAAAAGCAATGGTCGATTATGGTTTGTTACAACAAATTCGAATGGATCAATGATGATTTTATGATTACCTTGGTTGTTATGAACAAAGATCAAGTCTTCCTTTGGTTATCTTGGATCGACAATAGCACACAAGAGGGAATAGCCGAATGTTGATGGAGAGGTTTTAGGGTTGTTCTATTTTGTGATAATCGGTTATGGGGAAAAATAAGACCGAATATTTTGTTTTGGTAATTAGGGAATATATCAATCATATTAATGGTTAATTACCTATTATGCCAATCAAGAACTTGGTCTCAATTTTGGCCAAGGGGGGGGGGGGGGGGCGGCATATTAGCATGGCTTTTTTTTTTTTTTTTTTTTTTTTTTTTTTTTTTTTTTTTTTTTGTTCAAACTTATAACATAAGGTTTTATTTGGTGACTTATGATATAACTAACATTAGATTGTGGTATAATAATATGTTACTTATGTGATTTTCCGCAAGTTCTCAAAATTTTAAATTCGAGGGTATTTTTTTCTTTTCATCTTATGATAATTGCGGGGTTTTACAACTCTTCCCCTCTAAAAAAAAATTTTCGTCCTCGAAAATTGAAGTGCGAAATCGAAATGAAAATGCGAATCGAAAGCAATAACAAAATGAATACGTACCAAATCAAAAAGAGAAACGCGGATAATCAGAGCGTATTGACTCTTCGGTTTCCCAAGTAGCCTCCCGCTCTGGGTGGTTCTTCCAAAGAATCTTTACGAACGGAGATGGAACGAAACAGAAGACACAACGGACAGCGAACGGAAATGTAAAAAGACTTGTTTCTCATGACTCTTCATTGCCGATCCAAAAGTAACTTTAGTCCCCAGAAATGACATATCATACGGAATTCAGATTGCAAGGATCATATTCAAACATGACGAATGGTTATCATATTCTCTCAGAAGAGATACAAGGATACGCAAGATTGCGACGGATGTGCCGTCCATAGCATTCGATTAGACAAATCAGATGAGATCGTACAGAAAATAAATTGTAGGTGATATCAAATGGAAGAACTTATAGCAGAACTTAAGATTCTTATCGGAATTACAAAGGTCAACAACCGCGTACCGAGAATCCAAACGTATCAAATCGTATAACGGCGAAACAGATTAAGCGTATAGGTGGAACGAACCTAAATCTTACAAATGCGAAAATTCTCACATCTCTAATCAAAATTCTAAGGTTTCTAAAGTACTCCTCGAAATATCCTATGAACACAATGAGGGTACGTCATATGACGTAAGTATTATCACGTTCGCGAACCGTCATAATACCAGCATCATATGAGTATACCATCATGATGGTCATACTTTATCTCAAGTCGCGAACAGAACTACTTTTCTTAACCACCTATCAGTCTTTCTACCTCCTAAGGTTGGTCCAAAACAACCATCACTACGGATTCTAAATCGGAGGAATTTGAACGTACAAATAGCGTAACGAAATGTGTACACCTCAAAATGAAACTCGTCGTCGAAACGTTAGGTCTTCCACAATTCATCATTCTTCTCATAATGAAACCATCATCTAAACAAATGCATAACGAACACAGAACGGAATTTTTAATAGGGTAAGGCTCATTCAAAAGATCCTATCGAAAGGTAACGGAAACTTAAGTGGTCTAAGAGGAAATGAATTTCGTCTTCAATATCTTCATCCTTTACAACGATCAAATCTTCCAAATCCAAACGTTTACTACAAAATTTCATCTATCCAATTTCATGATCTTGAATCTTTTCAAATTCCAAGTAATCGCTCTCTTGTCTAATCATACGATTATAGGGTGAACAGGAAATCATAAACTTGAGTCTGGTTCCTCAAGTCTTCGACACTTCTTCTGGACACCTCGGTGTGGTAGCGTGAATCTCCGACGTGATCACCGTGCATTCCTCCATTGGCGAGTCTGCTTCAGCTCTCAATTCATCTTAGTACAACTAAAATGACTAGAGAAACAAGGTTGCGTGACTCCTACAGGTCTTCTAGCATGATTCATAATTCACCAACTCAAACTGCTGTGGACTTCCTGGTTTACGTGCTGAAAGCTCATCTTCTACAGTCTGGTCGTCTTGATGCCCAACTGAAATCTCCACGTGCTGCTTTGAGGTATAATCGAATCTCATCTCAGTCTGTCTTCTCCTCACGTGCTTCTCTCTTGGTAACGCCTGTCACGAACCTCTTCTGCACATCTTCTACAAGGTTTCTAACTCCGACAATGGTCTTCAGTCTTGGTCCTTTTCGTGAAAGCTCTTTAGTCCTCGAATACCTGGTGGTGTTGTCTGCTACAATCTCTGATCGTCAAGTAAATCTATTTTTCTAGAACAAAGGGGTCGGTTCACTTCATACTAAAATGGTCAACGAGTTCTTCGTTCGTCTCTGAGCATAAACACACTGTCATACTATGACAATTGTCCGAATACTTGCGAAAACATGAATCTTCTAGCTAATACAATTGACATCATTCAAAACTCACAGTAGTCACACGGGTACTAAAGCAACTTCAGGAAACCTTCTTAGGGAAAAACTTCATATCACAAATCTTTCTCTTCACAAATCAAATTGTAATGCTTCGCGGAACCTAATCTCAACTAATCACTTCCTTCTCAGATGTTCTTGTGGTTGCTTCTTCCGTCTTTCAAACTCAGAAGAGGTCGTCTGCTATGGAGTTTCAAAAATAGCACAAATCGAATATTGATACGCGGAAATGGAATGAAATAACGATTACGGTTAAATTCACGATGGTTGGTGCGCCGCCGCACACTTCTCTCTTTCTTCTTCATAACCCAACAGGAGCATTCAAGAGATCACTGAAGTGAACAAACTCATATCCCATCAGTTCCTACAATCTCTTAACTTCTTCAATATCGTGGTTTCGCCAATTCAGATCGGTTCAATGCAAACTTCACTTCCCAAACGGATTTCAAAAGGTTCATTAGAAACACCAGAAATTCGTACAACAAACTTTCAAGTGCCGGAGTTTTCCAAGAGTGGATACTAACAGGCGTTAGGAGAAAATTGGAAATCAAAGAGATCGGAGTATGTGCTTCATACAACAATAATCTTAACAGATTCAAATGATTGAGAATATCATATCAAAATATGGTGAAGCAGATTGTTAAAGGTCACATTTCAAATATTGCAGTCCATGATAGCTTTACAAAAACCATCAATCCATAATCAAGAGACCTCAAGGTCAAATACATCCAAAGGGAAACGGATTCTCAAAGCGAATGTGGTTGTCAAATCATACGGATAGTTCACATATCAAATTTAGGTACATGGTTCATCAAAGTGTGGGATGGGAGAGTATTAGAATATATCAAGGTCAAATATATAAAAAAATTGAAGGTTAGAATTGTGAACAGTTCAAAAGATTGGAATCTTGTTTAGCTTATAACATAGGAATGATAGGGTGTGCACCGATAGTAATACGAACATCGTTTACTGTCAGAGTTGAGATGTATGGAATATCAGTTATTAGCATCAGCATGCTTAGATAACAATTCCGTACTGGACAAATATCAACATCAAATCCTTTTAAAGGAAATTGGTTAACATACAACGTTCATCATTCAACTGACGGAAGGTAAGACTCCCTCGTCTTCTGCGACAACGTTCTTATAAGGCATGACTAAAGGCAAAGGCAAGATTCAGAGTGATGCGGAAGCAAATACTACTCACATGGATGTCCTAGACTACCCATTCCTCACCGGTTATGACTTATGTTACTATGGGGAAATCCTACGCAACATCGCAAAGGTTATCCTACGAGCGCCTACAGTGGAAACTTAGGGGTCCTAACTTACACAGGCCAAGGGTAGATGTACTACAAGTCGTAAACCTGGCTCTGATACCATAATTGTAACACCCCAACCCGGCAAGGGTAGAAGTGTCACGAAAATGGTGACATATCAAAGGCAAGCATAACATACGACTTACATAATACAAATGGTTTACAAAGTTACAAAGGAAAATATACCAAATCTACGTAGTCATACATAAATGAATACTAAAACTAAGGTATCGTCTTCATAAGCTAATCTCTCATCCCAAAGCAAAACCCAAGCTCCTGGCTTCCTACTAAAACCTGCCGCAGGAAAAGAAATGCGGCTGAGCTTAAAAAGCCCAGTGAACAGATATATAATGAACGGAAACAAAAGCAAATGAAAATGAACAGACATATCATAATAAATGAGATATAGGAAAAGGAAATAAAGAGTAAGGTTTAGGACAGTCATCCACCACGAGCCCAAACAAATCAAATCATATCATATCGTGACCATAATCTTCAAATCATATAGAGGGGAGACCTCTCAGATAATCAGATAATATGAGGGGTGTCCTCATTCTTCAAATGGAGTAGCTAGCTCCCAAATTTTGTGAAAGACGTGGATTGCACCCATCATCAGTCACCAAATCAAATCATATCATATCACATCATATACAAAACAAATCTAGGATGCATCCATACGCCCCCCAAACAAATCATATTGGCCATAACAAATCATAAAGCGCGCATATCATATCAAAATGGGGACGGTGTGGTTAATCACTCTGACCACACAAGAGTCATGCCATTGGTGCATCAATGACACGGCCATGTTACCTTCATGGCTAGGAAACATATTTGGCTCGTAGTATCAAACTGGGGTCAAAGGTTAAGGGGTCATATCAAAACAAAGGTTCATATAGTCATAATCATAGTCCAAATGTCAAGGTTCATATCACAGGATTCATATCAAAAGATTCATATGCCAAAGGTTCAAATGTCAAAGGTTCATAGCAAAGGTCAAGGTCAAATCAAATCAGTGTTCAAGAGACTGAAGGCACCTTATTAAAAAGGGCAGAATATCTGTACCTTAATGAAATGCGCAAGCAAAGAAATGAAAAGCAAATCAAGTAGGAGATCACTCCCTCTTCACCCGATCTACAAATAATCACAAGTTCTCTTATAAGTTTCATGTAATCATAATGTCTCATTTTAAGTTCTCTCTCCATGTTAATTAACTTTGATTATTAACATTCTCGTTTGTCCATTCAAAGTATTACAGATGATCGTATTCATAGTTCAAGATTCTTAATGTCTTTTACAAAGTTTTAGTGTTCATATAGTAGTTTTCATAATTTAGGGTTCATTAGGTGATTAGCGTAAGTTTAAGGTATAATATGAAAATATCATCAAGTTACAGATTTTACAAGTTATAACCTTTGGTTTTAGCAAAATATCCATTTACACCCTTTAGGTTACACAATAAACACATCACACCCTTTAGTTTACAATTTTACCCTTTTATAACTTCTCACAGTTTTATATACAAAATTGTTAGGTTTTCTATAAATCATAAATCACATAAGCACCCTGTAATAAAATTCCCAAAAATTCCCAGAGATGCTCACATGTCTTAATTATTTTACCAAATTTTTCCAGATTTTATTAAGTAGTATAACTAGAGATTAAAATTCACTTAAACCAACTCGTCCAGATTACTGACTGATTTTACTATATGAAAAATTATTAGCTAGAACCGTTTTAATAAAAATTCACAAAAATCTACAAAAATTCCAAGAAGTCATATACATCTTGAATAATACCCAGTTCAAAGGACTCCTCCTAACTCGACACGGTTTGAAAATTAAAAATCAAAAATCCGGACTGATTTTCCAGACTCATAAATCCGATCAGGCACATAATTTTCTAAAAATCAAAAAGTACCCTTCCAAGCCTCTAAAAATTACAAACTAAATTTTCCCAGATAGCTATTTCAATGAACTTAGTTTTAGGCTTTTAAAACACTCAAAGACTCGACTCCATCATAAAGTTATAGCCGTTTAAATTTGAACAAAATTCCAACTCAGAATCAGACCTCACAGAAACATGTCTATTTTAGGGTTTTTATCATTCAAATCATTAGTTCTTTACTCCCAACGATTTTGGTTGAGTCCATAACATATTTAGGTTGGTCTATAACATATTTAACATAATCACAACGAATTATTTCACCACAAAAATATGCAGCCGATTCATATATACGATTTTAGGGTTTTGATAGTTATGATTTTATGTGATTATTTTTGTGATTATTTCGGCTAGAATCAAAAGAAACACAAGAAACAAAGATCGAATATAGTAGGGGATACAATACCCTCGTAGACCGCGAAGAAACACGAACACAACAAGAATCCAAAATCCACACGAAAACTCTTCTTTTCCTCCTTCTTCTTATTTGGATCGACAGCCACAACCAAAAGAAAAGCAATGGTCGATTATGGTTTGTTACAACAAATTCGAATGGATCAATGATGATTTTATGATTACCTTGGTTGTTATGAACAAAGATCAAGTCTTCCTTTGGTTATCTTGGATCGACAATAGCACACAAGAGGGAATAGCCGAATGTTGATGGAGAGGTTTTAGGGTTGTTCTATTTTGTGATAATCGGTTATGGGGAAAAATAAGACCGAATATTTTGTTTTGGTAATTAGGGAATATATCAATCATATTAATGGTTAATTACCTATTATGCCAATCAAGAACTTGGTCTCAATTTTGGCAAGGGAGGGGGGGGGGGGGGGGGGGGGGGCGGCATATTAACATGGCTTTTTTTTTTTTTTTTTTTTTTTTTTTTTTTTTTTTTTTTGTTCAAACTTATAACATAAGGTTTTATTTGGTGACTTATGATATAACTAACATTAGATTGTGGTATAATAATATGTTACTTATGTGATTTTCCGCAAGTTCTCAAAATTTTAAATTCGAGGGTATTTTTTTCTTTTCATCTTATGATAATTGCGGGGTTTTACAACTCTTCCCCTCTAAAAAAAAATTTTCGTCCTCGAAAATTGAAGTGCGAAATCGAAATGAAAATGCGAATCGAAAGCAATAACAAAATGAATACGTACCAAATCAAAAAGAGAAACACGGATAATCAGAGCGTATTGACTCTTCGGTTTCCCAAGTAGCCTCCCGCTCTGGGTGGTTCTTCCAAAGAATCTTTACGAACGGAGATGGAACGAAACAGAAGACACAACGGACAGCGAACGGAAATGTAAAAAGACTTGTTTCTCATGACTCTTCATTGCCGATCCAAAAGTAACTTCAGTCCCCAGAAATGACATATCATACGGAATTCAGATTGCAAGGATCATATTCAAACATGACGAATGGTTATCATATTCTCTCAGAAGAGATACAAGGATACGCAAGATTGCGACGGATGTGCCGTCCATAGCATTCGATTAGACAAATCAGATGAGATCGTACAGAAAATAAATTGTAGGTGATATCAAATGGAAGAACTTATAGCAGAACTTAAGATTCTTATCGGAATTACAAAGGTCAACAACCGCGTACCGAGAATCCAAACGTATCAAATCGTATAACGGCAAAACAGATTAAGCGTATAGGTGGAACGAACCTAAATCTTACAAATGCGAAAATTCTCACATCTCTAATCAAAATTCTAAGGTTTCTAAAGTACTCCTCGAAATATCCTATGAACACAATGAGGGTACGTCATATGACGTAAGTATTATCACGTTCGCGAACCGTCATAATACCAGCATCATATGAGTATACCATCATGATGGTCATACTTTATCTCAAGTCGCGAACAGAACTACTTATCTTAACCACCTATCAGTCTTTCTACCTCCTAAGGTTGGTCCAAAACAACCATTACTACGGATTCTAAATCGGAGGAATTTGAACGTACAAATAGCGTAACGAAATGTGTACACCTCAAAATGAAACTCGTCGTCGAAACGTTAGGTCTTTCACAATTCATCATTCTTCTCATAATGAAACCATCATCTAAACAAATGCATAACGAACACAGAACGGAATTTTTAATAGGGTAAGGCTCATTCAAAAGATCCTATCGAAAGGTAACGGAAACTTAAGTGGTCTAAGAGAAAACGAATTTCGTCTTCAATATCTTCATCCTTTACAACGATCAAATCTTCCAAATCCAAACGTTTACTACAAAATTTCATCTATCCAATTTCATGATCTTGAATCTTTTCAAATTCCAAGTAATCGCTCTCCTGTCTAATCATACGATTATAGGGTGAACAGGAAATCATAAACTTGAGTCTGGTTCCTCAAGTCTTCGACACTTCTTCTGGACACCTCGGTGTGGTAGCGTGAATCTCCGACGTGATCACCGTGCATTCCTCCATTGGCGAGTCTGCTTCAGCTCTCAATTCATCTTAGTACAACTAAAATGACTAGAGAAACAAGGTTGCGTGACTCCTACAGGTCTTCTAGCATGATTCAAAATTCACCAACTCAAACTGCTGTGGACTTCCTGGTTTATGTGCTGAAAGCTCATCTTCTACAGTCTGGTCGTCTTGATGCCCAACTGAAATCTCCACGTGCTGCTTTGAGGTATAATCGAATCTCATCTCAGTCTGTCTTCTCCTCACATGCTTCTCTCTTGGTAACGCCTGTCACGAACCTCTTCTGCACATCTTCTACAAGGTTTCTAACTCCGACAATGGTCTTCAGTCTTGGTCCTTTTCGTGAAAGCTCTTTAGTCCTCGAATACCTGGTGGTGTTGTCTGCTACAATCTCTGATCGTCAAGTAAATCTATTTTTCTAGAACAAAGGGGTCGGTTCACTTCATACTAAAATGGTCAACGAGTTCTTCGTTTGTCTCTGAGCATAAACACACTGTCATACTATGACAATTGACCGAATACTTGCGAAAACATGAATCTTCTAGCCAATACAATTGACATCATTCAAAACTTATAGTGGTCACACGGGTACTAAAGCAACTTCAGGAAACCTTCTTAGGGAAAAACTTCATATCACAAATCTTTCTCTTCACAAATCAAATTGTAATGCTTCGCGGAACCTAATCTCAACTAATCACTTCCTTCTCAGATGTTCTTGTGGTTGCTTCTTCCGTCTTTCAAACTCAGAAGAGGTCGTCTGCTACGGAGTTTCAAAAATAGCACAAATCGAATATTGATACGCGGAAATGGAATGGAATAACGATTACGGTTAAATTCACGATGGTTGGTGCGCCGCCGCACACTTCTCTCTTTCTTCTTCATAACCCAACAGGAGCATTCAAGAGATCACTGAAGTGAACAAACTCATATCCCATCAGTTCCTACAATCTCTTAACTTCTTCAATATCGTGGTTTCGCCAATTCAGATCGGTTCAATGCAAACTTCACTTCCCAAACGGATTTCAAAAGGTTCATTAGAAACACCAGAAATTCGTACAACAAACTTTCAGTGCCGGAGTTTTCCAAGAGTGGATACTAACAGGCGTTAGGAGAAAAATTGGAAATCAAAGAGATCGGAGTATGTGTTTCATACAACAATAATCTTAACAGATTCAAATGATTGAGAATATCATATCAAAATATGGTGAAGCAGATTGTTAAAGGTCACATTTCAAATATTGCAGTCCATGATAGCTTTACAAAAACTATCAATCCATAATCAAGAGACCTCAAGGTCAAATACATCCAAAGGGAAACGGATTCTCAAAGCGAATGTGGTTGTCAAATCATACGGATAGTTCACATATCAAATTTAGGTACATGGTTCATCAAAGTGTGGGATGGGAGAGTATTAGAATATATCAAGGTCAAATATATAAAAAAATTGAAGGTTAGAATTGTGAACAGTTCAAAAGATTGGAATCTTGTTTAGCTTATAACATAGGAATGATAGGGTGTGCACCGATAGTAATACGAACATCGTTTACTGTCAGATTTGAGATGTATGGAATATCAGTTATTAGCATCAGCATGCTTAGATAACAATTCCGTACTGGACAAATATCAACATCAAATCCTTTTAAAGGAAATTGGTTAACATACAACGTTCATCATTCAACTGACGGAAGGTAAGACTCCCTCGTCTTCTGCGACAACGTTCTTATAAGGCATGACTAAAGGCAAAGGCAAGATTCAGAGTGATGCGGAAGCAAATACTACTCACATGGATGTCCTAGACTACCCATTCCTCACCGGTTATGACTTATGTTACTATGGGGAAATCCTACGCAACATCGCAAAGGTTATCCTACGAGCGCCTACAGTGGAAACTTAGGGGTCCTAACTTACACAGGCCAAGGGTAGATGTACTACAAGTCGTAAACCTGGCTCTGATACCATAATTGTAACACCCCAACCCGGCAAGGGTAGAAGTGTCACGAAAATGGTGACATATCAAAGGCAAGCATAACATACGACTTACATAATACAAATGGTTTACAAAGTTACAAAGGAAAATATACCAAATCTACGTAGTCATACATAAATGAATACTAAAACTAAGGTATCGTCTTCATAAGCTAATCTCTCATCCCAAAGCAAAACCCAAGCTCCTGGCTTCCTACTAAAACCTGCCGCAGGAAAAGAAATGCGGCTGAGCTTAAAAAGCCCAGTGAACAGATATATAATGAACGGAAACAAAAGCAAATGAAAATGAACAGACATATCATAATAAATGAGATATAGGAAAAGGAAATAAAGAGTAAGGTTTAGGACAGTCATCCACCACGAGCCCAAACAAATCAAATCATATCATATCGTGACCATAATCTTCAAATCATATAGAGGGGAGACCTCTCAGATAATCAGATAATATGAGGGGTGTCCTCATTTTTCAAATGGAGTAGCTAGCTCCCAAATTTTGTGAAAGACGTGGATTGCACCCATCATCAGTCACCAAATCAAATCATATCATATCACATCATATACAGAACAAATCTAGGATGCATCCATACGCCCCCCAAACAAATCATATTGGCCATAACAAATCAGAAAGCGCGCATATCATATCAAAATGGGGACGGTGTGGTTAATCACTCTGACCACACAAGAGTCATGCCATTGGTGCATCAATGACACGGCCATGTTACCTTCATGGCTAGGAAACATATTTGGCTCGTAGTATCAAACTGGGGTCAAAGGTTAAGGGGTCATATCAAAACAAAGGTTCATATAGTCATAATCATAGTCCAAATGTCAAGGTTCATATCACAGGATTCATATCAAAAGATTCATATGCCAAAGGTTCAAATGTCAAAGGTTCATAGCAAAGGTCAAGGTCAAATCAAATCAGTGTTCAAGAGACTGAAGGCACCTTATTAAAAAGGGCAGAATATCTGTACCTTAATGAAATACGCAAGCAAAGAAATGAAAAGCAAATCAAGTAGGAGATCACTCCCTCTTCACCCGATCTACAAATAATCACAAGTTCTCTTATAAGTTTCATGTAATCATAATGTCTCATTTTAAGTTCTCTCTCCATGTTAATTAACTTTGATTATTAACATTCTCGTTTGTCCATTCAAAGTATTACAGATGATCGTATTCATAGTTTAGGATTCATAATGTCTTTTACAAAGTTTTTAGTGTTCATATAGTAGTTTTTATAATTTAGGGTTCATTAGGTGATTAGCATAAGTTTAAGGTATAATATGAAAATATCATCAAGTTACAGATTTTACAAGTTATAACCTTTGGTTTTAGCAAAATATCCATTTACACCCTTTAGGTTACACAATAAACACATCACACCCTTTAGTTTACAATTTTACCCTTTTATAACTTCTCACAGTTTTATATACAAAATTGTTAGGTTTTCTATAAATCATAAATCACATAAGCACCCTGTAATAAAATTCCCAAAAATTCCCAGAGATGCTCACATGTCTTAATTATTTTACCAAATTTTTCCAGATTTTATTAAGTAGTATAACTAGAGATTAAAATTCACTTAAACCAACTCGTCCAGATTACTGACTGATTTTACTATATGAAAAGTTATTAGCTAGAACCGTTTTAATAAAAATTCACAAAAATCTACAAAAATTCCAAGAAGTCATATACATCTTGAATAATACCCAGTTCAAAGGACTCCTCCTAAATCGACACGGTTTGAAAATTAAAAATCAAAAACCCGGACTGATTTTCCAGACTCATAAATCCGATCAGGCACATAATTTTCTAAAAATCAAAAAGTACCCTTCCAGGCCTCTAAAAATTACAAACTAAATTTTCCCAGGTAGCTATTTCAATGAACTTAGTTTTAGGCTTTTAAAACACTCAAAGACTCGACTCCATCATAAAGTTATAGCCGTTTAAAGTTGAACAAAATTCCAACTCAGAATCAGACCTCACAGAAACATGTCTATTTTAGGGTTTTTATCATTCAAATCATTAGTTCTTTACTCCCAACGATTTTGGTTGAGTCCATAACATATTTAGGTTGGTCTATAACATATTTAACATAATCACAATGAATTATTTCACCACAAAAATATGCAGCCGATTCATATATACGATTTTAGGGTTTTGATAGTTATGATTTTATGTGATTATTTTTGTGATTATTTCGGCTAGAATCAAAAGAAACACAAGAAACAAAGATCGAATATAGTAGGGGATACAATACCCTCGTAGACCGCGAAGAAACACGAACACAACAAGAATCCAAAATCCACACGAAAACTCTTCTTTTCCTCCTTCTTCTTATTTGGATCGACAGCCACAACCAAAAGAAAAGCAATGGTCGATTATGGTTTGTTACAACAAATTCGAATGGATCAATGATGATTTTATGATTACCTTGGTTGTTATGAACAAAGATCAAGTCTTCCTTTGGTTATCTTGGATCGACAATAGCACACAAGAGGGAATAGCCGAATGTTGATGGAGAGGTTTTAGGGTTGTTCTATTTTGTGATAATCGGTTATGGGGAAAAATAAGACCGAATATTTTGTTTTGGTAATTAGGGAATATATCAATCATATTAATGGTTAATTACCTATTATGCCAATCAAGAACTTGGTCTCAATTTTGGCCAAGGGGGGGGGGGGGGGGGCGGCATATTAACATGGCTTTTTTTTTTTTTTTTTTTTTTTTTTTTTTTTTTGTTCAAACTTATAACATATGGTTTTATTTGGTGACTTATGATATAACTAACATTAGATTGCGGTATAATAATATGTTACTTATGTGATTTTTCGCAAGTTCTCAAAATTTTAAATTCGAGGGTATTTTTGTCTTTTCATCTTATGATAATTGCGGGGTTTTACACAACCACTCCCGACACTCTTTGTGTTTTAAGGACTAAAACACTAACCAAACTCTACTGAATGAAAGGTATAACAATGATGTGTGAACTAATACAAAATCACACAGACTCTATCTAATGAAACTTGCAACAGTAAGTATGTTGAAGCTTGTATGCTTGATCTTCTTTTCTACAAAAGTGAGATCAACAACAATGATATGAATGATATGGGTTAGTGATATGCAAATGAATGATTATGTATTTTTAAGCTATATGAGTGATGATATGTCCAAATGATCAGCTTGCTATTTATAGGCAAACTGAGTCAACAGTTGGCGGATCTGGCGGATCCCAAAAATTGGATCCGCCCTTGTATGGCTTTGGATCCGCCACATCAGGACAGCTAAGAGATCTTCAAATCTTTCCAAATCTTGCCATATCTTTCCATATCTTCAAATGTCAACTCTTTAGCTTGAAGATCTAAACAAAATATCACAAAATCTTTCCAAGATTGTGTACATGATGCATGCCATGATGTCATCCTAATATTTGAAAATTAAAGTTTCTAATTTAGGAAATAAAGATGTAAATGTATAAAATGTTATTTTTAGTGATCTTGTAAAATTTAAATGTGTTTCTAAAATACTTTAGCTTGTATTTATGTTTTGCTAAAAGATATACTTTGTATTTGTTATTAACAAAATTTAGCGAAGATCGTAAAATATAAATAACGTTTTTGGGACGATATTTGTATTAACACGAGGGTTTCCAGGTTTTATATCTTAATTAATGTGTCATTAATGTTCATATTAGGGCTTCAAAAACATAGGTCTAGGGTTGGACAAAACGACACCAAGACAGTCCACAAAATGCAAATCGCAACAGTCCACAAAACTAGATACCAAACAATTACAAAGGCGTATAGTTTTCATGATTTTATTTGAATATATAAGGCTGATCATTAGAGCTTGATTAAGGTTATATACATGTCGACCTAGGGCTGGAAAAGTGACACAAAACAACATAATATAACATGATATAAAACAGATTAAAAGGGCGTTCAAACATCCAGATTTTAGGTACCTTTTTTTTTTTTTCTTTTTTTTTTTTTTTTTTTTTTTTTTTTTTTTTTTTTTGTGATCTACATATTCAGATTTTTACGAGGCAAACTATTATTATACAAACATGATCATCAAAGTTGTATAGCGTTTTTAACATCAGATTATATACATACATATGTTGTCGAATGGGTAAAAAACAAAGGGGATGGAGGTACCTCTTAGGTAGTTGGTAACGAGGACAAAAGAGAACAAGAAAAAAAAGATCCACGAATCAAAGAGTACACACCTAGGAATCACACGATCAAACTAGCTTCCAAACTCCTTCTTCCTTGATCTTTAAAAGTTGAACGAATGGGGATTATGGCTGCTAGGGTTTGGTTTTTGGGGAGGGAGAGAATGCCGTGAATTTTGAGTGAAAGAAGTGAGGGAGGAGTGTTTAATTTATGTGGGGAAACCGTGTTTTGTAATCTTGGAAACAATATAAACCATATCAATCAATTAAAGAATGTTGAGTGATTTTAGGCTGACAAATTGTAGGAAATAACCATGTTGATTGTGTGGTTGATTCGGGTGGTCTTGGGTTGTGGAAGATTAGATCCATAGTTAGAGAGATGATAAGAACTAGAGAGAGAGGGAACCCTTTGAGAGAAAAACTGGAATGTATTAGATTAATTGTGTGAAGAGTTCCAACCCTTCCCAAGTGTGGGAAGGGGTATTTATACTTCCTAATATTTGTGCCCCTAGTGGGCTGTGGAGTGAGCTGACAGTGGGGAAAGCCCCGACCCACTCCACAAATATAGATACGACTAATCTAATAAAACTAATAATACTAATAATACTAAGCTTATATAAATAAGCCTACGAGCTATATAAATGCTAATTAGATACTCGGGGTGACCGAACCTTCATATGAATATTTATATTCCTAACAATCTCCCCCTAAGGGAGGTCACCCCGGAAATAATAACTTGAATTCTAGCATTTTGTCTTCTGAAGATGTCTTCATAGCTCGTAGTCTTTGATTCTTCAATGTCATGAAACTTTGTGCATTCAGCAGTAATCTTTTGATGACTGATCTGTTGTCTTGGATGATCTTTGAGAATTCTTCGACTTTATCATCCAACATTTGTTTCCAAGTCATCTTTCAGCAGTATGTTTCCATGTGATGTGTTATCTTTGAGCCGACATGCTCACACTATTTGGTGTCATGATCTTTAGCATCAGAGTTTGCAGAAGCCGTGTAAAAGGTCTTTTAGGTTGATCATGACATTCTTGAGTTACAATGATGATGTAGTGTGAACATGTGGTAGAGGATTGGCATCTTTACTGCAACCAGCTACAACCGCATTCAGCTGCAACTTCAATCAGCTACAACCGCAAACAGCTGCAACAGCAATCAGCTACAATCGCCAGAAGTTCCTGCATACGACAGTTAGCAATAAAACATCCGGTACTTACAGGTTCGGACTTCGAGATTGTTAACAACATAGTGTGAAAACTCTCTCTAATCCTTACCAAGACCGTTCCTAATCGAAAACCCACAGAGGGCTTTTTAAGATCGAACCGTAGCACATCAACGATTAGGTGAGTCGCTGGAGATCACTCCACGACTGTAGACCGTTAGAAACTGCCGTGACCACTAAGCGTAATCCATAAAGAATTACCGAAGTGACCTGCTTTCAGGGCTGCTTGATGTTGACCCTGGCAGGAATTTCCATTCAATCATTGAGAATTACAATTGTAAATTCCCTCATGAATGTTCTGACAGATTGCTAAGATCTGCGTAGGACTCTTAGGTTTACAACTGGTGTTCTTAATGTTGAACACCCAGTGTAGAAATAATTCGTGTTCCTATGAGATCTCTTTATGCATCTCGTGGCTCTAGACTCTATAGTGCGTTTTGATTTAGTGAGCGGAGGCTGGAGAGGACTGCCACCTATTCAATATCATCTAACTCGGAGTGAGAGAGACGATAGGAATGTATTGAACTCCGTGACAATTGAAACAAGAATCCTTTGAGGGACCTTGAGTAGCTAGGGAGGGTTGTGCAGCGTATCACTGGGTCCATGATACTTTGTCTTCAATGCCAGCAATCAACTATGTGATTCTGACAGCATATATATTGACCGGTTTCTGCCTAAGTTGTAAGGAGGGCTATTTCTTTTCACCCTTTCTCTTTACAATTCTTTTTCATTCTTCAACCCCTTCAGTGCTTACCGAGACTTCCTTACTAGTACCTTGTTGGGTTTGTTCCAGTACTAGCTCCATCTCAGTCGGCACTTTTCCCTTATTCACTTTTCTCCTTTTTAATCAAACCTAAGGACTTCTACACTAACTAGTGGATTGTCCCTGGGTAGATCCCTCCGGCTCTGGCGGGATCGTGGGAACTTGAGCCTAACCTAACCATCCTTATAACTCCATGCATTAATTAAAATGGTCGGTCTTTGGTGTACTTCCACGATTGCCATAAACCAAATCCTTGAAAAATCTCTCAAAGTGTTCATGATTCTGAAACACATTTTTGCAAACACTTGAGAGTTTTATATTTTTCAAATGCTCCCCCTCAACATGTGCTCGGTTGATTGTTTTATAAATTTGCACATGTTAGGCAGAGCTCGCACTTTTTGAATTGATTGACTTTCCAAGAACATGATCATCGCGAGACACGCTTACATCACTAGTAAACTAGCTTGAAATTATTACCCGTCCAGATCACATTCAAGGAAAGTCGCTCGAAATCGGTACATTCTACTTAGACACGTCCTTTGCGAGACACGCTTACATCACCAGATAAACTGGCTTGAAATTATTACCCGTCCAGGACATGTCCTTTCGACTACTGACTTTAGCTATCGTCAATTCATTGGTGAAGTCTGAGCCTTGCACACATAAGATGCATGCCAAATCCTTTGCTCCCCCTCAATAAGTGCATTGGTATACAAAAGAGTTTAGCACTTACTGGAGAGCTTACTTTCTCATCCAAAACATTTTGCTCCCCCTCAATATGTGCCTTGGTATACAAAAGAGTTTAGCACATATGGGAGAGCTCACACTTAAATCCAAAACATCACATTTTCATCAGGTTTCATATTTAAATCACATTCTCTCCCCCGATCAAAAATTTCAAACCTTTTGAGATTTGTGATCCCAATTGATTTAAATAATTTAGAAAAACATGGGAGAAAATGTGGTCAGGTTTAACATGTTCTGATGATGAAACATACTTTGCTCCCCCTTAATCTAAGAGGGAGATTCACTGCTCATTTTGCACAAAGTAACTTTTATGACACAAATGATATTGACCTTTTTGTGCAGACGATGTAATTATCTGCTTTTCTGAGTGAATCAGTCAATATCAATCATCCATCCACCAACAAATCTTTCGCAAATGTCGTTGATCCCCACTTAGCGAGACCAAAATAGATGAATAGTGGTGATGGTGGTGAAAGTGTTGTTGTTGTTGTTGTTGCCGACATTGTTGTTGAGGTGAATTCCGAGCCAATCAATAGAGTTTGAACGTCTGATCAAGTGGTTAGAATGGGAACTGGTACATACATTTTGGCTATGGAATCTGCATAAGAATATCAACACAGATATACATACATACAGATACACTATTCCTAGATAGCTACCCTTCAGCAGCTTGCCACATTATAATACCAAGTTCATCATATAATCAAACCCCAATCAGGAACTACGTCAAACCACTATCTAGCATGAAGAGCAAATAGCAATCATGAACATGGCAATTCACACAGATTTCAATATTTAATTCAGGATCTTAGGAACATGATTCTAACATAATAGCAATCTACCTAATCGAATCCTGAGAACATATGCACAATATCAACAACAATTAAGCAGCAGAGACAAACAACATTTGAAACTCATTCATTTAGATCATACAAATGCCAGTGGAGTATTCAAAAACATCAAACACAACTGGTTTTCTAACTTCTTGTAGGTTTTGAGTCTTAAAGCATTTTGGGGATTATACGAGGATACCAAAGTAACACAAATGAACCTTCTAG
Organism: Artemisia tridentata subsp. tridentata; assembly: GCA_021014915.2. Lineage (NCBI taxonomy): Eukaryota > Viridiplantae > Streptophyta > Magnoliopsida > Asterales > Asteraceae > Artemisia > Artemisia tridentata. Next base: position 257,206,326 of record CP139505.1, read on the forward strand.
ATACATAAAGCTAGGAAACTATAAGCAAATTGCACATAATGTCCTAAACTTTCTAGCAACTAACACACTTGGTCATTTGATATATTTAAGCTAGATCCTCTTCAACTGATTCCCCATTAACTACAAAACCATTTCTAACAAGTATGATTTAACCAATAAATCCGTTTGATGATATAAAATTTGAATTCACTCTCCCCCTCAATCAATGACCCGTATTCTAGTTGAACCTCAACTAAAATCACGCTTAACCCCACAACTCATCAAACAAGAACTGTCATGAGGTTTTGTGGTCGTTGATTGAGTGACAAATTTTATGCATAATCCAAGTATAAACAAATTTCATACAACACATATTCACCAAGTGTCTCACAAATAATTTTCAGAAGAATCATAGAATGAAAACTATTTGTTATACTAAGAAGATTTCTCTTCTTTTACAAGAAATGATGCACTGAAACGTACATCAAATCAGGAAACATGGATATGAAGTAATCCATGCCCAGGTGAACATCACCCAGTTGGAGGAACAGCCGTCTTTTTGGCGACGTGCTTTCCCCAATATGAAGCGCGGGTTGCTATCTAAAGTAATAGCAAGCCATTTAGACATGTTTTAACCGGTTTGTATAACTTCTGCTCGAGCTTCATTTAAAGACCCGTGCCATTATTGAATGACATTTCTAAGTCCGTAAATGTTATCGATAAACAGAAGACATGCCTAGGTGAAACTATTTTTGGTCTTTTCTATTTTTCAATTTTTATGGGTTTTTCTGATTTTAAGTTTCTCTATTTACAATTAGCAAGATTTCTATATAACTATTTACAAGATGGTATAAGATGTGAAAAATAATGTAAGAAGAAAAATATATACAAGGATACGAACCAGAAACCATTACTCCTCAGCATTCTGAATCTTTTCCGCATTCATCACTTGACTTGCTGAAGAGCAATGTGAGCACTTTCAATCAGGGAATGATTCTGGCTTTTCACTCTCCCCTAATTAGTGCTCTCCCCCAATCTGACAACCACTGACGATCACCCATAATAGGAAGAAGACTTTGGATGAACGCCCGAAAAATGAAGAAGTCTTTTGGTGACCAAATGCATGCCGTCTTAAATCTTCTAACACTCCCGTCCTAGAGTGACTCCGTCAAAAATCTTAGGCAACTTTTCGGTAGTTTAAGTTGAGCCTCAACTGAAATCTAGCTTAACCCCACAACTCATCAAACAAGAACTGTCATGAGGTTAAACTAAACCACAAATTTAAGCTCAATAACAACTTGATTTCAGCTTAATCTCACAACTCATCAAACAAGAACTGTCATGAGATTAGGTTAAAATCAAGTTGGACCTAACCTTAAACTACGGAACAACTTGAACCTAACTTAACTCTACAACTCATCAAACAAGAACTGTCATGGGATTAAGTTAAATATCAAGTTGTAAGAAAAGAGCTCAACATTTTTGAATGTGGAGAAGACTGTAGACTCGACCTTCTTCAAGATTGCCCAATTTGGAGGAACAGAATGCCAATCATTTTCATCTCACCAAATGTCTTCCAGTAACGTTACATATAACCCATCAGCCCGCAGCATACACATGAGATGATAACACCCAACAGAGACTGAAGAGTAGACTGACGACTCGACCTTCTTCAGTCTTGAGTATAACACCAAAGTAACAAGTTGAACCACTGATCATCTATAGTATGTATCCATATTTGGATATTAAGCCCTGATCACGTGAACCTGTTGTGCGTCCTTGATGTACACATTCTCTCTCCCCTGATGGTTACGATTAATCAGCACATAACGTAGCAGTGAAACGATAATACCAAGGTAACAAGTTGAACCACTGATCATCTACAGTATTTATCCATTATGGATATTAAGCCCTGATCACGTGAACCTGTTGTGCGTCCTTGGTGTACACATTTCTCTCCCCCATGATGTTTACGATTAATCGGAATCATCATCATGATGTGTACATGTAGCCTGATGACGTGTACTTGAAGCCTTGACTAGAAACCCATTGTTGCTGATTATACCAACCCGTGAGAATATGTAGATTAGCATTCCATGACCATGTTCTTCAACACCTTGATAGACGGAAGAAGTAGTGTTGGAGAACCATGGTTTGCACGACTCCTGAACTGACGTTTTCAGGAGTCGTATGACCATATCTCAATCATCACCCAACATGTAGATTAATATTCACCCTTTCCCCCCCTCAAAAATTGCATATGCCTTCCAACTGCAATTTTTGATGATTGAACTAGTGAATATGAATACCATCAAAGGTAAGTAGCTCCACTTGACGGTTCTTGAAGACTAACATGTTGTTTATTCACCCTTTCCCCCCCTCAAAAATTGCATATGCCTGTCAACTGCCATTTTTGATTGAATATGTGAATAAAAGAACACTCCAATATGCGCCGATCCACTTGAAGATTGAATAAGCACGGAAAGAGCATGAATCTTGTTGATGAGAATGGCCATTAATAAGAAGACTCCTCTTCTTTTGAAGATAAAGTGCACTCAAGCGTACACTTTTCTTTTCTTTGAAGAATGAGGCCTGAACTGATGTATTCAGACGTCATAAGATGAAGAACGAGGCCTGCACTGAAGTGTACAGACGTCATTTGATGAAGAGCGAGGCTTGAACTGCTGTGTTCATACGTCATTATCTCTCTCTTTACTACTTCTCTCATCTAACTCGTTACCAACCCCATTATCATTTTGTCGGCTTGAAATCGTGACCACTGATGGAGAAAACCCAATATGATGAACTTGAAACTGAAGTAACATAACCCGAACTTGTGACTTAAACTTGTGCTAATGCGAGACAAAGAGCGGTGCAGAGACTTCGTGCAACATCGAATCCCTAAGTAATCTATACTCTTCAACCAACCAACCATCAAGTATAAGAAATACATCACCTCTTGGATATCCACAACTTCATGTGACACTGAGCACTACAACGTGACCCCTTAAAGTGATAGTTATTTTGTAATAGGGAGAAAGAAAAAAATAACTAGATATCCAAGTCCTTGTCATTGTATTGAAAGCTCGAACAAGGATCTCGAAGAATCTTCATCCAACCTCCCCGATATCTTCAGATACTAAGTACACGCACCCATGAAATTTCACTTCAGCCTCAAATAAACAATACTGAACTAACCCCGTAGTCACATCTTGTCAATTAAAAGCCTCGATCCAGCCATTTGTGATGTTATAACTGAACTTCGATAATGGTTTTAACCCGATCCTGGTCAAGAGCGCATAGCCCATCATCACGGAATTTTACAAATCTATGGTTTAAACCGAGAAATAAGTTCTTTCGCGGGATTTTACAAAACCAAGAAGAAACCGTGAGACAGTAACCGATTGAATGTGGCGTGACTGATTTGGTTTTGGTGAACATCAGTTTGGGTTAAGAATATTTCGTGAGAAATACAGATCACATCACAACTTTTAAAACCTTTGGCCAACTAACCAACCTTGAACCCAGATTAGAGACCACTTGATGAAGGAAACCCGACGTACCAATACTGAAACCAGAAGAAGAAATCCCCAAATTTGTAACTTAAGCTTGCACTAATGTTGGAAGAACGGTGTAGAGAATTAATGCTCCAAGCAGATCTCTAAGTGCTCAATACCCAACCAAAGTATGAGACATTAACACCTCTTGCGATTATCGACAACGTCAATGACGTGTGACACTGAGTACTCCAGTAACTCTTAAGTGATAGTTACCCCGACTGCTGGTAACTAGATAACCCAAGTCTTCAACTTAAATTTTTCGCACGAGCAAGTTATCATTGAAAGTCATGCATCCAACCAACCCCGACTTCAAGATAAAATAAGTAGACGCCTTCGAGAACTACAACTTCAATCACAAATAAAGAATACCAGATTAACTTCGTGGTCATCTTGTGCTGTTGACTAGCCAGAAAGGAAAAGAAACATGCGCAAATTCTTAGAAGAGCCCATGACTCATAGTCAGTCCTATCAAACAAAGCTGTCTGATCCAGCTACTTGGATGTGGAATAGTTGTCGTACTGTGTACAGGATTTTACAGTTCTTGAGATTTATCTGAGAAATAAATTCAAGAACTAACTGCACAACAGTAAGTATCAAACTGCTGTAGACTGAACCACTGAATCCTGAATCGCTACGATCTGACCCGCTGTAACCGACACTGCTGAGATTCAAACCGCTGGAGACTGAACCGATACGATCTGACCCGCTGTAACCGGAACCGCTAAAATTCACATCGCTGGGGACGGAACTTCTAGGAAACTTGCGATAATTCTCCCCCTCAAAAAGGACATGGAATGACCTTTTTGCCAAAGCTGAGAGTCCGTGATGTTTGTGAATTTGTCAGGCACAAAACATGGAAAGAAACCAATGAAACTACTGCAACGAAGATGGTGATAAAGACTCTCTTGTAGTAACCCCTTGCTTTCCTCATCATCAATGGTTTAGTAAATTAACAATTCATTGAAGCCCGTAATATTCCAAAACCGCTTGATGAAATGCATATGACTTTAAAGTGAGTAAAAGGTTAACACATGTCTCCAAACAGATCACCTCTTGTCTTAAAGCCTGACTACCTCTTGAGAAGATCTCGAGCAACAATCCCATTAGAAGCTTGAGAGACAACAATCACTTGATGAAGCTTGATAAAGAACAAGTCCGCGACTTAAACTTGCACTAAATTATGATTTAGAACCTATATTGAGCACAACAACGTAACTCCTTTAAATATAGGTAGTGATATATACCCAACCTTCCATCCTTAATTGTATATATCCACTTCGTGAACATCCAAGTCTAATCACCTTAAATTGCAAATTGTGATTTAGAACCTATATTGAGCACAACAACGTAACTCCTTTAAATATAGGTAGTGATATATACCCAACCTTCCATCCTTTATTGTATATATCCACTTTTTGAACATCCAGGTCTAATCACCTTAAATATGCTTGAGCAAGGGTCAACAAACATCGTGCATCCATCCACCCCGAGATGTTTGTGACACTAAGTACACCAACCCGTAAATTAACAAACCAACCAAGTTACCATAGTTTCCCAATTCCTGCTGATCTTGAAGCACAAACTTATCCCGAAAAATTAGTCACACCCCGTAAGTTTCATTATTTCTAAACCCAAGTCCAGCCTACTTGTCCAAAATTAATTTCACGGGATTTTACAGCTCTTGAGATTTAAACCGAGAAATCGAATCTTTCGCGGGATTTTCTAAAAACTACAAGAGAAACCGTGAAATCAACCAGAATACCCAAGAGTGAGGTGCAATACCAATCTTCGAAATTCAAGTCACAGAAGTCAAATCACAACATGATCAAATTGCAACAGGCCAAGTCACAGATTGTCAATTTGCACCAAGACAGATTGCAATCAATCAAATCACAATAAGTCGAATCGCAAGTGTTAACTCGCAACGTCATATCGTAACTGGTCAAATAGCAATCCGTCAAGTCGCAATAAGACAAACACGCAACTTGACAAATCACAATTAATCACATTGCAATTTGTCAACTGTAACTCAACTCGAAAACATCAAATCGTAGGCACCAATTGGACAATGCTGCCAAATCCACAATTCCACAACTCAACTTTATTGTGATTATGTCCAAACTCTAATCCCAATTAACCCAAAACACAGTCATCCCAACATTTTCTTCCATGAAGAAAAAGCAACAACCAAAATTTCACACAAGTCACGAACCCCCAAAATTCAACACAAATCAATTTCAGGTTCTCTACGGCTCAATAAGAAAGACTCGGTCCAAACTTATATCCAAAATTTTCTACAACCAAAGAGATTCACCCTAACTAACATTCGTTCCTTTGATAAGAGCCAAGAATATTCATCAAAAAGATTTAAACCCACACCAAAAAGAACGTCCTTTTGTTATAGCACTAGAGCTTCAATCCAAAGAAAGAAGAGAATCATCCTTGTGTTATTAGTAAATAATACAAGCCCAAGTAAAAGCAAATCAAACCGTCCTTGGAATCACAGTCCACGAACATTAGTCCATCTCATCCAAGCCCAACATCGAATCCGGTATAGGCCCACTTCAAAATCATTCAGCCCATTTAACTTCAGTTAATGATTCCTATCCAAATCCATATCTGCTAATATAAAGGGTATCACATACTTTTAACCCTAATCATTTATCATTTGCCTTAACCCTAAAGACAAACCACTCCGCCCCCTTTCACTCTCACATCAATATGCAGTCACCAACTACATCTCAAACCCTAATCCCAACTAATCATCCTTCCCATCCTCTTTCAACTGCCTCATATCAACCTTCATCTCTTCCAAATCAGAAGCAATCAACATCAGTCAATCTCATCATCACTTATATGTGAACCGAACACAATCTTAGATCCAAACATCTATTTCATATCGTAAAAACGACTTCACATACGCGGCTTCAAGATCAAAGTATGGATCTTCAGGTAAGTTCATTTCATATCGTGTTTTGATTGTGTTTTTTTTTTTTTTTTTTTTTTTTTTTTTTTATCGAAACAAAGATAGATAATAACATGGTTGTTATTAATTTTTCTTTAATTTCGGATATTAATTGATGTTCAGCTTAAAAAAATGGAACGGTGATGAATTGAAGTTGATGACGATTGGGTTTGATGTTGTGGAAACGCAACGAAGATGAAAGCAAGATGATTCAACTCGAAAAGAGATAGGATGTTGAAGTTATGTTAACACAATTCGAGTTGATGTAAGATTTATATTGTTGTAATTTCGGTTTCTGAATCGAGAATAGAAGTGAATTTTGTTATGAATCTGCTGTTGATTTGAGTTTATTGGTTTGAATTATCTTTGTATTGTTGCTTCTTCTTGTTTAATCATATTGTGTTTGCAACTAGTTGATTAGAGTGGATTAGACACAAACCGCGTCTGTGCAAACACACAAGCCGTATACATGTTAGAAACACAAACCGAGTTCGTGATTATACACAAACCGCGTACACCTCATGTACACAAACCGAGTCCATGACAAACCGTATCAATGACATTGTAGACAAACCGAGTCCGTGATTTTGCAGACAAACCGAGTATACAATGTATACACAAACCGAGTACATGGTAAAACAGACAAACCGAGTCTGTGACTGTATGGACAAACCGCGTCTTTGACCGGTCAAACCAGTCACTTTCGTACTTTCCTTAAAATCCGGATCTGTGTTTTACTCTTTGACCAGTCAAACAGACAAACCGCCTTCAAGAATAATTTTCACTCTTTGGACACCAGCAGCATTCAAGAGCACATCATCTTCAAGAACAACTAAAAGGCCAAGAATCAAACAAGAACACCCATCTGCTGCTCCCAGAGGCAACAATCACCAAATATCACAAGTCACCAAACAGTTACTATGAACATACCGCCACAAACTCATCTAATCACAACAGCCAAATCTGGAGAGATGCAGCCAAGAACTTGTATTTTCAGCCACAAATAAGCCACAACACCAATGTAGAAACCATGTAAATCACCAACGAATAAAACCGACAAGATACCAGATCTTGAGAAATGGTATTTCGAACCAGAGAGTTTCATAAGATTAAGGCCATAATCATTTAAACATTTGAAGCCCAAATTGAAGACCCATTTGACTATTAGGACCAAACTGAATTAACAAAAACATGGATTCTTAGTGTACCAGCGATTTTCCAAAACAAAACAATTATGGCCCACAAACAACCAAACCAAATCCATTCAAAGCATTCGAACCAAAAAAATAGGTAGAGCAGTTAGTGTAAAATAATTCGAGCCAAAAAGAATGAGACCCACATATACTTACTGTTTTCAAATGATCTTTAAAAAGAATGAGCCAAAAAAAATAAGTAGAGCAGTAAGTATACCCGAACCATAACATTTCTCATATTTGTGGAAAATCAGTCAAAGGCCCACATGAAGAGTTTAAGAAATCAAGTCATTGACCACAAAAAGAATTATAGCAACCTTAAAATCAAATCATTTACCACAGATCTGAGTAAAGTAAACAACCGAATAAAAGGCCATTGACCACAGATCTGACCAAGATGAAACCTTGGCTCTTGATACCAATTGTAGGAAATAACCATGTTGATTGTGTGGTTGATTCGGGTGGTCTTGGGTTGTGGAAGATTAGATCCATAGTTAGAGAGATGATAAGAACTAGAGAGAGAGGGAACCCTTTGAGAGAAAAACTGGAATGTATTAGATTAATTGTGTGAAGAGTTCCAACCCTTCCCAAGTGTGGGAAGGGGTATTTATACTTCCTAATATTTGTGCCCCTAGTGGGCTGTGGAGTGAGCTGACAGTGGGGAAAGCCCCGACCCACTCCACAAATATAGATACGACTAATCTAATAAAACTAATAATACTAATAATACTAAGCTTATATAAATAAGCCTACGAGCTATATAAATGCTAATTAGATACTCGGGGTGACCGAACCTTCATATGAATATTTATATTCCTAGGCACACAAATGGTGATGGTTATCTCAATACACGGTTTGGTCTATCGATTATGTAAACAAATATGGTAAGTATATAGTATATATGTATTGTGTCGTATAATGTGAATGCAAGTAGGCAAGGAAAAACGTGTGAAAGCTTTAAGACCCAAAGAATGAATCGTATATAGGATTAGAACAAGATTAGGCAAGTTACAAATATTCGTTAGTTAATTTCTTAGGTTATATTACATTTTAATTTGTCATTACATAATATAAGGTTCTAATTCTTATTAATATCCAAAATACTTAGGATTAAAATTCAAATTATATAGAAAATTAGGAAACTGGATTTTAGGGTTTTACAACATATCCCAGCCTCCCAACACCTTGGCTGCACATCTTAGCAGTCATAGAATCCATCATTGCTGGTTTTCATAGTCTGCTAGCAATGGAACTCAATCCCTTAGGTGTACATGCCTCAAGTGGAATGTTAACAAATTTGACCCATAAAGGCAGAACATCAGGCTCAACTTTGTTTAAAGGGGCAATTCCGAGACTGTCCCAGTCGCTCGAAGTGTTGGGCTTTTGAGGACTCACTTTTGCGACTTTCTTAAAATATCCCGAGCGACTTGCGACTTAATATGAAGGTGATATGTGGCACCCAAAAAAGTGGCGCCCAATCATTAAAGTGATACTTGTGTCATAGCCACTATGTGTACTTTTTAAGCGATTTTTTTCAGCGACTTTTCATACCTTAAAGGAACCTTCTATTTTGTCTTTTTCCGCCCAAAAAGTCAAACTTCAAAAAAATTTATTTTATTCTTTTTGCCCCTTCCCAATGTTGAGCAACCTAAGCGACTGACGGCTTGGTACTTTGAGCGACTTTTTTTACTTTTCACCTTTTTGTACTTATGTCATTACTTTTGTACTTTTTAACTTTTTTTACTTTTCACCTTTTGTACTTTTCACTTTTTTGTATTATTTTTCAAATACTTTTTAAAATACTTTATAAACACTTTTTTATTTCAAAATCTTGAGTGACATAAAAAAAGATTTAAACGACTATATTTTCTTTAAGCGACTTTTTTTAAAAACACCCCCACATTAACCCCCACCCACACGCTCAAATTCCCCCAAAACACATATACTCAGTGTCACAACCTCTTCACTTACCTTTACACCTACTGTAAATCAAACCCAAAATTAAAATCAAAATCAAAGTATAAACCCTAACCCTAAATTATGTATTCCAATTTCAATAAAGGGGTCAATTTCAATAAACCCTAACCCTAGACGCAGCCATTATTAATTATTAAAGACCTACATGGAAAATCTAAGCAGATACTTTGATGCAAAGATCACTGTTCGTTCAAAGGTACATTATCTAGAAACGATAAAGGTAAGTTGGGAAAGAATCAATCTCGAATTAGCCTGTTCCGAGAAAGTGTTTTCGGTCCATGGTTAGATATACCCCCTTGTCATACAAATGATAACCATTTGCTAAACTTTGTTTTACAACACCAGGTATATATTCCAAAATTGCTTGATCATTGCCCCCCTATTTCCTACAGAATTGGGGATAATGTTTTGCAATTTGGTCGTTGGGAGCATCTATTGATTACTGGTTTGTTTTTGGTCCTTTGCCTGACCATGTAGAAGTTGATAATAGCCCGTTTGGTTTGCGACTCTTTCCTGAAAAAAAAATTCAGAGAAAGTTTACTGTGAAAGGTTGTGAGCTTTTAGCTATTTTGGAAAACGATAAAGAATTTGATGCATTATCAAATGAGGATGCATTTAAAGTTTTTCTGTTGATAGTGGCTGAGATCATATTCAATGGTTGTGGACCTTGGTACATTGTTCCTAATCATTTTTTGCAACTGGCTGAGGATTTTTCTGCTTGGAATGCCTATCCATGGGGGGGGTTCTTGTGGAGACGTTTCTACGTCAATTTAGCAAATGTAGTTCCTAGGCATTATGAATCGTACTACAAGAAGAAGCAGGAGTTAACCCCAACTAAAACTAAAACTATCAAAACATATATAAAGTACGAAAACAGTAATTGCAAACACATCTAACATCAAATTATATTGATAACAACATAATTGGTTAATACACAAACATGATTATCTTTGACAACCATGTAATTACATCATAATACATCAAACTATGACGCTTGTACAAAATATTACATAACTTAACATCACTTGCCCAAAAGATAACCATTAAATTACATAACTTGCCCAAAAGATATGCACCGCACCAAACCAAACCCTAACATAACCTAAAACCTCAAATAAAGATGATCAACCAAAGGTCGCTTACATATCCCCTAAAAAGTCGCTTAAGAGACTTTTTTCCCGCCTTATTTCTTTTAACCATCAAATAAAGATGATCAACCAAAGGTCTAAATTTTGGTAAAACGTTGTCTTATGGTTGATGCATGTTTTAATTTTTGTTTTGTTTTTAGTCTTGTACTTTTGTTTTTGTGGATCATATGAATGTAATGGTTCTCATGAAAAAATATCAATGGAAATTTTGGTAACAATAACAGTGTACAACTAAACTTACAAACTGAAATATTTAAAGATATGTTTCGTAGTCCAAACATCGAAAATGAATACTCGTACACAACAATCTTTTAGAAAATAGGTAACCAGAAAGCACAACAATCTTTTATTAAGTACAATACCGTATTAAAGTAACATAACAAAAAGAACAAAACAGAAAAAATTTAAAAACCTTCGAACAATTACCAAAACAACAACTGTGAAATTAAAAATAATTAGTACACAAAAATCTTTTAGAAAATAATTACACTACAAAATATTTTGATGTTTGGGTAAAAGTCGCTTTTATAAATAAATAATAAAATGTCGCTTAAAAATAGTCGCTTGAATCTAAGTACAATTATGATTGACTTGTTTATCCTGACAGTAATGAAGTCATCATTACATGCCACTTGCAACCTAGAGTCGAATTTTAGAAAGTCACTTATATACCCCCTAAAAAATCGCTTAAGAGACTTTTTTTCCCGCGTTCTTTCTTTTACCCATCAAAAATCAAAAATTTACCCTAGATGTGTAAATTTAATTTTTAAAAGTCCTAAATGACTAAAAATAATTTTAGAAAAAAATAATTATTTTTTTTTGAATTTTATTTTATTTATTATGAATTAAAAATACTTTTAATCTAAAAAAAATATTAAAAATACTAAACTATTTAAGAAAAATATGAAATTAGGAAAAGTACTTTAAACAATGAGGAATATAGGAAAAATAAAATTGGATTGACAGCTTATTTAGATAAGCTGTGAATAAGCTAAAAATGAAATTAATCTAAACGGGTGAAAAATGTTTAAGTAAAATTCAAATACAACCTTAGTCGAAAAAGACCCAAGGGCGCAGTTGGTATTGGTGTGTGTGTTAAATGGTTGAGGTTGGTTGAGGTCATGGGTTCGAGCCCTGCTCATCCTTGGCTTCCCAACTTCCCATTTTTTTATTTTTTTACAAAAACTTTTTATGGAACTTTTAAACAACTTAAAAATAAGTACTTTTAAGTTGACCGTATTTTCTCTGATAAAGTCAACATATACAAAAAAATTATTAACCAAACTATATTGTTTTAATATTTTAAACATCCTTTGTTTGCATTTGTAGATTTGATTTTGCTGTTTACATATTTCAATTTGCAATTGCATATGCAGTTTAGTGGAGTGTTTGGAATAACCCAGTTTGACTTATAAAGTCAACACATACAAAAAAAAGTAGTAACCATACTGCATTGTTAATAACATATTAATTACAACATATCAGTTAAATTACATTTACACTGAAAGACAACATAACATTTCTTGCAGGTGATTCACTTGGTTAATTGACTAGCAGGTGAATCACTTGGTTTATGAGTTGGAGGTTCTTCATTAGGTGTTTGACTTGCAGATTCTTCACTTGGTTTTTGAGTAGCAGGTTCCTCACTTGGTGCTTGACTTGGGCATACTCCACTTGCAGTTTGAGTTGCAGTTGGTTCAGTTTCTTCATCACCACTGCCCAAGTAAGCACCAACTCTTGTAGATGCATTAATATGTAAGCCAATTACATATCCACTACTATCTGTTGTAGTTATGTTTTCTCTTATAACACCACCTCTACCAGTATAAGATGGGGTTCGCCTTCTTCCAAGACACACTGGACAAACATACCACCTGAAATCTGTATAAGGGGGACGCCTTGCAAAAAAGGTAAATCCAGCCTTGTTTTCAGTTTCAACCCAACAGTCAATGCAGACCATTTGACAACCATTTTGTACATCCATGGTGAAAAGCAATTGATATGATAAAAAGTTGATGATAACTGGGGTATTATATAATGCAAGAAAAAAATGATATAATATGGTACAATGTGGTTGTTGAACAACTAGATAGGATTAAAAACAACATAAATGCTTATAATGGAGCCAAAACATTGAGATTTTGAAATTTTTTACTATTGCATACTAGGACCATTTAGGACAAACATTTTTTTGCTAGAACTAACTCCATTTAGGACAACCATTTATTGTCAATAAACATTGTGTAAGCACTAGAATAAGCTAGTTATCTGATCTAATCTATTCTTCTATAACTAATAAGCACTAATGATCCACAATAAGCAGCTTGTGCACTCATTTTCAAATTAGTTCATTAGCTCTTCGTTCCTTAGCATAACTGTTGGCTGTTTCCTATTTTCTAACTTATTCAACTAGATATAAAAAAGTTGCTTTAATTAAAAATGCTTATTTTAAGTGGTTAAAAAGTTCCATAAAAAGTTTTTGTTAAAAAAAATGAAAAACGGAAAGTTGGGAAGCCAGGGGTGAGCAGGGCTCGAACAAATGACCTCAACCAACCTCAACCGTCTTACACACCACACCAATACCAACTGCGCCCTTGGGTCTTTTTCGTCTAAGGGTGCATTTGATATTTACTTAACCAGTTTTTCCTTATTTAGCTTAATTCCCATTTTAGCTTATTCACAGCTTATCTAGATAAGCTGTTGATTCCTTTTTATTTTTCCTAAGTTCCTTATAGCTTAAAGTAGTTTTCCAGAATTTTTCATAATTTTTCGTATTAATTTAGTATTTTTAATATTATTTTTGGTATAAAATATTTGGGTGTTTGGGTAAAAAGTCGCTTTAAAAAATGAATAATAAAATATCGCTTAAAAAAAGTCGCTTGATTACATGCATGTCACTTGTTTACTAGGACTGTAGTTATCATTACATGCCACTTGCACCCTAGACTTGGATTTTAGAAATTCGCTTACATACCCCCTAAAAAGTCGCTTAAGAGAATTTTTTCCCGCCTTATTTCTTTTACCCATCAAATAAAGATGATCAACCAAAGGTCTAAATTTTGGAAAAAAAAATCCATTTAATACTCGAACAAATTGCATATAAACACACACTAATCCCAAACCAACAAAATCACCTAACAATGGCTGTGTACCCATTTGCGACTGATAAAGAGGAGTATGAGAAAGTGTTAGACAACCCTTTTCTCTTTGACCTAGTCCTCGAAGGTTTTGGTGCCGAACCAATTTCTAAATACATTTCGTATAGGCAAGTAGATGATCGGACGAGGGTCAAGATTCTGAATTGGCTGAGGGAAAAAGAATTATACTATAATGAGCTTTTAGGAGTTATTGAGGAGGAGAATCAAGAGAATGATGATCCCGGATTAGAAAAGGTTTATACCTTGAAAAACAGGATTAAAAATCTTGAATATTTTTTTCAACAACTCAAGGAAAGAAAGGCAAAAAAATAAGAAGTTGTGGTTCAAGCAGAAGGCATTGAAGAAATATCAATGAAAAACGTTGTGTTATGGTTGATTCTTGTTTTAATTTTTGTTTTGTTCTTAGTATTGTACTTTTGTTCTTGTGGATCATATGAATGTAATGGTTGCCATGAAAAAATATCAATGGAAATTTTGGTAACAATAACAGTGTACAACTAGACTTACAAACTGAAATATTTAAAGATATGTTTCGAAGTCCAAACATCGAAAATGAATACTCGTACACAACAATGAAGTCGCTTTAATAAATAAATAATATAGTGTCGCTTAAAAAAAGTCGCTTGAATCTAAGTACAATTATGTTTGACTTGTTTACCCTGACAGCAATGAAGTCATCATTACATGCCACTTGCACCCTAGAGTTGGATTTTAGAAAGTCGCTTATCTACCCCTAAAAAGTCGCTTAAGAGACTTTTTATGGATGACTGACAAGTGTGTATTATTATATGCTAATGACTGACAAGTCAAACTACCAAAACCCACATTGTATAATGAAAAAAGAAAAAAATAAATAGGAAAAAATGGATAAATAAATAACACAACTACAAAAGTAATACTAATATTTTTACTAGATTTCATTATATATAAAAGTTAATTACAACAAGACCATTCAGGTCTTCATGACATCCATCAACATGATAACAGATCAAAAGAAGACAACATACAACCATGATGTTAAAATCCACAAAAGAAGCTAACCAAGCTGTGCCCATGAAGCCCTAATCATACATATCCATGATGGTGAGGTGATGATCCTTCTCAGATAACCATCACGCACCTCAACCAACATGGCCATAACAGCCTCCAGCCTCCTCCTCTCCCTGATCTGAACCTTGCGCAAGCATTCATAAGTGTCACCACCAGCTTCTTCATCGTCATGGTTGAGCGGCCACACTTCAGCCATTCTCGCTGACCTTTTTTCAATCTTTATTTGAAGCTCATTGCATTTCTCCCTAAGGTACCTGAGGAACGCTTCATCCTCTGTATGCTCTTGAACAAAGAGAAAACTGAAGGCTTTGTATAGCTTTTCTGACCCAGATACTTCTTTCAGTTCATTGATCAGAGGGGTTTCAAAATTATCAGCCATTGATTGATTGGTTTGATAGGAGTCGGAGGGTTTTTTTGTGGGTGAAAAATGAGAAAAAAATATTATAAAACCTAAAACAAGTACTAAGGCATTATAAGTAATGAAACTAAATTGGAACTGAACAGGCTTCATGATTACAAAACTTAACTGAAGTATTAATTTCCCAGTCGGTTTAATTTCCCATGCAGAAATAACTAACGCTCAAAGTTTGCAAATAATGATAAAAGATGCCTTAAAAACACTAAAAAAATCATTATCATACCATAACATCTGAATTATTAAAAAAATATATAAAAAAAAATCTTAAAATTCATTTAAAATAAAAACATTACATAAATTAAAGATTAAAAACTAAGATATTGTAATGAAAATGAAACTACAAATTACAATGAAAAATCTGAGTTATAACCCTCCTCACTCGAAGAGTCCCTAACCTCGCCATTATAATATTTTGCTTCCATAATGTCAAACCAGTTCTTCCTAAGATGTTCTGCATCCCTGGCTTCTTGCTCCATACGAGCAGCTTCCTCTCATAGTTCTCTTTCTTCTGTTTCCCTCCTGACTTCCTCATCCTGCTCAAGAAGTCGGAGTTCATCCTCAGTGAGTCCAAACTGACTGGGTTGGTGTTTGACAATCGGTGGAGTGTTCACCGGTTCATTTTTTGGTTCGAACACCGGAAAGATATCCTCTGGTGGAGTGTGATAAACACTTCTGGTGGAAAGATATCTTCTGGCACTTGTTCTGGACTTGGAAATTGTTGGGAGAAGTCTTTGCGAGACATTGTTGTGGACTGGGGAATTGTTGGGAAAGATATGTGTGTGTGAATTATGTGTATTAGTTGTGTGTATGAGAAACAAAAGAGTGTGGGTATATATAGGGAAAATTTTGAACTTGAATATGAATTTGAATTTCGAATCCTCCCGCTCGTACTGTAGCCTTTAATTTGAATTTGAAGCAGAGTGTGGGTAATATTTTGTGTTGTGTGTATTTTATTTTATGTATATATATTAAAAATAAAAAATAAAAATTGAAAAAGGTGTGCAAACTCGGTCACAATATAGACCGATATAAATTTTCTACCATACTCGACCGACTTGTGACCAAAACAACACAAAGGGTGTGACCAAATAAAATATCGGTCACATTTGGTGATCGGCCGATATTTTCGGGTCCATTGTGGCCAGCCTAAATTCTTGTGGTCTATCATAAATATCACGATAGTCTATGCTGGTTATGGATTTCTTAAGTAACTTTATCAATTTTGTAAGTTGTGAATTCCTTTAGTTAAATCACTAAATTATTGTGGTCTATCATAAATATCATAACAATCTTTTAGAAAATTTAAAAACAGAAAAAAAAAAATTAAAAACCTTCCAACAATTACCAAAACAACAACTATGAAATTAAAAATAATTAGTACGCAACAATCTTTTAGAAAATAATTACACTACAAAACATTTTGGTGGTTGGGTAAGAAGTCGCTTTTATAAATAAATCATAAAATGTCGCTTAAAAAAACTCGCTTGAATCTAAGTACAATTCTGATTGACTTGTTTACCTTGACAAGCAATGAAGTCATCATTACATGCCACTTGAAACCCTAGAGTTGGATTTTAGAAAGTCGCTTATCTACCCCTAAAAAGTCGCTTAAGAGACTTTTTATGGATGACTGATAAGTGTGTATTATTATATGCTAATGACTGACAAGTCAAACTACCAAAACCCACATTGTATAACGAAAAAAGAAAAAAATAAATAGGAAAAAATGGATAAATAAATAACACAACTACAAAAGTAATACTAATATTTTTACTAGATTTCATTATATATAAAAGTTAATTACAACAAGACCATTCAGGTCTTCATGACATCCATCAACATGATAACAGATCAAAAGAAGACAACATACAACCATGATGTTAAAATCCACAAAAGAAGCTAACCAAGCTGTGCCCATGAAGCCCTAATCATACATATCCATGATGGTGAGGTGATGATCCTTCTCAGATAAACCATCACGCACCTCAACCAACATGGCCATAACAGCCTCCAGCCTCCTCCTCTCCCTGATCTGAACCTTGCGCAAGCATTCATAAGTGTCACCACCAGCTTCTTCATCGTCATGGTTGAGCGGCCACACTTCAGCCATTCTCGCTGACCTTTTTTCAATCTTTATTTGAAGCTCATTGCATTTCTCCCTAAGGTACCTGAGGAACGCTTCATCCTCTGTATGCTCTTGAACAAAGAGAAAACTGAAGGCTTTGTATAGCTTTTCTGACCCAGATACTTCTTTCAGTTCATTGATCAGAGGGGTTTCAAAATTGTCAGCCATTGATTGATTGGTTTGATAGGAGTCGGAGGGTTTTTTTGTGGGTGAAAAATGAGAAAAAAATATTATAAAACCTAAAACAAGTACTAAGGCATTATAAGTAATGAAACTAAATTGGAACTGAACAGGCTTCATGATTACAAAACTTAACTGAAGTATTAATTTCCCAGTCGGTTTAATTTCCCATGCAGAAATAACTAACGCTCAAAGTTTGCAAATAATGATAAAAGATGCCTTAAAAACACTAAAAAAATCATTATCATACCATAACATCTGAATTATTAAAAAAATATATAAAAAAAATCTTAAAATTCATTTAAAATAAAAACATTACATAAATTAAAGATTAAAAACTACGATATGGTAATGAAAATGAAACTACAAATTACAATGAAAAATCTGAGTTATAACCCTCCTCACTCGAAGAGTCCCTAACCTCGCCATTATAATATTTTGCTTCCATAATGTCAAACCAGTTCTTCCTAAGATGTTCTGCATCCCTGGCTTCTTGCTCCATACGAGCAGCTTCCTCTCATAGTTCTCTTTCTTCTGTTTCCCTCCTGACTTCCTCATCCTGCTCAAGAAGTCGGAGTTCATCCTCAGTGAGTCCAAACTGGCTGGGTTGGTGTTCGACAATCGGTGGAGTGTTCACCGGTTCATTTTTTGGTTGAAACACGGAAAGTATCCTCTGGTGGAGTGTGATAAATCTTCATCTTTGGTGGAAAGATATCTTCTGGCACTTGTTCTGGACTGGAAATTGTTGGGAGAAGTCTTTGCGAGACATTGTTGTGGACTGGGAATTGTTGGGAAAATATGTGTGTGTGAATTATGTGTATTAGTTGCGTGTATGAGAAAAAAAGAGTGTGGGTATATATAGGGAAAATTTTGAACTTGAATATGAATTTGAATTTTCGAATCCTCCCGCTCGTACTGTAGCCTTTAATTTGAATTTGAAGCAGAGTGTGGGTAATATTTTGTGTTGTGTGTATTTTATTTTATGTATATATATTAAAAATAAAAAATAAAAATTGAAAAAGGTGTGACAAACTCGGTCACAATATAGACCGATATAAATTTTCTACCATATTTGACCGACTTGTGACCCAAACAATCACAAAGGGTGTGACCAAATAAAATATCGGTCACATTTGGTGATCGGCCGATATTTTCGGGTCCATTGTGGCCAGCCTAAATTCTTGTGGTCTATCATAAATATCACGATAGTCTATGCTGGTTATGGATTTCTTAAGTAACTTTATCAATTTTGTAAGTTGTGAATTCCTTTAGTTAAATCACTAAATTATTGTGGTCTATCATAAATATCATAACAATCTTTTAGAAAATTTAAAAACAGAAAAAAAAAATTAAAAACCTTCCAACAATTACAAAACAACAACTATGAAATTAAAAATAATTAGTACGCAACAATCTTTTAGAAAATAATTATACTAAAAACATTTTGGTGGTTGGGTAAGAAGTCGCTTTTATAAATAAATCATTAAAAAGTCGCTTAAAAAAACTCGTTGAATCTAAGTACAATTCTGATTGACTTGTTTACCTTGACAAGCAATGAAGTCATCATTACATGCCACTTGACCCTAGAGTTGGATTTTAGAAAGTCGCTTATCTACCCCTAAAAAGTCGCTTAAGAGACTTTTTATGGATGACTGACAAGTGTGTATTATTATATGCAAATGACTGACAAGTCAAACTACCAAAACCCACATTGTATAACGAAAAAAGAAAAAAATAAATAGGAAAAAATGGATAAATAAATAACACAACTACAAAAGTAATACTAATATTTTTACTAGATTTCATTATATATAAAAGTTAATTACAACAAGACCATTCAGGTCTTCATGACATCCATCAACATGATAACAGATCAAAAGAAGACAACATACAACCATGATGTTAAAATCCACAAAAGAAGCTAACCAAGCTGTGCCCATGAAGCCCTAATCATACATATCCATGATGGTGAGGTGATGATCCTTCTCAGATAAACCATCATGCACCTCAACCAACATGGCCATAACAGCCTCCAGCCTCCTCCTCTCCCTGATCTGAACCTTGCGCAAGCATTCATAAGTGTCACCACCAGCTTCTTCATCGTCATGGTTGAGCGGCCACACTTCAGCCATTCTCGCTGACCTTTTTTCAATCTTTATTTGAAGCTCATTGCATTTCTCCCTAAGGTACCTGAGGAACGCTTCATCCTCTGTATGCTCTTGAACAAAGAGAAAACTGAAGGCTTTGTATAGCTTTTCTGACCCAGATACTTCTTTCAGTTCATTGATCAGAGGGGTTTCAAAATTGTCAGCCATTGATTGATTGGTTTGATAGGAGTCGGAGGGTTTTTTTGTGGGTGAAAAATGAGAAAAAAATATTAAAAAACCTAAAACAAGTACTAAGGCATTATAAGTAATGAAACTAAATTGGAACTGAACAGGCTTCATGATTACAAAACTTAACTGAAGTATTAATTTCCCAGTCGGTTTAATTTCCCATGCAGAAATAACTAACGCTCAAAGTTTGCAAATAATGATAAAAGATGCCTTAAAAACACTAAAAAAATCATTATCATACCATAACATCTGAATTATTAAAAAAATATATATAAAAAATCTTAAAATTCATTTAAAATAAAAACATTACATAAATTAAAGATTAAAAACTACGATATGGTAATGAAAATGAAACTACAAATTACAATGAAAAATCTGAGTTATAACCCTCCTCACTCGAAGAGTCCCTAACCCGCCATTATAATATTTTGCTTCCATAATGTCAAACCAGTTCTTCCTAAGATGTTCTGCATCCCTGGCTTCTTGCTCCATACGAGCAGCTTCCTCTCATAGTTCTCTTTCTTCTGTTTCCCTCCTGACTTCCTCATCCTGCTCAAGAAGTCGGAGTTCATCCTCAGTGAGTCCAAACTGGCTGGTTGGTGTTCGACAATCGGTGGAGTGTTCACCGGTTCATTTTTTGGTTGGAACACCGGAAAGTTATCCTCTGGTGGAGTGTGATAAACTTCATCTTCTGGTGGAAAAATATCTTCTGGCACTTGTTCTGGACTTGGAAATTGTTGGGAGAAGTCTTTGCGAGACATTGTTGTGGACTTGGGAATTGTTGGGAAAGATATGTGTGTGTGAATTATGTGTATTAGTTGTCGTGTATGAGAAACAAAAGAGTGTGGGTATATATAGGGAAAATTTTGAACTTGAATATGAATTGAATTTCGAATCCTCCCGCTCGTACTGTAGCCTTTAATTTGAATTTGAAGCAGAGTGTGGGTAATATTTTGTGTTGTGTGTATTTTATTTTATGTATATATATTAAAAATAAAAAATAAAAATTGAAAAAGGTGTGACAAACTCGGTCACAATATAGACCGATATAAATTTTCTACCATACTCGACCGACTTGTGACCAAAACAACACAAAGGGTGTGACCAAATAAAATATCGGTCACATTTGGTGATCAGCCGATATTTTCGGGTCCATTGTGGCCAGCCTAAATTCTTGTGGTCTATCATAAATATCACGATAGTCTATGCTGGTTATGGATTTCTTAAGTAACTTTATCAATTTTGTAAGTTGTGAATTCCTTTAGTTAAATCACTAAATTATTGTGGTCTATCATAAATATTATAACAATCTTTTAGAAAATTTAAAAACAGAAAAAAAAAATTAAAAACCTTCCAACAATTACCAAAACAACAACTATGAAATTAAAAATAATTAGTACGCAACAATCTTTTAGAAAATAATTACACTACAAAACATTTTGGTGGTTGGGTAAGAAGTCGCTTTTATAAATAAATCATAAAATGTCGCTTAAAAAAACTCGCTTGAATCTAAGTACAATTCTGATTGACTTGTTTACCTTGACAAGCAATGAAGTCATCATTACATGCCACTTGCACCCTAGAGTTGGATTTTAGAAAGTCGCTTATCTACCCCTAAAAAGTCGCTTAAGAGACTTTTTATGGATGACTGATAAGTGTGTATTATTATATGCTAATGACTGACAAGTCAAACTACCAAAACCCACATTGTATAATGAAAAAAGAAAAAAATAAATAGGAAAAAATGGATAAATAAATAACACAACTACAAAAGTAATACTAATATTTTTACTAGATTTCATTATATATAAAAGTTAATTACAACAAGACCATTCAGGTCTTCATGACATCCATCAACATGATAACAGATCAAAAGAAGACAACATACAACCATGATGTTAAAATCCACAAAAGAAGCTAACCAAGCTGTGCCCATGAAGCCCTAATCATACATATCAATGATGGTGAGGTGATGATCCTTCTCAGATAAACCATCACGCACCTCAACCAACATGGCCATAACAGCCTCCAGCCTCCTCCTCTCCCTGATCTGAACCTTGCGCAAGCATTCATAAGTGTCACCACCAGCTTCTTCATCGTCATGGTTGAGCGGCCACACTTCAGCCATTCTCGCTGACCTTTTTTCAATCTTTATTTGAAGCTCATTGCATTTCTCCTTAAGGTACCTGAGGAACGCTTCATCCTCTGTATGCTCTTGAACAAAGAAAAAACTGAAGGCTTTGTATAGCTTTTCTGACCCAGATACTTCTTTCAGTTCATTGATCAGAGGGGTTTCAAAATTGTCAGCCATTGATTGATTGGTTTGATAGGAGTCGGAGGGTTTTTTTGTGGGTGAAAAATGAGAAAAAAATATTATAAAACCTAAAACAAGTACTAAGGCATTATAAGTAATGAAACTAAATTGGAACTGAACAGGCTTCATGATTACAAAACTTAACTGAAGTATTAATTTCCCAGTCGGTTTAATTTCCCATGCAGAAATAACTAACGCTCAAAGTTTGCAAATAATGATAAAAGATGCCTTAAAAACACTAAAAAAATCATTATCATACCATAACATCTGAATTATTAAAAAAATATATAAAAAAAATCTTAAAATTCATTTAAAATAAAAACATTACATAAATTAAAGATTAAAAACTACGATATGGTAATGAAAATGAAACTACAAATTACAATGAAAAATCTGAGTTATAACCCTCCTCACTCGAAGAGTCCCTAACCTCGCCATTATAATATTTTGCTTCCATAATGTCAAACCAGTTCTTCCTAAGATGTTCTGCATCCCTGGCTTCTTGCTCCATACGAGCAGCTTCCTCTCATAGTTCTCTTTCTTCTGTTTCCCTCCTGACTTCCTCATCCTGCTCAAGAAGTCGGAGTTCATCCTCAGTGAGTCCAAACTGGCTGGGTTGGTGTTCGACAATCGGTGGAGTGTTCACCGGTTCATTTTTTGGTTGGAACACCGGAAAGATATCCTCTGGTGGAGTGTGATAAACTTCATCTTCTGGTGGAAAGATATCTTCTGGCACTTGTTCTGGACTTGGAAATTGTTGGGAGAAGTCTTTGGGAGACATTGTTGTGGACTGGAGAATTGTTGGGAAATATATGTGTGTGTGAATTATGTGTATTAGTTGTGTGTATGAGAAATAAAAGAGTGTGGGTATATATAGGGAAAATTTTGAACTTGAATATGAATTTGAATTTCGAATCCTCCCGCTCGTACTGTAGCCTTTAATTTGAATTTTGAAGCAGAGTGTGGGTAATATTTTGTGTTGTGTGTATTTTATTTTATGTATATATATTAAAAATAAAAAATAAAAATTGAAAAAGGTGTGACAAACTCGGTCACAATATAGAACGATATAAATTTTCTACAATACTCGACCGACTTGTGACCAAAACAACACAAAGGGTGTGACCAAATAAAATATCGGTCACATTTGGTGATCGGCCGATATTTTCGGGTCCATTGTGGCCAGCCTAAATTCTTGTGGTCTATCATAAATATCACGATAGTCTATGCTGGTTATGGATTTCTTAAGTAACTTTATCAATTTTGTAAGTTGTGAATTCCTTTAGTTAAATCACTAAATTATTGTGGTCTATCATAAATATCATAACAATCTTTTAGAAAATTTAAAAACAGAAAAAAAAAAATTAAAAACC
Source organism: Artemisia tridentata subsp. tridentata (assembly GCA_021014915.2). Lineage (NCBI taxonomy): Eukaryota > Viridiplantae > Streptophyta > Magnoliopsida > Asterales > Asteraceae > Artemisia > Artemisia tridentata. The sequence goes on from CP139505.1 coordinate 257,230,102, forward strand.
TTCCAACAATTACCAAAACAACAACTATGAAATTAAAAATAATTAGTACGCAACAATCTTTTAGAAAATAATTACACTACAAAACATTTTGGTGGTTGGGTAAGAAGTCGCTTTTATAAATAAATCATAAAATGTCGCTTAAAAAAACTCGCTTGAATCTAAGTACAATTCTGATTGACTTGTTTACCCTGACAAGCAATGAAGTCATCATTACATGACACTTGCACCCTAGAGTTGGATTTTAGAAAGTCGCTTATCTACCCCTAAAAAGTCGCTTAAGAGACTTTTTATGGATGACTGACAAGTGTGTATTATTATATGCAAATGACTGACAAGTCAAACTACCAAAACCCACATTGTATAACGAAAAATGAAAAAAATAAATCGGAAAAAATGGATAAATAAATAACACAACTACAAAAGTAATACTAATATTTTTACTAGATTTCATTATATATAAAAGTTAATTACAACAAGACCATTCAGGTCTTCATGACATCCATCAACATGATAACAGATCAAAAGAAGACAACATACAACCATGATGTTAAAATCCACAAAAGAAGCTAACCAAGCTGTGCCCATGAAGCCCTAATCATACATATCCATGATGGTGAGGTGATGATCCTTCTCAGATAAACCATCACGCACCTCAACCAACATGGCCATAACAGCCTCCAGCCTCCTCCTCTCCCTGATCTGAACCTTGCGCAAGCATTCATAAGTGTCACCCCCAGCTTCTTCATCGTCATGGTTGAGCGGCCACACTTCAGCCATTCTCGCTGACCTTTTTTCAATCTTTATTTGAAGCTCATTGCATTTCTCCCTAAGGTACCTGAGGAATGTTGATACATAATCTGGCGCGGACTGATTCAACGACTCTCCTGGGCCGTTAGTCGTCTTCTCGAACCCTATTAGACCTGTTCAACAAAGAGAACCCGTTAGGAGTGGACCCGAGGCCGTAGCCCCGGGATCCACCTCCGACGGTCAAGTTAGTATAGATACGTAGTGCATGCGAGAATTCTTAGGTTTAGGGTAACCTGTTATAATCTGATGAAGAAGGGAATCCATGCCATGTATTTATAGGCATGGATTAGGGTTTAAGTGTAGGATGGGCCGCTGTCTGCGCGGGCCTGGCCCACTTGTCGTGGGTCAGTCCAGACCATACGTCCACAAGCCCCCCAAGTTTAGTATGACATAGTGCGTGGCTATGTTATGCTAAACTTAAGTTCTGTTCCTGGCCGCGTAGGCCCAATCAACCAAATGCGACAGTGCGCACTGGGTCTGTGGTGCAGTGCGTGATGACCATGTTGGCGCGACCTTGTAGGCGCGACCTGAGTAACATTGACATTGCGATTGTGATTGTCTCACAATGGTGAAGGTGTCCGTGGTGAAGGTGGATTCCTGTATGCTGCATCCTGGGTAAGGGCGTACCTCTCGTACCAGTAGCGGTGCAGCATGGTGCAATAGAAGACGTGCTTCTGTGGCAGATGTGGGCGTTGTCCGCGTCAAACGTGCGCGTTGTCCGCTACTAAGGTGCGCGCCGTGCGCGATAAAGATGTGCGCTGTGCGCCCTGTGTGCGAACTTTACATTCGTCTTTACAAACAACAGAGGACGTCTCCCCTGCGGCGAGATGGTGCGAATTTTCAAATTCTTCTTTGTACTGGGCTCGCGATACCTCTTACGTACGATCTGCTTCCAAATATACCTGCGTGATGCGTACTCACACAGTGCGTATCCTGGTAGCCCCCCAAGTTTGATGGTGCTACGCGTGTAGGAGCATTAAACTTAGTTATTCAAATCCTGAAAAATACTTAATGCAAATATTAGAAGTATATGCCGCGAATCGCAACATATAAAAGATAATGAAATAAAAAATTAGCGCATAGCATATATATAGCACGTAGCATGTAAAATAGCGCGAATCACACCTATCGTGAGATGTTACAGCTGCATAAACAATTAATTATTTTGTTTTTCTTTTTTATTATAGAAAAAACAATGGCGCGGATGGATGTACCGTGACCGCGACTAATAGTTTCAATTGCACGTACAGACGCAGATGGATGTATCGTGACCGCATAGACTCTAACGTTTGCGGATGATCGCAGCTGACCACGGCTTTCGTCCAGTGCGCGCATAGCGATTGACTAGCATCGTGGTGCCTGTATCGTGACAGTGCGCTCATGGCGCCAGTCTGCGTAGATCTCTATACGTACGGCCTAAAGCGGGTAGATCTATCGTGACTGCGCTGTTCGCGGCTAAAAGGTAAAGTAGGTCCGATCGTGCGGACTTAGTGTGGTTATAGGTAAAATCGTGTTTACCAATTTAAAAGATTTATGTAAAATCTTTTCGCATGTCGAATCGTGTCGACCAATCAAATCGTGTTGATTTATAAAAAATTTGCATAAAATCGTTACTGATCTAAAAGAAGTGTACGCTACAGTAGCAGCAGAAACAACAAACCAATTTATATTAGAATTATCTTCTACTGGTGACGTCGCATGGTCCAATAGAACTTTTTGACCAATCAAATCAATTTATGACTCACGTTTAATAGCATATCGATTTGATAATAAATAATAAGATCGCATATACCGATTTAATGATGTACGAATCGTAAATAATAAGATACCGGATTTTGAACATGATGGTTACTTTCCGGCTATATGAGAACCATGAAACTTGTCGGGTCCCACGGATGGCGCCAATCTGTTGATACATAATCTGGCGCGGACTGATTCAACGACTCTCCTGGGCCGTTAGTCGTCTTCTCGAACCCTATTAGACCTGTTCAACAAAGAGAACCCGTTAGGAGTGGACCCGAGGCCGTAGCCCCGGGATCCACCTCCGACGGTCAAGTTAGTATAGATGCGTAGTGCATGCGAGAATTCTTAGGTTTAGGGTAACCTGTTTTAATCTGATGAAGAAGGGAATCCATGCCATGTATTTATAGGCATGGATTAGGGTTTAAATGTAGGATGGGCCGCTGTCTGCGCGGGCCTGGCCCAATTGTCGTGGGTCAGTCCAGACCATACGTCCACAAGGAACGCTTCATCCTCTGTATGCTCTTGAACAAAGAGAAAACTGAAGGCTTTGTATAGCTTTTCTGACCCAGATACTTCTTTCAGTTCATTGATCAGAGGGGTTTCAAAATTGTCAGCCATTGATTGATTGGTTTGATAGGAGTCGGAGGGTTTTTTTGTGGGTGAAAAATGAGAAAAAAATATTATAAAACCTAAAACAAGTACTAAGGCATTATAAGTAATGAAACTAAATTGGAACTGAACAGGCTTCATGATTACAAAACTTAACTGAAGTATTAATTTCCCAGTCGGTTTAATTTCCCATGCAGAAATAACTAACGCTCAAAGTTTGCAAATAATGATAAAAGATGCCTTAAAAACACTAAAAAAATCATTATCATACCATAACATCTGAATTATTAAAAAAATATATAAAAAAAATCTTAAAATTCATTTAAAATAAAAACATTACATAAATTAAAGATTAAAAACTACGATATGGTAATGAAAATGAAACTACAAATTACAATGAAAAATCTGAGTTATAACCCTCCTCACTCGAAGAGTCCCTAACCTCGCCATTATAATATTTTGCTTCCATAATGTCAAACCAGTTCTTCCTAAGATGTTCTGCATCCCTGGCTTCTTGCTCCATACGAGTAGCTTCCTCTCATAGTTCTCTTTCTTCTGTTTCCCTCCTGACTTCCTCATCCTGCTCAAGAAGTCGGAGTTCATCCTCAGTGAGTCCAAACTGGCTGGGTTGGTGTTCGACAATCGGTGGAGTGTTCACCGGTTCATTTTTTGGTTGGAACACCGGAAAGTTATCCTCTGGTGGAGTGTGATAAACTTCATCTTCTGGTGGAAAGATATCTTCTGGCACTTGTTCTGGACTTGGAAATTGTTGGGAGAAGTCTTTGCGAGACATTGTTGTGGACTGGAGAATTGTTGGGAAATATATGTGTGTGTGAATTATGTGTATTAGTTGTGTGTATGAGAAACAAAAGAGAGTGGGTATATATAGGGAAAATTTTGAACTTGAATATGAATTTGAATTTCGAATCCTCCCGCTCGTACTGTAGCCTTTAATTTGAATTTGAAGCAGAGTGTGGGTAATATTTTGTGTTGTGTGTATTTTATTTTATGTATATATATTAAAAATAAAAAATAAAAATTGAAAAAGGTGTGACAAACTCGGTCACAATATAGACCGATATAAATTTTCTACCATACTCGACCGACTTGTGACCAAAACAACACAAAGGGTGTGACCAAATAAAATATCGGTCACATTTGGTGATCGGCCGATATTTGCGGGTCCATTGTGGCCAGCCTAAATTCTTGTGGTCTATCATAAATATCACGATAGTCTATGCTGGTTATGGATTTCTTAAGTAACTTTATCAATTTTGTAAGTTGTGAATTCCTTTAGTTAAATCACTAAATTATTGTGGTCTATCATAAATATCATAACAATCTTTTAGAAAATTTAAAAACAGAAAAAAAAATTAAAAACCTTCCAACAATTACCAAAACAACAACTATGAAATTAAAAATAATTAGTATGCAACAATCTTTTAGAAAATAATTACACTACAAAATATTTTGGTGGTTGGGTAAGAAGTCGCTTTTATAAATAAATCATAAAATGTCGCTTAAAAAAACTCGCTTGAATCTAAGTACAATTCTGATTGACTTGTTTACCCTGACAAGCAATGAAGTCATCATTACATGCCACTTGCACCCTAGAGTTGGATTTTAGAAAGTCGCTTATCTACCCCTAAAAAGTCGCTTAAGAGACTTTTTATGGATGACTGACAAGTGTGTATTATTATATGCAAATGACTGACAAGTCAAACTACCAAAACCCACATTGTATAACGAAAAAAGAAAAAAATAAATAGGAAAAAATGGATAAATAAATAACACAACTACAAAAGTAATACTAATATTTTTACTAGATTTCATTATATATAAAAGTTAATTACAACAAGACCATTCAGGTCTTCATGACATCCATCAACATGATAACCGATCAAAAGAAGACAACATACAACCATGATGTTAAAATCCACAAAAGAAGCTAACCAAGCTGTGCCCATGAAGCCCTAATCATACATATCCATGATGGTGAGGTGATGATCCTTCTCAGATAAACCATCACGCACCTCAACCAACATGGCCATAACAGCCTCCAGCCTCCTCCTCTCCCTGATCTGAACCTTGCGCAAGCATTCATAAGTGTCACCACCAGCTTCTTCATCGTCATGGTTGAGCGGCCACACTTCAGCCATTCTCGCTGACCTTTTTTCAATCTTTATTTGAAGCTCATTGCATTTCTCCCTAAGGTACCTGAGGAACGCTTCATCCTCTGTATGCTCTTGAACAAAGAGAAAACTGAAGGCTTTGTATAGCTTTTCTGACCCAGATACTTCTTTCAGTTCATTGATCAGAGGGGTTTCAAAATTGTCAGCCATTGATTGATTGGTTTGATAGGAGTCGGAGGGTTTTTTTGTGGGTGAAAAATGAGAAAAAAATATTATAAAACCTAAAACAAGTACTAAGGCATTATAAGTAATGAAACTAAATTGGAACTGAACAGGCTTCATGATTACAAAACTTAACTGAAGTATTAATTTCCCAGTCGGTTTAATTTCCCATGCAGAAATAACTAACGCTCAAAGTTTGCAAATAATGATAAAAGATGCCTTAAAAACACTAAAAAAATCATTATCATACCATAACATCTGAATTATTAAAAAATATATAAAAAAAAATCTTAAAATTCATTTAAAATAAAAACATTACATAAATTAAAGATTAAAAACTACGATATGGTAATGAAAATGAAACTACAAATTACAATGAAAAATCTGAGTTATAACCCTCCTCACTCTAAGAGTCCCTAACCTCGCCATTATAATATTTTGCTTCCATAATGTCAAACCAGTTCTTCCTAAGATGTTCTGCATCCCTGGCTTCTTGCTCCATACGAGCAGCTTTCTCTCATAGTTCTCTTTCTTCTGTTTCCCTCCTGACTTCCTCATCCTGCTCAAGAAGTCGGAGTTCATCCTCAGTGAGTCCAAACTGGCTGGGTTGGTGTTCGACAATCGGTGGAGTGTTCACCGGTTCATTTTTTGGTTGGAACACCGGAAAGATATCCTCTGGTGGAGTGTGATAAACTTCATCTTCTGGTGGAAAGATATCTTCTGGCACTTGTTCTGGACTTGGAAATTGTTGGGAGAAGTCTTTGCGAGACATTGTTGTGGACTGGGGAATTGTTGGGAAAGATATGTGTGTGTGAATTATGTGTATTAGTTGCGTGTATGAGAAACAAAAGAGTGTGGGTATATATAGGGAAATTTTTGAACGTGAATATGAATTTGAATTTCGAATCCTCCCGCTCGTACTGTAGCCTTTAATTTGAATTTGAAGCAGAGTGTGGGTAATATTTTGTGTTGTGTGTATTTTATTTTATGTATATATATTAAAAATAAAAAATAAAAATTGACAAAGGTATGACAAACTCGGTCACAATATAGACCGATATAAATTTTCTACCATACTCGACCGACTTGTGACCAAAACAACACAAAGGGTGTGACCAAATAAAATATCGGTCACATTTGGTGACCGGTCGATATTTTCGGGTCCATTGTGGCCAGCCTAAATTCTTGTGGTCTATCATAAATATCACGATAGTCTATGCTGGTTATGGATTTCTTAAGTAACTTTATCAATTTTGTAAGTTGTGAATTCCTTTAGTTAAATCACTAAATTATTGTGGTCTATCATAAATATCATAACAATCTTTTAGAAAATTTAAAAACAGAAAAAAAAAAATTTAAAAACCATCCAACAATTACCAAAACAACAACTATGAAATTAAATAAAAATAATTAGTACGAAACAATCTTTTAGAAAATAATTACACTACAAAACAGTTTGGTGGTTGGGTTAGAAGTCGCTTTTATAAATAAATCATAAAATGTCGCTTAAAAAAACTCGCTTGAATCTAAGTACAATTCTGATTGACTTGTTTACCCTGACAAGCAATGAAGTCATCATTACATGCCATTTGTTAAAAGTCGCTTAAGAGACTTTTTTCATTCCTTAGCATAACTGTTGGCTGTTTCAGCTATTTTCTAGCTTATTTAACTAGATATAAAAAAGTTTCTTTCATTAAAAATGCTTATGTTTAAGTGCTTAAAAAGTTCCATAAAAAGTTTTTGTTAAAAAAAAATAAAAAATGGGAAGTTGGGAAGCAAGGGGTGAGCAGGCCTCGAACCCCTAACCTCAACCAACCTCAACCATCTGACACACCACACCAATACCAACGACGCCCTTGGGTCTTTTTCGACTAAGGTTGCATTTAATATTTACTTAACCAATTTTTTCTTATTTAGGCTAATTCCCCTTTTAGCATATTCATATCTTATCTAGATAAGCTGTCGATTCATTTTTATTTTTCCTAAGTTCCTTATAGCTTAAAGTTGTTTTTCAGAAATTTTCATAATTTTTCGTATTAATTTTTTATTTTTAATATTATTTTTAGTATAAAAATGTTTTTAATTCATTAAAAATAAAAGAAAAAGCAAAAAAAAGTATAATTCTTTATTCTAAATTTTTTTTTAATCATTTAGGACTTTTAGCAATCAAATTTACGCATCTAGGGTTAATTTTTGTTTTTTAGTTTTTCTTATGCCCGTTTAATGCCCGATTAAGAGCCCGTTTCTAGTATAATTTATGTTTTTGCGTATTTGTGCTTTACTTTCTTGTTTCATATGGTTATTAGTTGCTTTTTAGTGTATTTTCAAATTCAAATTCAAAATTCAAAATCAAATAAGAGCACTCGGTGTCTTAACGTGACACCAGAGTTAAAGTTTCACATTGCTGCGTTAAACCCAAGTGAACGCCACAGTAGTCTTGCATTAAAGGCAAAAACAACCACCCACGTTATAATTTTCCCAAATAAAGTCGCTCAAAAAGTATTTGTTGCGCAAATAATGAACGATCTGATTAGTAGTTTTTCTATGTTTTAGTAATGAGCTATCTGATTAGGCTGTTCAAAGTATTTCTTGTATGCGTTAAACTTTTTTAAGTAACAATTTCAATTTCAAACTTGATAAAGCCTTTCTTGTAGCAGCTTTTGATAGACTACCTGCATAGAACAAAATGTTACCTAAATACTGATATGGAACCAAGCTGCACAAACAAATGAAAAACATACTGCATGTGCAACAATATTTTATTAAGTACAAGACCCTATTAAAGTAACAAAACAAAAAGCACAAAGCATTTTGGTGTTTGGGTAAGAAGTCGCTTTAATAAATAAATCATAAAATGTCGCTTAAAAAAAGTCGCTTGAATCTAAGTACAATTCTGATTGACTTGTTTACCCTGACAAGCAATGAAGTCATCATTACATGCCACTTGCACCCTAGAGTTGGATTTTAGAAAGTCGCTTATATACCCAGTTCAAAGTCGCTTAAGAGACTTTTTTCGTTCCTTAGCATATTTAACTAGATATAAAAAAGTTGCTTTCATTAAGCTAACCAATAAGCTCTAGAGCTGAACAAAACCTAATCTCTGTATCTAATAAGCACAAAGGAACCTGAATAAGCAAAGATCAATAAGCAAAAAGCTCTGAAAATGCATAGTGTTATCTTTTACAAATTAACCTATTAAAACAATTAATCCTAAATTACGATAAAGTGTTCCTAACATAACTATTACAACCACTACGTAGACACATTGTTACCATAAGAAAGTTAAAGAAACGAAGTTCAAATACACTTGCTGACAGTTGTACCACCGACAACCGGGTTTCCATCACCCATCACACCATCCTTAGGCAAACTCACATCCTCACAAGCAACTGCATCCTTAAAAGCACCCACATACTCAACATCATCACCAATGGATTCAAAGTCATTCAAAAGTTTCCTACCTTTTAAACTGGTAGCTTGAAAACGACTTTCCTTTGGTACTTTTTGGATAACAATAGATTGTCCAAATATATGAACATCATCAAGGTCGTTAAAAAGCCTATTACCCTTAAAAGGACTAGATTCCTTTGGTACATTTTAGATAAGAGTAGACCCTCCAACTGTAGGATCAACAACATATGCACAAGCTAATCTTAATGAAACCATATAAACAAATAGCAAACAAAAAAAATACAAGGTTAATTGTCATAGGGTATTCAACCCATACATAAACTATAAACACTAGAAGAATTCCACTAAGGCTGTGCGGGAAGCTCGGTGGAGTTTCAACAGCTTCCTAGCCAACTCCCAATTCATCCTCACATTTTCAGACTCATCATCACTCAAATTGCTGAGCTTGATATAAAGTATCTTCAGCAAGGGGGAACACGCAAGTATGAACTTTATTATTTTTAATTCATTCTCTGATCTAGGCAAAGATCGAAACACCACACTCTCGAGCTGCCCCGACCTTATTCTGTTGCTACCTAAATCTAATGAATAAATTTCCAAAGATAGATCACTTTCCAATGAAGCCTGTAAATTGAGATAGTATTGACATGCACAACCATGGCAATTTAAGATGATATATTTGATACATATGCATTCCACTTACTATGGTTTTTAGCGTTTGCAATTTTGGAGCTCCAGAAATCATTTGAATGATGAATGATACCATTGCATTGTTCCCAAAATCGACTCCGGATAGATTTAGAGTCTTAAGGGATACAAATGCTACAGGGACATTCATCCAAGAGCTACCTTCTGCCAACAACTACAAAAGGTTGACTTTTCGTAAGTTTTAAAGATTACATTTCATAAGTATTAGAGATTACTTTAACATTCTGTAATTTGAAGTGTAAAACTCAAATTGGTCTTACCTTGTACTCCTGAAAATCCAATGTAAGGGCTCAAGTTTGGGAAGACTTCTCAGCTGAAAGATATTGTAAGTTGTGATTGTCGTGGGATGGTTCCAAACACCGAATGACAAATATAGCTTCTTCAGATTCCCAAGTTGTGCAATATCCAATAGTCTCATCTCATTTGTATCAGTACGATTCATTTTAAACGACTCAACTAAGGGACAACGAGAAATAAACTCCCAAATTGTACCGGTTTGAAAATTAACATATAACAATTCTAAGCTTAATAGATTTGGAAAGCTAATAAAAGATACCAAACTAAGAAAAGTACACCAATGAAGTTCCAGATGTTTCACTCCATATGAGAGTACAGTTAGGTTGGCGACATAACTGGTTCACCATACCAGTTTCAAATCCTGTGCTCCTCAATTCCTTGCCGAGCCAAAAACAACAGCCAATCATGAATCTCTTCATAATTGAAGTCATCTTGTCCAAACAACATTTTAGGATCTATAGAGAAGACAAACCTTCTTACGGGACCTTTGAGCTGAAGTAGTAGTCTAGTAAGTTGCCTCCCATCAAAATTATTTATCAAAAAATAAAAGAAATCCTCATCAACTATAACATCAATGAGCAAAGTCCACTTAAACCTCCAGTTTCTCGCTAAACTATCGGTCCTCACCGCATCTTTTAGTGGAAAACGATACATAATATTAGTGATCACGTTATCTGGCATGTTGCTAATATAATCTGGCATGTTTAGTGATAACATTACGTCCAAAAGACATGGTATTATTGGAATTTGATTTGGTTTTGTGAGTTCAGGAAAATGAGAGTTTGGATTTCGTTTTTGATTTTCAATAAATGAGGTTTTTTGAGTTTGGATTTGTTTTTTGATAAGGGTTTGTGTAATTATGGTTGGTATAGGGGTTTGGTGGGTGGGTTTATTGGTTCACGCGCAAAATTAACTAGCGTATCAGGAAAGTCGCTTATCTACCCAGTTAAAAGTCGCTTAAGAGACTTTTTTTGTTCCTTAGCATAACTGTTGGTTGTTTCAGCTATTTTCTAGCTTATTTAACTAGATATAAAAAAGTTGCTTTCATTAAAAATGCTTATTTTTAAGTGCTTAAAAAGTTCCATAAAAAGTTTTTGTTAAAAAAATAAAAAACGGGAAGTTGGGAAGCAAGGGGTGAGCAGGGCTCGAACCCCTGACCTCAACCAACCTCAACCGTCTTACACACCACACCAATACCAACTGCGCCCTTGGGTCTTTTTGACTAAGGTTGCATTTAATATTCACTTAAGCAGTTTTTCCTTATTTAGGTTAATTTCCCTTTTAGCTTATTTACAGATTATCTAGATAAGCTGTTGATTCCTTTTTATTTTTCCTAAGTTCCTTATAGCTTAAAGTAGTTTTCCAGAAATTTTCATAATTTTTCGTATTAATTTTTTATTTTTAATATTATTTTTACTATAAAAATGTTTTTAATTCATTAAAAAAAAAAAAAAGAGAAAAAAAAATATATATATATATATATATATATATATATATATATACTACACTTCAAAGCCCGCCCAATGGGCGGGCATGACTTGTAATTTTAGACTGGATGGTTGTAATGAATTTTAAATCATGCCTTAATTTCGTTACATTCAACATAATAAAATATGACTACTTTTATACAAAAGCAATAGAACGCGCGTTAGATTGTTTTTTATTGTCAATATTTTCCTCTTTCATATTCGCACACAATAGTCATTTACATGTTAACACATTAAATAACATTGCTTATACATTTTGATGTGAGAAAGTTATTTTATTTCATCATTTTCAAGAGAATAATTATTATTATTAAATTTAATAGACAAAAATATTTTTAAAAAAAATGCGTGTCTGGATAAAGAAAACGTGAGTCTACATTATTGATCTTATATTGTGAGTTACCAATTGCATTCATGTATTGTATTATGCAAGTATATTTTGATGTAAATAATATGATGGATTTTTATTTTTATTTTTATTAGTATTATTTTATGACATGAAATTCTGATTGTAAATTATTAAAAGAAAAATCTTTGTAGAACATGCAAGTTGTGTAGGATACTCATTAATAGGCTATTCATATAGGCTCGCTATCTTATCAGTTATAATTACTCATAACTGCTATTCACACAAAGTATCATCACATTATCGAAAACACCAACATCTCACTGCTCAAATTATTTTTGCCCAGATCAACAAAAGGTGAATTACATATTCTTGATCTAATAGTTTTGTTCGTGTTTTGCTAACCTTTGTTACCTGATTTTCGTATTGAAAGGATGAAATCTTGAATATTTTGATTGACTAATTGTATTATATTTATCTGTATATTTAAGCTAATATTTTGCAATCGCATGTTTTGTTTTTTGTGTTTAATTGTATGTTATAATTAATTTAAGTAATTATTTTATGTGTAATTTTAGGGATGAAATCTCGTTTATTAGAGCACCTTGAACACTGGCAGTACGATGTTCCGTTACATCAGTAAGAATGGCAGTACAATGTTCTGTCCCATCAGAGTTTAAATGAATCTGATTTTTAACCTTCAACACTGGCAGTATCATGTCCTATTACATCATTGACACTGACAATACCATTTGCATCAGGTATCTTTCTAGTTACTTACACCAACCACCAAATTCAACGTATACACACCAAAACTCACATATGTCGGCAACATTTGCTCCTTTCTTGTTCACATGAATATGAAGCACTTTATCTTATTTCATGCGAGCAAATATGCTTGAGGAAAGAGATATTTTACAAAATGCTTCATGTTCATGTGAAGAAGAACCGAGTGGATCAGAAGCAAGGAAATGTAAAGGAATCGAGACAAAGTACGAAGGCAACTGAATTATGTCTTGAGTTACTGTGGACGAAGGTAAATTTTATTTGTTTTGAAACATCTTAATTGTTGGTAATTGGGGGGTTTTAGTTAGATCATGGCTTAAAAATGCCACTGTGTTGTTTAATGTTTCTTAAATGTAGTAGTAGGTTTAACAACTATTCCTCATGCTTATTATGGAAAATTTTGTTCTAGAAAATGAATGCGTCATTTTTTGAAACAGGTTATGTACTGTTATATTTTGTGTTGATATTATTATGATACTTGAGTGGAACTATACATGTCTAACTCATAAGCTGTAAGTAAAAACACAAATTTAATGTGATTCAAAGGTTGAAATACCTTTTAAATTCGAAACAATGCTTCTTTATACACAACATTTGTCGTTGATTTTGTGTATTTCCCATCCTCGTCACAACAAAGGACTTTCAAACCTTTCTTGTTCTTTACTCGAGACACTGCTACATAAAGCTGGCCGTGCGAGAAAACAGGACGCTGGAGAAATAGTCCTACATGTGTCAACGTTTGGCCTTGGCTTTTATTAATTGTCATTGCGAAGCACGGTGATACCGGGAATTGTCTTCGATTAAATTTAAAAGGCATTTTGGTATCCGAAGGACTTAAAACCATACGTGGTATAGCGCAAACAGTACCAACACTTCCGCCCGATATTATTTTAGCCTCAATTATATTAGTACCAAGCCTTCGAACTTGGAGCCTGGTTCCATTGCACAATCCAGCTATTTGATCAATGTTTCGCATGCACATAACAGGTGTACCTATTTTCAGTGTCAATGAATGACGTGGAAGTCCAGATATTTTAATGCTGTTGAGAAAGTCACATGTGTATAAGTCCTGATTGAAAGTGGAGTCTTCATCAACAATACCAATTGAATCAGAACTTAGATATGTTTTTTGATCTCCTTCAAGTAGCGTAAGCATCCTGTCATTGATCATATCCACAAGTTCATGTGTAGGCGCCAATATGGCCCTTTCCTGGAAAAAGGTTGGGTTATAGAGGTTTTTGACCACATGCGGGTAAGTCTCTTCTATTATTGCACCAACATGATCTTCAGAGTCAGGAATCAACATATCGTTCGTGAATTCAACATTTGCCTCTCCATCGTTTTTACCTCCGATCGTTCCATTGCCAATTGATAATATCCAGTCCGCAAAGTCTTGTATTTCTTTACGTTCGGATTGATTTGTACCTGCTCCAAGTCTCATGTTGATAGTCAAGCGTAACACTGTACAATGGTCCCATAGATATGAAGAATTTATTGCCGAGTGTACAACATTGTGTCGTGAACCACCTGTGATGACCGGAAGAATTTGTCGAAAGTCACCCCCAAACAAAACTACTTTTCCTCCGAATATTTGATCCATTGGGGTTGAATGATGTGTCCTACATATGTCTCTCAGTGTCCTATCGAACGCTTCGTAGCAATGTCTATGTGTCATTGGAGCTTCATCCCATATGATTAGTTTGCACTCCCTTATCAATTCGGCCAGTTCACTATCTGCTGGGATATGGCACATAGAATCATCGACCACATTGATGGGAATTGCAAATCGAGAATGTGCAGTTCTCCCTCCTTCTAATAAAAGTGCGGCTATACCACTTGACGCGACATTTAATACTATATAGCCTTATGATCTGATTGCAGCGGATAATGTTTTGTAAAGATAAGTTTTACCCGTGCCTCCATATCCATATACAAAGAACATACCACCCGTTTGGCCATTAACAGTATCCATTAAAGTATTATATATATTTTTTTGCTCGACGGTCAACGTACCAAAGAGTTTATCGTGTTGTTCTTGTAATTCTTCTGGGTTGTATCTTAACTCTTCTGCTATCAGTCTGTTGTAATTCACCATAGAAAACATTTCGTTTGGCAAAGGCATGTTTGGGATACTCCTTAAACTTTTATTGTTACAAAGAAGCATGTGCTCAATATATGTAAGGCATATATTCTTTCTTTGTTCGTCCGAAAGTTCCAAATCTGCAAAAATAAATTTTATTTTTTTTAGTTTCATTTTATGAAACATATATATATCAAATGCATGTTTAATATCTTAGACGTATTTTATAGGTTATCATTGTGGCTATTTAGTTTACTGTTTTGACTATCATCTTTAACGATTTTTTCATTTTCTGAGACATGGCTTATCAGTTTTTTATGAAGGTTGATTACTGTTATCGGAAAAATCAGGTGTGTAATAATTTGTGGTTATTGTGTACATAGTAGAATGCTTAATTTAATTTTGTGCTTTGTTTCTCCAATATTTGTTAATACATAAGTCTAATTGTATTATGGTTATGTTGTAGACACTCCCTGAATGGTTTCATGAATGTCAAAAATGTTATGGACGACAAAGCTATGTTCTATATGGGGAAAATGAAACAAAGATTCCAGTGTTTCATGTTTGCTGATGCTGCTTTTGGTATGTTTTTCTGGGTACATAAACTTTTAATTTGGTTATGGCGACCATATGTTATGATAAGTATTTGTTGCGTAATGTGGACACGGTAGTGGTAGTTTCCTTTGATTATGGATATAATCTGTAGACTTATAGACAGAGTTTGTGGTCTAATATAATGTCCTGCTTATTAGTAGTTATGTTGAATTACATTGTTTTTAGATAACAAATAGTGAGCGTATTTTTTATAAATCATGGAGATATGTTGTTTTCAATTTAATATTTTACATTAAAAGTATCATACCTGGATCATTCCTTTTTATTCGTTCTGCATGTAACACGTCAGTAGCCATTACTTCCCATGTTTTTTCATAAACAAACTCTGGTCGAGACATGCAATCTGTCAGGATTAGTATGACATAAAACTTACGCAGGTAGTTTCCGGACCCCCATAGACTGGCTTCTAACAACCCATCAATATATTCTTTGTCATCTTCCAATAGACCCCGCGCTTGGCAAGCCTCCTTGTAGGTATTGTACGTAACATTTTCGAATTTTCTAAAGTCAACCCAATCTTGTGCGCCTGGGACTTTGTTAATCAAGACTCGTAAATAAAACAGCTCCCCGGTTGACGGCGACACGTGATGTACGCGTCCAATGCATGTGCCTTTCTGTCTTTTTACCCAAATTTTCTCTTCTTGTTTCCATACATAGTGTTGTGGAAACTCGTGGTAAAGTAGGCTTCTCGCTTCTTGATCCGTCCTATTTGTTTTCATCCATTGGACAAATTTCGTATCATTTACGGATGCTTTATCCAAAGTACAGTCAATGCTTTCTGAAGCATCAAATATAACCGACTGTTCGCCTTCCAAATGAAACGGCAAGCGTTCAACGGGAGGAAATCTGTAGTGGATGTCAAATTTGTAAATCCTCCATGCCGCCTCGCACGCTGAAAGATAGCGACAATCGTAATAGTCCTTGACTTCATCTACATCTTGGTCTTCTACGGCCGCCGTGGCCCTATCTGGACCCTTGTTTATATACTTGAAAAGATATTTTATGGACGTCGCCTGATTGCACCACTCCACATTAATATGTGATTGGTAGCATCTCAACAACGCTGGATTGTAAGGTACCACGTATCCGTTGTGTAATTCTGACCCGCTCTTTGTTACTGTACATCCATCGTTCCTCCTTTTATAAAGTGCGTATCCATTGTCATCTATGACTGTCGAATCGTTAAATTCCTTAGGGAATCTCTTTGTGCACTTATTTTTTACGGTACAGGGGCAAGTTGGCCGTTGGGGGCCACATGGCCCATGCATCATATGATCAGTAACAATTTCATACAGTTCCGGGTCTTCATTTTTATCCGGTATCTCCGCTGAAATAAATTGATCAATTTGGCTTGTTGTCTTGATTTTATCTTTTTCTTCCAAGAAAAGCAATATATGAGCATGTGGTAGACCTCTTTTCTGGAATTCAACGGTATAAACAGCTGCATCAAGATGATAATGTTAAGTAATGTATATAATCAATGATAATTGACGCAGTTACTCTACATTTTTATAATAGAAATATGATAATACCTGCTTTTAAATGTCCAAAAAAATGGCGGTCTTTAAAATCTCTCATTAGCCTGTCCAACTTTTGTTTAAATACCCTGACTATTGCATCAGGCCTATCCTCAGACTTCAACCCCTTATCTGCGACAAACCGTGCAATTTCTGGCCAATTTGGATTGCATGTGAATGTGATAAACAGGTCAGGATATCCGTAAACCTTGCATATTGTCATTGCATCTAAATAGTTTTGCATCATATATCTTGGGCTCTCAGTAAATGACGATGGTAATATAACCTTTTTCCCACGTAATGTAACCCCAGAATCTTCTTGCTCTGCCAATTTTGCAAGTTTAGAATATGTTTCACTCCTCAGATCCTTCTGTTGATTTTTAACAAACGACATCCTTTCAGATTCTATCATAGTGTAAGCGTCAACAATAAATTGTTGGCATAACCTCCTTGCATTGAGTATCATCGAGAAAACTCCTGCCCTTTCTTGTAGCCGATATGCAAAATACTCCCTCATTGTTACGCGAGTTTTTTTGTTTGTTGGTGTGTAATCAGTAATGCCTACATGATATATGTCTGTCCAGTAACCATCTTCTGCATATGGGAACAACAATGGGTACTGTAATGCCAGGTATGACGGGTGCAACTCACTAATTCTTCTAAGCCCTCCTTCTTGTAAGTGCAAAATAATGTCTCTTTTGTGTGTTGTAGCGTCAAAGTCCCCAACTATGAGTCCTCCAATTTCATCAGCTGTGGGTAGGTTATAATTTCTACCATCTCGTTCTCGTGTACCGATAAGGCGTAATTTGAATTTGTTTTCGTCACTTTTCCTGACTAATCGTTCCCCAGCCATTCTGAACTGACCAACTAATGGATTGATTGTATCCAGCATGTCCCGTAAATCTACAGTCAGCTGGTGGTCTATGTTATAGTTGGTTGATTTCGATGTGCTGTCGATGGTACTGTATGAAATGAATATAGTTATATTAGTATGTTGTTGTTTATGCAAGTAATATATAAACGACATGTACAAAATGAAAAAATAATCAACGTTATCATACCTGACACAATTAATTCTATTCGGTATTTCATTTTTTGAATCGTAAATATATAATTGTGCAAAAACAGGAGGTTTGTTGCCCTCTGGTAACAGACTCCCCATTCTATGATAATTTTCACCTTGTATCCTGTAACAATATGCTCCATATCCTTGATTAACAGATGTGTCCTGTCTTGCACCCATGGATGTGAATGAAAACATCGAATTATATCGTCTGATATTATCAACAAAATCCTTGCTTTTTGGATGTTCACCATCCATAAGCTGTCTCAACAATTCAGGTGGATTCTTAACTTCATTTCCTAATTTCACTTTTCCTTTTGCACAACATATAGAGTAAGTATCTTCGTTTGAAGACGTTGATCCTACCATAGCCTCAGCATGCCACAGTAATGCATCGCACGATTGACATGTGTAAATAGGATCTCCATGGTCAAAATAATCTGTAAATGTATAATGAATTAAATTAATTATTATTTTAAAAAAAATGAAAAAATAAATAAAATAAAACTTATATATTTTTTTGGTACTGAATGGTGTTTTTTTATACGGATTTGTCTAATGGCTTTACCATTAGATATGCCTTTAAATTGGTTTTTATGTGCTTCTTGATTGTTTGCAGAAGATGTGGTATTTAAACCCTCCCGTCTTGGTATTTTTTGCACGGGTGCTTTCATTTTATCATGTAGTCTCTGTGATTTGCGTTTTGCAATGTGTACACCAGGTTGAATAGTTCCAAGATAGGTAGGCTCTTTAGGCATGGCTGTAAAAAAAACGAATAAGCAAAAATACGAAGCGGAAATAACTGTTAATTATTTGCTGGAGGAATTGTAACATTATTACGTGTTTTGGTTAGATCTTTGAATGGACGTCCCCTCGGTCTTTTTGTGGTTTCTGTGGCTGTTGTTGTTTTGGGTTGTGAAATCGTGCGAGTTGGCCGTATGCTTATATCGGTAGGAGCTGTTGTAAAATGAAGTTGTATTAACATGATCAAATAGTTTTCATTGCAAGCAAATATAGTGTGTAAATATCATGTTGGATAGTTTCAGTTAATTAAATGACCTGCTTCGTTTGGGTATATCGGTGGTCGGCCTATGCATTCAGATGTTTTTTTTTTTTTTATTTGAGAAGGCATGCGAGTTGGCCGTAGACTGAGATCATTAGTATCTGTGTCAAATTGCATCATGAATGTTAGTTGAAACTACAAAACATGATATTTAGATGCTGAATTATAGTACAATGATAATTATTTGATAACGTTAATGCAAATTCAATTTACAGCAGATCCTCATGATATCAACATACGGCCAACTCACACGCTTTCACAGCCCAAAACAACATCAGGCACATAAACCACAAACTGAACCAAAACATATAACATAGTTATTATTCCATCAACAAATAATTAACAAATATTTTGTATCGTTGTCTTTTTATTTTTCACATCTGGTACGCATGTTACTGGCATATGCGTTAAGATGTTGTTGACATTGTTTGAAAAAGGCGCGCATGTTGACCGTGTGCTGAAACTATTGGTACCTGTCGTAAATTGAAGTTGAGTTAACACAATAAAATATTTGTCATCGAACATATACAGAGTATATAAATATAATGATGTGTAGTTGTAACTAACTGAATTACCCATTGCCATTGGATATATTGGTGGTCGTCCTCTGCTTACATTTGTTTGTTGCGCCTTTCGTTTTGGTTTTCCTGTTGGTCGAATTGCTAAATCATTTGATATAGTTGCCATGATGCCAATAAATCAATTATACTGTAAACTCGTTTGAACTGTTCACAGTATCAAATGGTTGTGGAAAGATATTGAAAATATTTAACTTGAAAAAAAATATATAATCTATAATCAATATCTTTTAAATTTAAACAAAGTTTGATATGCCATATATATCTATTACTATAAAGTAGCAATTTTATCAATGTGTTTTCAGTATAAACTTATCTTTGGAAATTATTTAAGCATATCATATATGTAGGGTATAAGATAATTGACAAAGTTTAAATATATTTAGATACTTCTACTATTTAAATACAATAATATATAATGAAAGATGCCGATCAACTGGCATAATGTTTCCAATGGCACAATTCCAAATTTTAGATGATCTGATGAAAATTTCTGGCTCGTCCAAACTGCATGATTGTATGCGCGTGTGGTTTATGCAGCAGTCACATGAAGACTCGTTATGTGCAAAATTGATACACGCTTGTTGTGAGCATCTCAGGAGAGTTATGGCGAAGAACCGCGTGATGATAGCTGACATGGAAGCATTAGGGCACCGTGGAGTCGCATTAGACTCACTCGATGCTTTGAAAAAAACTCAAGAGAGGCATCGGGCATTGCTTGAACTGCTAGTTGATTTGTGTGCTCAAGCCAAAGCCGGTGTCCGCGAGGAAGAGGGTAATGCCATGAAGATGAACGATTTTAACTAAGTTGTTTTAGTAGTTTTTTCCCTATACAATGTTTGATTTCGATATCTGCTTTATGTATTAAGTCAGTCAATTGGCTTGATCTATTTATTTTGTCGATTTGTTACAAAACTTCCAAACAATATCTGTTGATTTTCAATGGACATACAATTATTTTGTCGTACGCTTGCATACATCATTAATTTGAATTAAAGTGGCGTTCGTGGCACCAACGCACACTGCCGGAATATCATCGTCTATCATTTCAACAACATCTTCCATCCCGGTTAATATTATTTTTAAACATCACCAATGTTAATACTGCTGGTTACGTTAGTACTGTTGTATTTGAGATAATATAGTGTTAAATTGGTGCTTCCTATAAACCTGTTTATGTATTATAGATTAAAAAACTAAATCATAATTTTCCTATTTAATAATTATGCTCGCACATCTGCACAAACAGTTAGTACTGTTGGATAGACGTCCCTTTAAAGTTTCCGCAGCTCATAATAATAAAGTTTAGTACTGCTATCAATATAATTGTACTGTTAGATAGACGCTGGTACTGGGCCGAATTAGTGACATATCCGTTGAGGACTTATGTTGATTGTGTACATGTTATTGGGTACTCTTATTATTTGGATTATTTATTTGTTTCATTAATACTGCTGGCTCAAAAAAGTTAATACGTTTTAACTCATAAGAACCAAAAAATGTATTTTTAAAAGAATCAAACAACAATATACCAACATTAAACATAAAAGATGTATGAAACTGCTGAAGAAATTTTAACTAAAAAACATTCAAATCGTTAAACATCGGCTGTGAACAACGATTACTAATAAGATGATAAAATTTCAATCTTCATCACTAAAGAAGTTTAAATCCACAAAATAGTCATCAGTTAGTTCATGGCCCATCCCACGTAATTCGTTGATCATAGTTTCCGCCTTTAGGACCTTTGATTGAACCGCATTGAGAACTTGTAAAGACTCTTGAGGATCTCCAACGTTCAATTTAAGCCAATCAAGGAAAATAGACTCAGGTAGCTCATCTAATAAAAAAAAAACAAAAAAACAAAAAATGGGCTAATAAGCTTAACATGAAAACATAAATCTATTTAGAATATATTATAAGCATTATATACAATACCTTTATTACTTTGAGAAGATCCACCTTCTTCAAAAACCGACGTAAGAAACCTCAATGCATCGTCCACCTTGGTATTTGGACCTTTACTGCGCCGATCATGTACCCCATCGTCAATGCTTGGTTCTGTCACATGTTTTTTTCCACGAACCGTTTGCTCTTCGCACTTTGAATCAGTGCGAGGCGCATGTGATTTTTTATCTTGAGATATTTTAGGGTTTGATGAATCCATCGGAAGAGTTATTTTACATATAGATCATCATTGTATAATTTCAATTATATAGCTCATCATTAATTCGGAATAGTCATTACTGGGCTCGTTTTGTTGGGCCAGGGTTTTTCATATATTTATTAAAGAGACGCATGGAAACCATAATGATACATGGTAAAATAAACCAAATTAATACATGATGTATTAAAAACTATATAACAACAAAATACCTCATGAACTTTCAACTAAATACCTCATGTACTTTCAACCACGTTTACCGTCTGTGGAGGTTTACCTATCATAGAAACATAAACATGGATAGTAAAAATACTAAGATTAATGCACAACGCATGAAAACACATTCACGGTATGTGGACGTTTACATATTATACAAACATAAACATAGACATTAAAAATATTACTGCTATACTATACTATATGGTTAGTACTGCTATACTATATTGGTACTGCTAGACATACTTGATACCGCTTATGTGTATTTATTTTACACATGTTGGCACTGCCACAATCTATTAGTACTGCTCGATATACTTGATACTGTTTATGCGTGTTTCTACAACAAAACATTACATGGCTTCAACAACAATATCATTAACAATACAACAACAATACGAATAGATTATTTGTTAATAAATGATGGTCTATGTAAACATTACATTAGTTATACAACAACTACATAAAAATTAAAACAACCCAATGGTTAAATTATATGTAACAAAACATACATTCTGAAAGCAAGTGTTTCGTCTGAATAGCAATGTTTCTGTGCATTAGATTGCTTCAACAACAACATCAATAAGAATATAACAACTTACAAATAGATGTTTGTTATATTTACGACTGTAACATACTTGATACCGCTTATGTGTATTTATTTTACACGTGTTGGCACTGCCACAATCTATTAGTACTGCTTGATATACTTGATACTGTTTATGCGTGTTTCTGCAACAAAACATTACATTGCTTCAACAACAATATCATTAACAATACAACCATAAGAATAGATTATTTGTTAATAAATGATGGTCTATGTAAACATTAGATTAATTATACAAAAACTACATAAAAATTACGACTGTACATGCAACCATTAAATTAATTATACAACAACAACACTAAAATTACATCAACACATTGATTAAAGTATATATAAAAAACACACCTTCTGAAATCGTTGTGCAAGTGTTTTTGGCTTGAGAAGAAACGTTATATTTTCATCCACATATAGTGTAAAAGTAGGTATATGATGTTAAATACAGGAATAAAATATTTACACAAAATACATTCTAAACTTATCTTTAAAATCATATCTTCTACAAATTAAACATATTTTGAAAAATATAACGGGATACATGTTTAGAAAATACATATATCTTTCCAAATATTCCGCATGGTCATCAAAAAAGAAGATTATAGTTATTTTTTTTGGTAGCTATAACACAAAAAATAATTTGGTCTAATGGTAACATTGATATATATTTAAGACATGTAAACAACCCAAGTTCGAATCTTTAGAGACTTTTTTAAAATTTCGGAATTAAAAGTCAACATACGAATTTTATTCGGTCAAATCTTGCTTAGGTGGACTGCTTAGGTGGAATAAGAGCATGATTACTCATCAATCAAGCGCTTATTCATCAATCATGCATTTGATGACGTCATACGCATCCTGTTATATATAATATGTAGATATATATATATATATATATATATATATATATATATATATATATATATATATATATATATATATATATATATATATATATATATATATATATATATATATATATATATATATAGAATTCTTTTTTCTATAATTATATTTAATCATTTAGGACTTTTAGCAATCAAATTTACACATCTAGAGTTAATTTTTTATTTTTAAGTTTTCTTACGCCCGTTTAATGCCCGATTAAGAGCCCGTTTCTAGATTAATTTATGTTTTTGCGTATTTGTGCTTTACTTTCTTGTTTCATATGATTATTAGTTGCATTTTATTGTATGTTCAAATTCAAAATCAAATGCAAAATTCAAATTCAAATTCAAAATGCAAAAATCAAATAAGAGCACTGGGTGTCTTAACGTGACACCCGAGTTAAAGTTTCACATTGCTGCGTTAAACCCAAGTGAACGCCACTGTGGTCTTGCGTTAAAGGCAAAAATAACCACCCACGTTATAAGTTGCCCAAATAATGTCGCTCAAAAAGTATTTGTTGCGCAAATAATGAACTGTCTAATTAGTAGTTTTTCTATGTTTTAGTAATGAACTATCTAATTAGGCTGTTCATGGTATTTCTTGTACGTGTTAAACTTTTTTAATTAACAATTTCAATTTCAAACTTGATAAAGCCTTTTTTGTAGTAGCTTTTGATAGGCTTCCTACATAGAACAAAATGTTACCTAAATACTGAGATGGAACCAAGCTGCACAAACAAATGACAAACATACTACATGCGCAACAATATTTTATTAAATACAAGACCCTATTAAAGTAACAAAACAAAAAGCACAAAACATTTTGGTGGTTGGGTAAGAAGTCGCTTTAATAAATAAATAATAAAATGTCGCTTAAAAAAAGTCGCTTGAAACTAAGTACAATTATGATTGACTTGTTTACCCTGACAGCAATGATGTCATCATTACATGCCACTTGCACCCTAGAGTTAGATTTCAGAAAGTCGCTTATATACCCAGTTAAAAGTCGCTTAAGAGACTTTTTTCGCTCCTTAGCATAACTGTTGGCTATTTCAGCTATTTTCTAGCTTATTTAACTAGATATAAAAAGTTTCTTTCATTAAGGAACCTGTATAAGCAAAGATCAATAAGCAAAAAGCTCTGAAAACGCATAGTGTTAGCTTTTACAAATTAACCTATTACAACAATTAATCCTAAATTACGATAAAGTGTTCCCAACATAACTATTACAACCACTACATAGACACATTGTTACCATATGAAAGTTAAAGAAACGGAGTTCAAATACACTTTCTGACAGTTGTACCACCGACAACCGGGTTTCCATCACCCATCACACCATCCTTAGGTAAACTCACATCCTCACATGCAACTGCATCCTTAAAAGCACCCACATACTCAACATCATCACCAACAGATTCAAAGTCATTCAAAAGTTTCCTACCTTTTAAACTGATAGCTTGAAAATTACTTTCCTTTGGCACTTTTTGGATAACAGTAGATCGTCTAACTGTATGTACATCATCAAGGTCGTTAAAAAGCCTCTTACCCTTAAAAGGACTAGATTCCTTTGGCACATTTTGGATAAGAGTAGACCCTCCAACTGTAGGATCATCGTCAAAGTCATTAACAAGAGACCTTAAAAAAGTCGGAGACCTACAGCCACAATCACAGTCCTTTGGCACGTACGGGCTATTAATAGACCTTAAAAAAGCCGGACAACGTAAGAAGTCATCATTATATTCCATCTCTCCCCTCCCACTAAAAAGACTTGCTTCAACAAAAGGCTTAACATAAGGTGTCCTAAAGATACCTAGTGAATTTTGTTCTGCTTGTTCCCAGGCAATTTTTTCTTCCAACGACATGTTTTCAATATCTTTCTCTTTTTTTTTTTCATGAATTCTGACTTTAGATGTCACCTCATCGTCAGAGTCATCAAAAGGCAAGTTCTTATGATAGTGGTTAACTAATTCTGCTAGCGGAATTTCACTGACAAAGACCTCAATGAGCCCATGAATCTCAGCAAATTCATACATTTTGTTCACATCATTATCAGTTTCGATAATGGTCAAACCTTCTTCTAAGCTACACGTTGGTTTACAATAAAACAACGTTCATATATCCTCTTTTATGTTTTTCAACAAAAGGTCACACATTTCAGAATAAGATAACCTACTTGACCTAGACAACTTCAAGTCTATAAGTTCTCCAGCAGCGTACCTTAAGGGAAGATACACAAAAACACTACCATGATGTACATCAAACACAGGCTCACCAGCATTATGAGAGTTCCTGTGTAACAATTGAAAGAATTAAAACAAACATATATTATTACACAAACAATAAATCATTAAAAAAATAGAAAAAATAATAGACAAACTTACACCCATTGGTGAAACACAATATCATCACAGGTTGTTGATTCTGAATCAGTAGATGACATCCCTTTGGTAAAAACTGAAAATACAAAGAAAACAAAGTGGTTATTTCTATTTTTATGATACCAGTTCATAGTTCCCAAGATAAAATGCATGAGAAGCTGTTATGTAGTACAAATGCTTACATGTTGTACAATAGATCTACTATTTTTATCTCTCTTACCTGTAAGACAATAGATCTAGTTGGTGTGTGCATGGGGTTTTTTTTTTTTTTTTTTTTTTTTTTTTTTTTTGTATGCTTATGTTGGTGTGTGCCTTATTGCTTATCTTTTTAACTAGGTATTTAGGAGGATATTAACACATGAAACCTTACATAATTTATGTCTATTAATATGTTTGACTGTGTCTTATTTCTTATGTG
This sequence comes from Artemisia tridentata subsp. tridentata, assembly GCA_021014915.2. NCBI lineage: Eukaryota > Viridiplantae > Streptophyta > Magnoliopsida > Asterales > Asteraceae > Artemisia > Artemisia tridentata. The sequence continues at coordinate 257,256,233 of CP139505.1, forward strand.
TATGCTAATTAAGACAGCAATAAAAATTTACTCATAATGATTTGCAATTTACAAAAAATACAGAAAGTTAAGTTGTCCGAGTATATCACAAACGACATCAAATATACTACAACATACTCGATACATGGAACAAGAGTAGACATATGTAATTATCAATAAACACGTTCAGGAGGTCGCGGTTGATTGAAATATGCCATATTTCTAGAGAGAGAAAGTAGTGAGAGAAAGGTGGAGAAACACTTAGTATGTTAGATTACAAATGAATAAAAGAATACAAAGCTTTCCCACACCCCTCATGGAGAGTCATGAGGGGTATTTATAGGCCTATGACATTACATGTTTGCCATTTAAACATAAGTAGTCCCTGCGTTTACTACTTAATATAAATCTAGTCCAATTCACTTAAGTGACAATATCTTTTATAAAATGCGAGTCTAACAATCTCCCTCCAAGATATCATCACATGTGAATGGTTACAATGAGACCTATAAACAAAGTAAATTACAATAATAATAAACTTTTTTTGTCGTTGTTTAAGCGCAGAGTCTCTGTAGTCTAGATTCTGAGGCAGACTTGAAGTTTTCTCTTTCGACGATCTTGGCGTACGAACTTAGGCACTGACGGCACTAAATCTTGTAGCTCTGAACTTCAACTGTAATGGTCTAGTTAGGTTATTACTCCCTCCTAGCTAGTGAGCCATTTTCTTTTTTTTGCTCCCTCCTGAATCGACAACTCTCTTTAGTCTTCAAACACGCAGCGGAGACTGTAGATACTAAAGGAAGCACAATGGTTGTCGTTCAGGAGCATCATAACAACATATCTCACATAGTATTTGCATCCAAGTTGCTATTAAGCCTCAATGTACCCACAAACCAAAAGACGAGACATTGCTTTTTCCTTCGTGCACTTCTCCCTCCTGATGGTTGTGAGTCATCGGAAACATCATAAACTTGTGCACATGCCATAGATTACCTTCCACTTTATGCAATATTAAAGTCATAACAGCCCGTGGAAGCAAAATTTCGTGAGAATATGTTGAAAAAATATGACTCTCTTTTTCTACAATCTTATCTCTTTTCTTCAACCTATAACCGACCTCATCAAAATTCAACTAGCTAGTAAATGACCACTCTATGGTGACAACCCAATATAACCAATCTAAGAATGAAGTAAACACCCCTTAGATATGTGACTTAAGCTTGTACGATAGTGTGACTAAGAACCTATACTGAGCACTACAACGTAACTCTTTAAAGCATAGGTCGTTTCATATACCCATCCAACCTTCCTTAACAGTATATGAACCTCTTTTGAATTATCCACATCTTTGTGTGACACTGAGTACTACAACGTATCTCCTTTAAGTGATAGTTAACTAGGTCTTCGTCCATCCACCCCTTGACCTATGAAAACTAGATAAACCAAGACTTAATCACTATACCCATGAGTGCCCAAACAAGTATCTCTGAAAGTCATGCATCCATCCAACCTCTAGACTTTGAGATAAATAAGTACACATGCCCGTGAAATGAAACATTAAACCCAGATAAGCAATATCGTACAAAAACTCCGTAGTCACAAAAAATCGATACTAGTCGTTGTCATTTGATTGTGATTCTTGATCAGGATCTTTTAAGCTATACGTGGTAGTTTTGAGGATGTAGACCAATAATATCATTTGCAATTTTGGTGTGGTGCGAGTTTGAAATATGCCTTAAAATTCAATTCTAAGCATACTAGGAAAATTTGAGTTTTAGAAATTTTTACGCCAAATTTAACCGAAAAAATTCGAATTTTGACCTAAAATTTTGAATTTTGGGCCAAAATTTTCATCGTTACACCATAATTTGAATTTAGCGTAAAAATTGACCGTTTAATCACCCCTCAAAATTAGGTCACAAAGTCGGTAACTAGGTCACAAAGTCGATAAGTGTCACAAAGTCGGTAGCCTTAGAAACTCGGTAACAATCTTACAAACTTGGTAACCCTAGAAACTCGGTAAGCTCAAGAAAGTCGATAAATTACTAACCCTAGAAACTCGGTACCAATGTTAGAAACTCGATAAGGTCTTGAGAAAGTCGACAGAATCCAGAAACTCGAGAGATCCAAGAAATTCGATAGATTTTTAGAAACTCGAGAGATCCAAGAAAGTCGATAGATTATCTAGAAACTCGACAAATCCATAGAAACTCGGTAAACCTTGTTAGGAATATAAATATTCATATGAAGACTCGGTCACCCCGAGTATCTATTTAGCATTTATATAGCTCGTAGGATTATTAGTATTATTATTATTAGATTAGTTATATTAGTATTTGTGGAGTTGGGTCGGGTCTTTACCCTCTGTCAGCTCACTCTACAGCCCACTAGGGGCACCTAGGTAGTAAGTATATAAGCCCCTTCCCACACATGGGAAGGGTTGGAACTTCCCTCATTCTTAATCTAACATATTTCACTTTCTCTCTCTACAAGTTCCCAACTTCATCTCTCTTTTTCTCTCTATAAACCGCCGGCCTTAATCTCTCATTTATGTATGTTTGAATGTTATGAATATGTTACAATTGGTATCAAGAGCCATGGTTAGGTTCTAGCTAGTCATATTCATGAATTTGTGGTGAGATTTTGGCGGTTTTGTGTTCTTTTTGGTCGACATAAAAATACTTAATAAAATTATTGTTTAATCTTTGTTTGTGGTTAAATCTATGGAAAACTTGTACTTTTGTGTTCATTGAACTGTTTTACATCTTTCTTGACAACATACAACTTGCTTAGTGTTTGTTTGTGGAAGATTTAAAGAGTTTCTTGGCAGCGGTTTGAGTTTCGGAAGTGTTTTCATCATAGCGGTTTGACTCTCGGATAAGGTTTTCTTTGTAGCGGTTAGAGGTCTTTTGGTAGTTCTTAGTAGCGGTTTGGTAGTTAGCGGTTTGGAGTTTATTCATTTTGGGAAACAAGACAAAACGTACGGAAAGTGACGTTTTTGTCTTATTACTCCAGCGGTTTGAGTTTCTGTCGCTAGCGGCTTGTCGTTTAGTGATAGCGGTTTGATCAGTTGCAGCGGTTTAACTCTCAGCGGTTTAACCTCCAGCGGCTTGAGTTTTAGCGGTTCTGGTTTCAGCGGTTTAGCTCTTCAGCGGTTTTAAGTCTTAGCGGTTCAGGTTTCAGCGGTTTAGCTCTTCAGCGGTTTAAGTCTTAGCGTTTCTGGTTTCAGCTGTTTAGCACTTAGCGGTTTAATATTCAGCGGTTTAAGTCTTAGCGGTTCAGGTAATAGTGGCATGACTTTAGCGGTTTGAATAGTGGTTCAGCGCTTTGATACTAGCGGTTTGACCTTCTGATTCAGCGGTTTGACTTAGCGGTTTGTTGTGAGTTAGCGGTTTATATATAGCGGTTTGGTTTTCAGGTTTAACGGTTTGATATTAGCGGTTTTCCTAGGGTTTTAGCGGCTTGATACTTACTATTTGGCGGTTTGTTCTTGAATTTTGTAAAATCCCGCTAAAGAACTCATTTCTTGGTTTAAATTTCAAGAATTGTAAAATCTCGTATCCAGTATGGCAACCACACCAAGCACTGCATCTGATGACATTCAAGCAGCTGGGTCCGATACCCGTCCTCCAATGCTTGATAGGACGGACTATGAGTCATGGGCACAACGAATACGGATTTAATGCTTGGGCAAAGAAAATGGAGTTAACATTCTTAAGTCAATTGATGAAGGACCATATCAGATGGGCACCACCAGAGACGTTGTTACTACTGGTGAAGATGGATCAGTTACTTTGGGAATCGACAGACCTCGAACTTACAATGATCTTATTCAAGAGGAAAAGAAGAGGTATGATGCTGGTATTAGAGCCTCAAACATTGTCATTCAAGGTTTGCCAAAGGATGTTTACAAACTCATCAATTTTAATACGGAAGCAAAAACAGTGTGGGATAATGTAAAGATGCTATTGGCTGGGTCAGAACTCACAAAGGAAGATCGTGAGTCACAATTGTATGATGAGTTTGAGCATTTCAAAATGAACCCGGGAGAGAACATCACAGACTACTATGTGAGATTCCACAAGTTGGTGAACGACATGAGAATGATCAGAATGACAATGCCTAACATCCAGCTTAACTCAAAGTTTGTGAACAATATGACACCAGAATGGGACAGATTTGTGACTGCAGTAAAACTCAACAAGGGATTGAGAGACACAAACCATGAACAACTGTATGCCTACCTGCAACAACATGAGAAACATGCTGCTTATGATCATGTGTTGAGGGAAAAACTTAATCCAACTGTGCCAAATGATCCACTGGCATTTGTTGCAAATGTTCAATCAATCAACCAATCATCGCCTAATCAAGCTTATCTTCAACCCTACTCATCACTATCTGCTATGGGTCCACAACTGGATTCAGGTTATTCTCACACCGACAAAATGATTGATAACCTCACCAACCAAGTGTCCTTACTTGTTCAACAATTTAAAGCCACCCTCCCTCAGACTAACAATCAACTTAGAACCTCATCAAACCCACGCAATCTGGCAACGGTGGAGGATGGAAGAATTTTGGTACAGAATGTGCAGGGGAGGCAAAACATGAATCAAAGGAACATGGGTCGAGGTAACGTGCAGAACAGAGGAGGAAATGATAATCAGGGGCAGGGGAAACAACCCAAGTGTTATAACTGTGGAGGACTTGGGCACATTGCCAGAAACTGCAATCAACCAAAACGTCCTCAGAACTCAGACTATTTCAAGGATAAGATGTTATTAATGCAAGCACAAGAGAATGGGGTTGAGTTGGACGAAGAAGAATTGTTGTTCCTTGCTGGCGATGGGGGAAATACTTTTGATGCTGATGTGGACGAGCAACCGGTTCAGGACCTTGCACTTAATGATCCCAATATCTTCAAAGCTGATGATTGTGATGCGTTTGACTCTGATGTGGATGATGAACCAACAGCTCAAACGATCTTCATGGCTAACTTGTCCTCTGTGGTCTCATCACCTCAACAAGCTGGTCCCTCAAATGCATCTGTGATTTCTGAGGTACTAAAACTTTATGATGCATATAAAGTGGTTGATGAACAGAAGATTCCCAACGAAGTACAACAGACAGATGTGGTTGATTCAGATAATGTTGACATGGGAAATAGTAATATTATTCCATATGAACAGTATGTGAATCACAACAACGTGTCTGATGTACAAGGTGGTGCATCTTCTGTTGAAAATAATGCCTGTGCTATAAATAATGTATGTGCCTTAGATAATGCTTGTGAGTGGCATGAAAACACTGTGTTTGTTCCTGATGATACCTTGACCACTAGACTAAATATATATAAAGAACAAGTGGCCATGTATGAATAGCGTGCTAAGTTTGAACTAACTGAACGTGAGCAGAAAATGGAAAGTCAATTGCATACACTTATAACAGAGCGTAATGTAAGGGAAGAAACATTAAAACAAGAGTTGAATACTTTGAAGAATCAGCTAGATCAGTCTGTTAAACAAAAACAGGAGGCACAAAAATACTTAAATACTCTAAAGCATGAATTCAAAGAAAAAGAAACACAACTCTTAAATGATTTCTACAGACTTAAAACCTTAAAGAATAAGCTTGAGGATAAGTTGTACACACAAGACAAAACCAGACAGACTGCCCAAATGATGCATAAGCACAAAAAGCTGAGTGATAAGCACAGTGAAAGTAATGTAGGTGAACCTAAATTAGCTCTCCTTAGGACTGCTAAAGTAGCCCAACCTCCCTTATATGATGCCAATGTGATGATTATGCCTAGTCATGCCCCACCTGAGGTTCTATCTTTGAAAGAGAGTGATGAGATTGAAGTGAGAAATAGAGAAAGAATGAATGAGAAAATGAAAGATCCCATATGCATAGCCAAACGAGTAATAGTCAAGCCCCATGATTAATATGAGGAGAATCGTTTGACTGTGTTTGCACCTCAAAAGAAGTTAACACCTGAACAAATATTTTGGTCTTTAGATATAGAAAAAAGAAAGGCCGATGAGCTTGAAGCTAACACCCCATCCCTTAGGAAAATTGCAGCTGCGATGGTGTATCCTCCCAATACACCTAGGCATTTGGTCCCTTTGACTCTTCCTACAGAATGCAAAACCTTAATTAGCATATACGTACTTTGTCAACTATTTGCTGATTTTGATAAAACATGTAAGAAGAGAATTACACCAACCGAAATCACTGAGGGGGAAAGGTGTTTTGAACAGACAAAAAGGTGTTACTTGACTGAGGTCATGCCATTCTTTAAACTACTCAAAGAACATTTTGAAGGGATGCAAAATACCCTTAAAACAGAAGTAAATGAAATGAAAGTAGTGTTTAAAGATATGGAAAATGTGGTAACTCAAAATGCGATAGAAATTAAGAGTCGTGAGATTGAGAGAAAGAACATTCTCATCACCAATGAGAATTTGATTGCTAGATGTATTGCACAAGATGTATTTTACACTGCTACTAATTCTGCATTATCTGCTTGTCAATTTCATGAGTATTCTATTACTTTGAATGTTACCCAGAATCGTGTTGTTGAGCTTGAGGGGAAGAATTTGAAATTGCTTGATAAAATTCAAAATGATGACCATGATAACATGGTTAAACGTTTTTCAAAACTAGAGGTTGATTATCTTAACTTACAATTAAAATATCAACATTTAGAAGAAAGATGTAAACTATCAAATGCCAAGACATCCTTGGATGCTCCAGAATTTGATACGTATTTTGAATTAAACAAACGGGATGAGAAAATTCAAGCTCACACGAACACGATTCATCAATTGAGGGCTCAAATTGCCCAATTAAAAATAAACAAGTGTGAAGCATATGGCACCCACAAACCATAGTCTTCAGATTCTCATAATTTTTAATATCAAGACACCATCAATAAGATACACTATGAAAATGAGTGTTTTTGAGCTGAAAATTCAAAGATCAAACAGCATTACAAAGAGTTATACAACTCAATTAAAGTCACACGAAACAGTCACAATGAAAAGATAACTTCTTTGTTAAATGAAATTGAGAATCTTAAGACTCAGGTGAAAGGGAAAATGCCTATCATCACTTGTGATTGTGTTGTACCAAAGGTTTCTGCTGTTAGAAAGTATGATGTTGATGTTGTGCCTATTCCACTTCCCCTTAGGAACAATAGGTCTGCCCATCAAACTTATCTCGATCACCTTAAGGATAGCCTTGATACACTTCGTGAAATAGTTGAGGAGGATAGGATAGAAAAACCACTTGATACTGCTGTTGCAGATGCCTGCTTCCTCACTGAAAGATCTCAGGAATTTTTAGAGTATGTCATTGGCACTGTCCCTAAGACTGATAACAAAAGAGATAGATTTGTTGCATCATCATCCACAATTAAGAACAAACATGTAACCTTTGATCTACCATCGAGAACATCAGAACCCAGCACATCAAAATCAGGAAAGCATGTGACAGTGAAACAAACTAATGTTCCCATCATTACTTCTACAGGAGTGAAAAGTGACACCAAAGCTAGCGGGTCAAAGCCTAGAGGCAATGCAAGGAAAGTTAGGATTGCGCCAGCTAAGAGTGATCACAGGAAGAGAGTAGAAGCCCAACCTAGGAACAATAAGTTTGCAATGAATAGATTGAATCGTGTTGATTCTAGTATCAAAAGTACTGTAATTAATTCGAATTCTAATGCTGTCTAAAAAACATGTAATGACTGTTTAATTTCTGCTAATCATGATGAGTGTGTTGTGTCATTTTTGATGTCTCCTGTTCGATCCTAAGTTAAGAATGTTAGGAAAACTGAAAATAGTAAGCAGATTTGGAAAGCAACAAGAAAAAAATTTGCTAATGTTGGGTATAAATGGAGACCCACTGGAAGGAAATTCACTTTAGGAAACCAGTGCCCCTTACCTAGAATGAATAACCCTAAAATTGTGAAGTCTAAGGAATGGAGACCAACTGGTCGAATTTTACCTCTAGTAACACAATGCCTTCCAACTAGGCCATCTGCTGTCTCTCGGGTAGTCTCCACTACAATGAAAATAGCATATGTGAACCCTGTAGCTCCTGAATTTGTGTGTGCTAACCAAACGGACCCCAACAGCACGTGGGGATCCACATATTTCAGTTATCCATCGTTGTCTGTTTTCAAATGTAGGTCGTACAAATCGTCCTTTGGTATTTGGACTCAGGCTACTCAAAACATATGATTGGGGATCACTTATGGCTCAAGAATTTCGTGAAAAAGTTTATCGGGACTGTTAGATTCGGGAACCACCATTTTGGAGCAATTATGGGTTATGGAGATTATGTGTTTGGCGATAGTATAATCTCTCGGGTATATTATGTGGAAGGACTAGGGCATAATTTGTTTTCGGGTGGTCAATTCTGTGATTCCGATCTTGAAGTGGCATTCAGAAAACACACTTGTTTTGTCAGAGAGTTGGATGGTATAGATCTTCTCAAAGGAAGTCGTGGCACCAATTTATATACCATCTCCATTGAAGAAATGATGAAGTCCTCTCCTATTTGCTTGCTTTCAAAGGCCTCAAAGACTAAGTCTTGGCTATGGCACCGTCGTTTAAACCACTTGAACTTCGGCACCATAAATGACTTGTCTCGCAAAGACCTAGTTAGAGGCATGCCCAGATTAAAATTTGAGAAAGATCACCTTTGCTCTACATGTCAATTGGGCAAAAGCAAGAAACACACCCACAAACCCAAAACCATCAATTCCATCATGGAAGTTCTTCACACCCTGCACATGGATCTGTGTGGACCTATGAGGGTGCAGAGTATCAATGGAAAGAAATATGTTCTTGTAGTGGTCGATGACTACTCTAGATTCACATGGGTAAAGTTTTTGAGAACCAAGGATGAAACTCCAGAGGTTATCTTCAAACTAATCAAGCAGTTACAAGTAAGGCTGAACAAAACTGTCAGAATCATCCGGACTGACAATGGAACTGAGTTTGTTAATCAACAACTCAATCAATTTTATGAAGGTATTGGCATAACCCATCAGAAAAGTGTCCCACGCACTCCACAGCAGAACGGCGTTGTTGAAAGACGAAATCGTACCCTTGTGGAAGCTGCAAGGACTATGCTAATTTATTCTAAAGCTCCGATGTTTCTTTGGGCAGAAGCAATTGCCACTGCATGTTACACCCAAAATCGTTCCTTGATACACACCCTTCACAATAAGACACCTTATGAGCTGATTCATAACAAGAAGCCAGATCTCTCCTTTCTTCGTGTGTTCGGTGCACTGTGTTATCCTACAAATGACAGTCAAGATCTGGGAAAGTTGAAGGCTAAAGCAGACATAGGTTTCTTCGTTGGGTATGCACCAGATCGCAAGGGTTATAGAATCTACAACAAAAGAACCCGAAAAATGATGGAAACAATTCATGTCACATTCGATGAGCTGTCTGAGCATACGGCTCCTGGACAAACCAGTTCTGGACCCACTACTAATCTATTGACACCTGGACCAATTAGTTCAGGTCTTGTACAGAATCCCACGCCTATAGTTCCTTATGTACCTCCCACCAGTGAAGAGTTGAAGAAGTTATTTGATTCGATGTTTGACGAATATTTTGAGCCAACAACAATTAATACTACCACGAATGCTCTAGCTGTACTTCCTGCTGCTGATGCTTAAATTCCACAAGGCTCAGAAGGCCCATCTGTATCTGTCTCAATCAGTCTCGATGCACCATCTGCCAGTCAATCACCCTCATCATCAAATATTCAATCTTCTTCGGTGCAGCAAGGATCTGCAGATAACCATTCTTTTGAAGTGAATCCTTTCGCTCCTGTTGATGATGCCCCTTTTGAAAACATATTTTCTCTTGAGTCCTCAATAGATACATCCTCTTCAGGAGATCACAACTCGGCAACATCAGTTCAAAATCCTCAACCCCACGACCATCTCAGAAAATGGACCAACGATCATCCAATTGACAACATCAATGGTAATCCTTCACTTCCGGTATCTACATGAAAGCAACTTGCCACCGACGCACTGTGGTGCTTCTTCAATTCTGTACAATCCAAAGTCGAGCCAAAAGATGTCAAGGAAGCAATGTCCAAAGATTGCTGGTTTAACGCTATGCAAGATGAAATTCATGAATTTGATCGACTTGATGTGTGGGAATTAGTGCCAGCTCCAGAATGTGCGATGATTATTTCTCTAAAGTGGATCTTCAAAGTGAAACTCGATTAGCATGGTGATGTTCTGAAGAATAAGGCACGGCTGGTTGCAAAAGGGTATGGAAAAGAAGAAGGAATAGACTTTGAAGAATCATTTGCTCCGGTTGCTAGAATTGAAGCCATCATAATCTTCCTTGCAAATGCTGCCAGCCGAAATATGATAGTCTACCAGATGGATGTTAAGACAGCTTTCTTGAATGGTGACTTAAAGGAAGAAATTTATGTGAGCCAACCTGAAGGATTTGTGGACGCTGATCGTCCCACTCATGTCTATCGCTTGAAGAAATCCCTTTATGGGTTAAAGCAGGCACCAAGGGCATGGTATGACACTTTGACCAAGTTCCTTCTTGCAAATGGATTCTCCAAGGGTGTAGTTGATCCCACATTATTCACCAGGAAGGCGGGCAAACATCTACTTCATGTTCAGATTTATGTAGATGATATTATTTTGCCTCTTATAATCCTAGTGAGTGTGATAGGTTTTCAAAGGAGATGAGTTCTAAGTTCCAAATGTCAATGATGGGACAAATGTCATTTTTCTTAGGCTTGCAAATCTCTCAAAGTCCCGGAGGCATTTTCATCAATCAATCCAAATATGCAAACGAAATCTTGAAGAAGTTTGGATTTGATTCAAGTGAGGCTGTTAACACTCCCATGGTTGAAAGATCAAAGCTAGATGAAGACCTTTCTGGGATCCCGGTTGACCAAACAAAGTATAGAAGCATGATTGGATCCTTGATGTACATCACTGCTAGTTGACCAGATCTTCTGTTCGCCGTATGTATGTGTGCTCGGTATCAGTCCAAGCCCATCAAAAAGCATCTGAAAGCGGTGAAAAGGGTCTTCAGATATCTTCAAGGCACTACTCATATGGGTCTCTGGTATCCTAAGGACACGACAATGGAACTGACGGCTTATGCAGATGCGGATCATGCAGGATGTCAAGACACTCGTCGAAGTACTTCAGGGGGAGCTCAGTTTTTGGGGGAAAAGTTGGTTAGTTGGTCTTCTAAGAAGCAAATGAGCACTTCTATATCTTCTACAGAGGCCGAGTACATTGCTATGTCTGCCCGCTGTGCTCAAATCCTATGGATGAGATCACAACTTTCAGACTATGGGTTTTCATACAACAAGATTCCTCTATATTGTGACAACAAAAGTGCCATCGCTCTTTGTTGTAACAATGTCTAACACTCCCGGTCGAAGCACATCGACATCAGGCATCACTTCATAAGGGAACAGGTTGAGAAAGGGATTGTGGAACTATACTTCGTGAGGACGGAGTTTCAGCTGGCTGACATCTTCACCAAGGCCCTTCCAAGAGAACGGTTTCAGTTTATTCTCCCTTATCTTGGAATGAAGAGCTTGACACTTGAAACTCTCAAGTGTCTTCAAGAAGAACAGGAGGAGTAAAGGACTGACTTCACATATCCTTGTATATATCAAAATCGAAAAAGAAACTAGAAAAATATAAAACCTATAAAAACCCTAAAAATCAGAAAATCAGAAAATACCAAAAATAGTTCTTCTAGGCATGTCTTCTGTTTATCGATAACATTTACGGTCCTAGAAATGTCATCCAATAATGACACGGGACTTTAAATGAAGCTCGAGCAGAAGTTATATTAATTGGTTAAAACATGTCTAATGGGTTACTATTACTTCATATAGCAACCCGCACTTCTAAATGGGGAAAACATGTCGCCAAAAAGACGGTTGTTCCTTCCACTGGGTGATGTTCACCTGGGCATGGATTACATTATATCCATGTTTCGTCAATCTGATGTACGATTCAGTGCATCATTTCGCGTATAAGAAGAGAAGTCTTCTTTGCACCATGAACTCTTTCCGTTCTATGATTCTTCTAGAGAGTTTTGGTGTTTCACAAGGTGGTAACTGGACTTAAATTTCACAAATACTTGTCGCTCAATTGAATGACTACAGCTCTTTAAATAAAAAAATGGGTCATTAATTGAGGGGGAGAGTATTTGTTCAAATTTCTGACACCTTTTTAAATATTGTGCAACATCAACAGTGACACTCTCTCGTGATTTAAGGGGGAGCATAGTATGCTTCTTAATCAGAATATAATAAACCTGACCACATTTTCTCTCATAATTTCTAAACTATTTAAATCAATTGGGATCACAAATCTCAAATGGTTTGAAATTTTTGATCGGGTGAGAGAATGTGATTTAAATATGAAATTCTGATAAAAATGTGAATCTTTTGGAACTCAAGCGTAGGCTCTCCAATATGTGCTAAACCTTTTCGTATAACGATGCACATATTGAGGGGGAGCGAATGGTTAGTGATGGCAATTGTGGAAGAATACCAAAGATCGACCAATCTTATTTTAATGCAATGGAGTTATAAGGATGGTGAGGTTAGGTATTAGTTACCATGATCCAGCCAGAACCGGAGGGATCTTCCCAAGGACAATCCTTTAGTTAGCGTAGAAGTCCTTAGGAATGATTAAAAAGGAGAAAAGTGAATAAGGGAAGAGTACCGACTGAGATGGAGCTAGTACTGGAACAAACCCAACAAGGTGCTAGTGATGAAGTCTCGGTAAGCGCTGAAGGGGTTGAAGAATGAAAAAGAAATGTAAAGATAAAGGGTGAAAAGAAAGAAGCCTTCCTTACACTTAGACAGAAACTGGGTCAATACATATGCTGTCAGAATCACTTAGTTGATTGCTGGCATTGAAGACAATGTATCATGGACCCAGTGATACGCTGCACAACCCTCCCTAGCCAAACAAGGTCCCTCAAAGGATTCTTGTTTCATATGTCACGGAGATCAATACATGTCTATCGTCCTTCTCACTCCGAGTTAGATGATATTGAAAAGGTGGCAGTCCTTTCCAGCCTCCGATCACTAAATCAAAACGCACTATTGAGTCTAGAGCCAAGAGATCATCAATAAATCTCATTATGACACACTTCCAATATGCTTGCTGTTTCATACACTGTGAAAAGCAAGGAAATATATGTTAAGAGTCCTAAGCATTATCCTTGTGGTATTGCCAGAACATCCGAGTTATATGTTAAATATTCACAATGAAGATGGAAATCCCTCTAGAGCCAACATCAAACAAGCTCTTGGTGGGAAACATGTGAGATCCTTCATGGATCAAACTTGTGACAACTGGAAAGAAACAATGGAACGATTCACTCTTTGAATCAATCTTGTTCCAGGAATTGGATTGACGGTCTCATTTAATTAATGAATTTAATTCACTTATTCACTCTACCGTGTTGTCTGCTTTTAGACGTTCCGGTATGAGAACATGCCTGTTTGACAATTCCAATGTGAATTCATTGGATGAGTCTTTTCAACAACCTGGAAATTCCTGTCAAGGAGAATTCTCTTTAAAGGGAATTCTACCTGATCACAGGTCGGTCCTCACGGATCCGAAGGTTAATCCAACCACACCGAACGAATGACAAAGCCATATTCGTTCTCCAACTTTATTGCTAACTGTTTTATTTCAGATTCATATAAAGATGGTGATGGTCTTGATTCCAGAAGAGACGTGTCAACTCACGCTTCATGCTCACTCTCCTAATTAAATTTCAAAGACATCATGATAGCTGAAAGACCTACAACACAACTTCCGCAACTCTGATGATAGCTATCATGATCCAGAAAAGTGTGAGCATGCAGTCCAAAAGTCACAACAACTCACATGGAGGCAATATAACTGCAGTGGATAAGCTCAGAGATTTACGGTGACTGATGATCTTAATAAAAGCTCAAAGATCACAACTTCTCATGAAGACGAAGCCGCAAGATGACTTGAAGACATATGTTGGATGATAACTTCAAAGAATAATCAAAGATCATCCAAGACAAAAGATCAGTCATCAAAGGTTCACTACTGAAGACACAAAGTACAATGATGTTGAAGAATCAATTACTACGAGCTATGAAGTCAAGATCAGAGAATAGAGTGCTAGAATTCGAAATATTATTACCGGGGTGACCTCCCTTAGGGGGAGATTATTAGGAATATAAATATTCATATGAAGACTCGGTCACCCCGAGTATCTATTTAGCATTTATATAGCTCGTAGGATTATTAGTATTATTATTATTAGATTAGTTATATTAGTATTTGTGGAGTTGGGTCGGGTCTTTACCCTCTGTCAGCTCACTCTACAGCCCACTAGGGGCACCTAGGTAGTAAGTATATAAGCCCCTTCCCACACATGGGAAGGGTTGGAACTTCCCTCATTCTTAATCTAACATATTTCACTTTCTCTCTCTACAAGTTCCCAACTTCATCTCTCTTTTTCTCTCTATAAACCGCCGGCCTTAATCTCTCATTTATGTGTGTTTGAATGTTATGAATATGTTACAAACCTCTTCAGAAAATCGGTAAAGTCTCACAGAAACTCGAGAGAACTTTTTAGAAACTTGAGACATTTTGTTACAAACTCGAGAAGAACTATTAGAAACTTGATAGAAACTTGAGAAACTTGATAGAAACTCGAGAAGTCTTTCAGAAACTCGATAGATTTGAAAGAAAGTCGAGAAACTGGATAGAAACTCGAAAAATCTTTCAGAAACTCGAGAGAACTGAGAGAAAGTCGAAAGTTTCTAGCCACAAACTTTCTAACTCGAGAGAAAGTGACAGAAACTCAGTATCCTTCTGATGAACAGTAAAACTCGATAAACCCTCTGATGAACAGTAACGAGAATCCAAAACACACCTCAAATCACATTTTTTCACCCCAAAACCCCACGATTTGCCCCTGGTTAGCTCTGATGCCAATTGTAATGATCAATAAACACGTTCAGGAGGTCGCGGTTGATTGAAATATGCCATATTTCTAGAGAGAGAAATTAGTGAGAGAAAGGTAGAGAAAGACTTAGTATGTTAGATTACAAATGAATAAAAGAATACAAAGCTTTCCCACACCCCTCATGGAGAGTCATGAGGGGTATTTATAGGCCTATGACATTACATGTTTGCCATTTAAACATAAGTAGTCCCTACGTTTACTACTTATTATAAATCTAGTCCAATTCACTTAAGTGACGATATCTTTTATAAAATGCGAGTCTAACAACATACAAAAGGTTGAACCCATTAAAGGGATCATATGGTCAGCAATTGTTTTGAGATACTACAACATACTTGATACATGACTAAATACAAACCCGATGTTTAAAAAAAAAAAAAACTTAGCCATTTGTTCACGGTATGCAAGTGCAGCCTGAATAGGATCCTTAATGTCCAACGACTTACCATAAGCCAAGCGGTATAAAAAATACATACCCAAATACCACAATCACCAAATATCCCGGCCTGCTTAGGTACTTTGTCAGCGTGAAAAAAGGTAATGCTGTAAGTTGAAGGATTTATGCCTTTCTTCTCAAATACTTGCACTTGACTTAGGGCCTCAGGTAGTTGAGACTGTGGAAAAATGTTAAAGTGTTAAAACAATCTAATGTTTCAACATTAATTATATGGATATATAGTCTAACCTGTAAACAATCCATCACTGCGATATAAAAATCTTGCAATTCCTCGACATAAATTTCACCGCTATTGTAAAATGTAACTACTCCTTTCTCTATCTCGAAATGTGCAAGAAACCAATGAGTTTCCGTTTCATTAATAGGCATAAAAACCTACAACCCAGGTGTGCCAAAAAAAAGTATTGGGTTAAGTGAAGAAAATAGTGGAGCAAATCAAGCAAGTAAGCGGATTAAGCTACCAAGATGGAAATCAAAGGACTTACCTGCTTAACATCGGACCATGGAATAGAGTACCTTTCCCCATTAGCATACCACAAAGGCAGCGAGTTTTGAAGTAGAAGCTGAACAAAGTAGCCACTAACCATCCCCCAATCAGCCGTATCGGGTCTCACATGCCACATGTAATTAAACCACAACTCTATGTGCTGTAAATTGTGAAACATAAACGAGTGTGAACAAACTTAAAAGAAATTAATTCAATAATATAGGGTGAATTACAGTTGTATAAGTACTTACCTCATCCATTAGCCAACCTTGCCTAGTCGGGTCTAAGCAAACTAAAGTTTACCAGAACCTTCTATCCACATTCACATCTTCACACCATGGGAACTTACAATTATGCGAACCAATTTGACCAAGATATCGGTCATATTCATCTGTCAAATGAACCTCGTTCGCAGCATTGTTCCAGCGTTTCAGATCCTAGTATATGACACAATTACGCTTATGATCATAAATGAAAAATAAGATATATTTTAAACAATCAAAGAAGTAGTTTTCATACCTCAACCCATGGCTTAACATTCTTAAGTTGTTCCGTCATATCTGGATTCAGTAAGCCAAAACATTGTGCTTTCTTTTCCGCATATGCTTTAGTCCAATAATATGCATTAGCTGCACTAGAACTTTCACTCCTCTTTGTATGGGTTGTGCGCGCTATAGCATTTTTCTAGTGATTAGAATTCTTAAGCGCTTCTGCCCTTTTCTTTACTTCCTTTTCATTTAGCAATATCTTTTCCTCTTCCATCCTTATCATCTTATCCTCTTCCATCGTCAACCTCTTCTCCTCTTGCCTCAACTTCTGCTCTTTTAACCGCACCTTTTCTAATTCTTCACGTCGCAATCTTAATTCTTCTTGAATAATAAATTCCTGTCAAAGTTAACTTAGTTTAAAGTTGTTATAATATCTTATGGTACGGAAAGAGTTTACATATACATTCAATCTGTAATTTACCTTTGCAACGTCGTCATCGTCATCCACATCTACACGCTGTAAGCCACTGGTATCCATAGTTGAATGGAACAACTCAAGAAAATCATGATTAAGAACGTCACAAAACTCTGCACTGAGATTCCGAAGATCATCATCAAACACCAATTTCTCCTGCGAATGAACAATAGTGGTTAAAAAAACAAAATCAATAAGAAAAAAGGCATGTCAATGTAAGTAAACAAGTGAACAGGATATATTACCCCATTTCTTTCTCGAGCAAGAACCAAAATAATTCCCTCGAGTTTGAACAAATGGGAATTCAACTCTGTAATAACATCATCCTGAAGTATGTTGATCTCTATTATACTGCTCTCACTTTTGCGTATAATAGGTAAATATTTCCGTTCTATCTTGCCACGTTTGCGTGCTGCGACCAACTTCTTGAAATACTCATCAACGAGATGTGTGGTTTTGACTGGGGGAGTTCTAGGTATATAATGATGGAAAAAATCCATAAACTGTATATACCAATCAGATTTCCTCTCATCTAATGTCGGTCTAAGATCTTGAACAACATTCGATTCCTTACAAAAATATATATATATATATATATATATATATATATATATATATATATATATATATATATATATATATATAGAAAAAAATTAATTTATAATAACAGCAAGCATTAATACGACAAATTTGATGAAGAATGCTTCTTTCAAATGATACTATTCTCGGTCTGTACACCTTCAGTATGCTCTCCAACAATGCAATCACTAACCCTAGCCTCTTCAATTCCATTTCTTTCACCATGATTATTAACATTTCATTGACCTCATTGATATCAGTATTATCCACAACAGGAACCCTAACATCATCATTCTGACTATCCCTAATATCATCATCCTGACAATTAGAATCAACCACATCACGTTTTTTACTAAGATTACCCACAACATGATCATTGTACCTTGATGGAACCCTAATCTGCCTTTTTGAGTTTTCTTCTTATTCGTCATTACGTATTCTATAAGAAATGATCAATTTAATCACAAAAAAGCTATAGATCTAAGCAAAACAGAGAAAATGGATTTTGGCGCCAAAATCAAATTTTCAATTATTCAACCAAATTTGGGGAAAAGTGTAGATGTGTAGAATGAAATTCTGAATCGAGTGATCGGTTTGGATTTAAGAGTTATGCCTAATTGCTTCAGAATCAAGGAAAACAAAGGTTTTTTAATGGTGAAAAAGGGCGGGAAAATTAGTTTGCGGAGAGAGAAAAGAGATTAGTTAAAAAAATAATAAAGGCCGTAAATTAATTAATTAAGGGCAACTTTTTTATATGTATATGTGTCTATTTTATAAAAGGTTAGTATGAAGTGCTATGTTATGATGAAAGAAATGGGAAGCGATTAAAATGGAAACATAATAAAAGAAAAGTGATCGGATCGACAATAGTAGCCAAGGAAAAAGCTATGGCTTTTAGTGACATAAGTAGTGACAAATACCAGTAGTAATTTTTGAACACACCCTATTCAATGTTTGGTTCAAGCTAGGTTCTATCAACATGCTTGTCTCAACAACTGGTTTATCTGACAGAGAATCAGTACTTTTACCAAACTCGGATTTACCTGTTTACTCCATAACTTTTAACTAACTTGAAAACGACCCATTTATTTAATGGGTTAAACATGTTAGACCTGATTTGTACCCAAATTAGTTTAACCCCAAACCCCTAACTTTCATATTTTTTGCGTCGTTTTTAAAATTGCCAACCCTAGTAATTGTATATATCTGTATACTCATGACAAACTAATTTACGTCATCCAAAAGCTCAAAAATTAAAAATAAAAGAAAGATACCCTGTTCTTTTTCTAAAAATATACTCGTGACAAACTAATTGCCAACCCTAGTAATGGTATGTAAAGTTTGATTTCAATGTGCTGGGCTAAACTGCGATGGAATTTGGGTTATGGGTCAAGGATATTCACTTCTGGGCTTACTGGATTGCACAAGTATTTATAACATTAGTTATTAGGTTTCTATAAACTTATGCTTAAATGGTACTGTATCTTCGCGAATTAAAGTGGGTTCTTTATAACAAATCTTGTATTGAAAATAAAAATAGAAAGTAGAAAAGCTTCATAGAACTGAACATATTTTTAAAAACTAAATATCAGTATTACTTCTAGAACACGTGGGGTACCGCTATAATATATTTATTCTTTTTTTAATAGCCATAAGTTGCTTAAATGACTTGGGGAATTTTAGTAAACATTTTCCATCTATATAAAACCTTTTTTCTCCTTGTAGTAACTAGTTCACTCATTCACGTAATTATCCTCCAAGATGGAAGTAAGTGGAGTATGGTGTGGCGTGGGAGTTATAGTCATGATATTGGTGTGGTATGCATTAGAATTTGTGAATTGGGTGTGGTTCAAACCAAGGAAGACGGAAAAGTTGCTAAGAAAGCAAGGCCTTAAGGGAAGTTCCTATAGGTTCTTGTTTGGAGACTTGAAAGATATGGTAAAGATGCTTAAGGAGGCCAAATTGAAACCTATAAATCTGACCGATGATATCGTTCCCCGAGTCATGCCCTTCGACCATAAAAATATCACAGCTTATGGTACACGGTTCTTGTCTTTTTCTTCTTCTTCTTCTTATTTTTAGGAGTATTTAGTATTGGCTTAGTTCACACGTACGCGAAGGCAATGTTTGACTCTAACCGGTTTATCTGTAACCGTTTCTTACCTTTTCCAGACTACTCATATGTATAGTATACTAGTGAGATTTAAACCTGAGGGCTCAAGGAACTATGCGCCTGACCACCTTGGTAGTACGTGGTTATATATTATTAGCTTAGACTCTGTAGAAAGATAAATTTTTCTACCATAAAATTGAGTACCAGGTAGTTTATGTGAAGTGTTTAAGGGCTAGTTGGTCCATTAACCCTAATTTATATTACACACGAATACACAAACAAGCCGCATAAGCTAGATATTATTTATAGAGGATAGCTTGACTACAATTTTTGTAGCAAATTGTCTACAATCCTTCACAAAAATACAGAAACAATGAATAAGGGACCCACAAAAAAGAATCAAAACCCACAAAATGAAATAGGGACCCACAGTTTTTAGCACAAAATTGTAGACAATTAGCTACAAAAAATTGTAGCTAATATATTCCTATATAATAAATTTATATACATAAATATATATATAGTTATATTATATATTTAATTATATATAACTAATTATATATATGGGGACTTTCTTACGAAACCATTATCTGCGAAAGCTGAGAATACAAAAAACATACATGACGCCTTTTAAAATAAAATAAAAATACATGCAAATCATCAATAATCGTAAGTATCCACCTATGTTCTTCATATCATCATGAACCATCATCTTTTTTCACAAAAACCTTACACAAGGCCGCAATATTGTCGTTGCACGCCTTATAAGAACATACATGCACACCTTCAAAGAAAAATGTTGTATTTCCAATTTCTTATCAAATTCTTAGAACAA
The DNA here is from genome assembly GCA_021014915.2 of Artemisia tridentata subsp. tridentata. NCBI lineage: Eukaryota > Viridiplantae > Streptophyta > Magnoliopsida > Asterales > Asteraceae > Artemisia > Artemisia tridentata. The sequence goes on from CP139505.1 coordinate 257,276,705, forward strand.
CTATGTTTTTAAAAAAAACATATATGTTGTTTTTAGAACATATGTGCAAAAATACAATTATTGAAGGCGTGCATGTATGTTTTTGGTGGTTCTCTCAGTTCTCGCAGATAAAATGGTTCTCGCAAGAAAGTCTCACTATTATATATATATATATATATTATATACATAGTATAATCATGCATTCAAACAAGCCGCATAAGCTAGATATTATTTATGAAAATTGTAAAAGCAGATTTGTTAACGACCAGATTTTGATTGTTCCATATTAAACCTTTTGCTTGATGTATTTAGGAAAATTGTGGTTTACATGGATGGGGCCAAGGCCTATGGTTCATATAACCGAACCCGCTATGGTAAAGGAAATTTTGTCAAATCACTATCGTTTTCAAAAGGCAAGGGCTGGTACTGGTAACCCATTAGCCAGGTTGCTAGTGGCAGGTCTAGCACACGCTGAGACTGATAGATGGAGCAAGCACAGAAAGATTATTAATCCGGCTTTCCATGTTGAGAAGCTTAAGGTTTTTTATATTTTATATTTTTTTATTTTTATTTTTTTGCCTTTCCATTACTTCCTGAAATAATGAAATCATTTGTCCTGATTTTTACTTGCATTTGCAAATAATATTACTTTGGATAGCATATGGTGTCCGCAATGTATATATGTTGCTCAGAGATGATCAACAAATGGGAAGAAATGTTAAGCGAGGAAAACACGTGTGAAGTGGACGTTTGGCCTTATCTTCAAACACTATCAAGAGATGTAATCTCACGTACTGCATTTGGTAGTAGTTTTGAAGAAGGGAAAATGATATTTGAATTACAGAAACAACTAGCAGAGTTGCTTATAGAGGCTCTACAATCAGTCTACATTCCTGGATCGAGGTAAGTGTGTTTTCCAAGATATTTTTTAAGCATGTTTTTCTTTCGATAATGACGGTAAAAAACCATAACAACTTGCATTGTTACGTTGTTCCTTGTACTTTTGAGTTGCAAAAACTCCACATATATGTGAATTCATCACATTATCTTTTCACTTGTACTAATACAAATATGCTTTCTATTGTAAAAATGATATGATTTGGCATTTTCACCATCATATTTGTGAGGAAAAAACATAATTTTGTAGATTTTTGCCAACAAAAAGAAACAAGAGGATGAAAGAAATTGGTCGGAAAGTGAAGACTTCGATAAGGAGTATCATTGATAAGCGCAATATACTGGCCATGAAAGCTGGAGAAAGTGGTAACGATGACTTGCTAGGAATACTCTTGGACTCTAATCAAAAGGAAATTAAACAGCAGGGGAATAGAAATTTTGGTTTAAGTATCGACGATGTCATCGAAGAGTGTAAGCTTTTCTACTTTGCAGGACAAGAGACAACCGCAAACTTACTTGTTTGGACAATGGTCTTGTTAGCTCAACACACAGATTGGCAAGCTCGTGCTAGAGATGAAGTTTCACTAGTCTTTGGGGAGAAAAAACCAGATGTCGATGGATTAAGTCGTTTAAAAATTGTAAGTATTTTCCAAACTTCTGAAGCATTTTGTGTTGGATAATAATTCCATGATTTTATTGTTTGAAGCATGTTTATATACTTTATGATCAGCGCCAACCACTGTTATTTATCTAATAGAACAAAGAATTCTATGTGTGCTAACAATCGCATCAACGCCTCTCCCTAATTTTCAGATTTGTCGATGTTGTTCTTCTTGGTATTATATTCCCTTTGTTTTGCAGATCAACATGATTGTCAACGAGGTACTTAGGCTTTACCCACCAGCTGTAATACTAAATCGACTGGTGCATCAAGAAACCAAATTGGGGGATATAACTTTGCCGGCTGGAAGTTTCCTTCAATTGCATACTATGCTTTTGCACAATGATCATGATATATGGGGTGACGATGTCAAGGAATTCAACCCCGAAAGATTTTCCGAAGGTGTGTCAAGTGCGACGAAGGGACAAGCAGCAGCATACCTCCCCTTTGGTGGAGGGCCGCGTATATGTATTGGACAAAACTTTTCTTTGTTAGAAGCGAAAATTGCACTCGCCGTGATTCTACAACAATTCAGCTTTGAAGTGTCGCCATCCTATTCACATGCTCCACATACCATCATCACTCTTCAACCTCAGTTTGGAGCTCATCTAATCTTGCGTAAAGTTCAAAAGATTTGAATCCAACGTATGTGATTTCTAGCTTGGATGATTTGTATTAATTATATCAAAACTATACTAAACTCTGCCTAACAAGTTAGGCAAATCTATCTTTTAACCAAAACGTATATAAAACTTTGTTTTATCTATTAAATCGTGAAAATAAGGCAAGTTAGAGATATAATGCTACACATGCAATTAGTTGGCATGTCAACGTGTCATCTCAAAACTAGTTTAATTTTGAGCGATGTTTTAAATACCGGCCGGTATTACCGGTACCGGGGCATGGCCGGTATAACTTGTCACGGTATTTTGATTATACCTCCCTACGGTTATACAGGCCGGTATTTGCAAAATACCGGAAATACCGGTATGTTAATACCGACGGTAAGTATATTTGTATAAAAAAATATTCAATTAAAAAAGGAATGCGTACGAGTGTAAGTCCATTGTGATGAAAGAGGATTTTTGGGTGGTGGAAGAAGAGCCCGAAGGGGAACTTAATACGGATGATATAGATAACATGCTTGATGAAACCCAACCGGCTACTCAAACGCAAGGTTGCATTCTAAAATATGTTATATGTTAATTAAGTGTCATACTTTTAGTATATAATCACTATTAGTCATTTTGCACTCATTGTCAACTTTTTATTTGGTATTGTAGAAAATGATGGTGGTTTTAGTCTTGTTGATGAGGACGAAGTTGAAGGCGATAGTGAGTTCTGTCCTTTAAGAGATCGCACACTCGACGCATACAACACTCCTATGTCTCCATGATTGTCGTATTTTGTTGTTGGATTTGTATTTTCGTTCTATGTCGTATTTGTATGGTTTGTGTGGATTTGTATGTTTTATGTTTCTATGGATTTGTATGTTTGATGTTTAATGTTTCCGTTTTTATGATTGATGTTTGATGGATTGTATGCTTCTGTTTTCTCTGCTTCAGTTTTCTGTTTTTCTGCTCCAGTTTTCTGCTTCTGTTATGTTTTTCTGCTCCAGGTTGTGTCCGGTATATACTGTCCGGTATACCGGTATTACCGGTAATACCGGTACCGGAGGATAATCCGGTATAACTAAAATACCGGTATTTAAAACATTGGTTTTGAGAGTGCATGCATATTCATTAACTGATGTTAAGAGTCCAAAAAAGAAAAGAATAAAAAGGTCTTACAATGAACACTTCACTTCAAAATAGTTCTGGGTAATAAACAACCAGATAATTTTTATAGTACGCGTCCAATGTATTATGGAAGCTCTTAGAAAAGACGTATCCATGGCCACTAAGGAAAGAAACCTCGATCGGAAATTTGTTGGATGCAAGTGCTCTTAGAAACGTATCCATGACTATGAGGGGAGAAATTTTGATTAATCTTCTCTCCGCTGGTAAATAATAACATATTGTATCATAATTACAGGTATCTCTAATTGGTGGTAATAACGAAACAAACAAACAAAATCAATAAATGAAGCAAAAGCTTTATTCAAAATGATTGAACGAAATATAAAACCAAAATCAAAGATGTTTAGTACAAATTTCTAATTAAAAGTTACAAAAAAATCTATTGTTATTGATCACTATTTATAAGAAAACCAGTAACCTAAAAATATTACTACCAAATCGTAAGCCAACTCAAATTAGAAAACAAATCAAATTTACAAAACAATCCTTCATAATTTAAGTCACTTTCCAGCAATAAAGACTTTCATTCATCTTCCTCGATTTTCATTTGATGGAACAAGCCTGTGACAAAAAAGGTTCAATATCGCGTTTAGGAGAATTGGAAACAAAAGTCTGAAAACTAGAATGAACTCACTACACCAATATGAAGGATTTGGGACCAGCCAAAAATTTGGGTCGACATACTCGTCCCAAATTTGCAAATACATGTCGACCCATTTTGTAATTTAAGAGTTGAATGGGTGGTGGGTCCTATATAAAATGTCGTCCCATTTTTTACTAAAAATGTCGTCCCAAATTTTTTTGGGACAAGAAAATAGGTACTAGCAGAATGGGACGAGGTGTCGTCCCATTCTGCCTTTGGGTCGACAAGCTTTGCACATTTGGGAGAAGATTATCGTCCCAAAGTGCTTCTACTTTTGTAGTGACTTGGTTAACGGAGTATAGACATAAACTTGGTGCATTGCCGATATGATGATCTTGAGACGGCAGATAACATTTTTGTTGAGTATCGGTTCCAAAAGTTACTTGGGGCTGAGAGATGTTCTTAAGTGGTGGAACATCGGAAAATGTCAATCTTGACAACCTTATTCATGTGTTCTATCTTGCGAGCCGAAGCAACTTGCCACCGAAGTTTCAAAGTGTATGTAGTGCCGTTATTCAATATACCCTTTGGATATTCTATGACATTTTAGAAACTAGTCGCGGCGTTTGAGGACAAAAACTAAACAAAGATATGAAAAAGGTTTAATAGACTGTGTGGCTGTTTAAACAAGTGCGTTGAATTAGATGCGTGTCATGATCTGAAAAAGGTTTAATAGTCTGTGTGGCTGTGTTAATGTTGACAAGTAGTCGGCATTTTAGGCATTGTGAAATTCTGGTTTAAGTGATTTTATTGTTATTGTTGGTTAATATGTTATTGCTTAACTAATTTAAAGGTTGTTTGGAACTGATAGGATTGTATAATTAGCTCAACTTGTACCGTTGCTAGTAGGATATTGTTTCTAGTTGAAATACATAAGCTAAAGCCTAGCTAATTTAACTAGCTTGTGTGGTCTCGTATGTGAAAATCCATTAGCGTAGGCATGAAGATTGAAGCACTCGGAATTCATGCTTGGTAAAATATTTTGATGAATGATGGAATTTTAATAGTTAATTTAATTTGTGTAGATACCGAACGATTATAGCTGAGTTGAAGTGAACTTAGGTTGATGCTTGTAAATTAACGTAAATGTAGTAGAGACTTAACTTTTTTGCCCTCAATAAGAATACCATTATTTGTGTTTAAAATTTTGTGTTTATTTGATGATAATGTTGTATACTCAAACACAAAGATTTTTTCAGTAGCTAATAGAGTTACATGGCTGTTTTTAGGCACGTAAGAGTTGAATATTACTTCAATTTTTCTACTTTTGACATCATTATGGACAAATCTTGGATGTATCTTGCACAAAGAGCTAGTTCACAATATGTAAATGGCGTGGAATATTTTCTTAACTTTGCTTTTGAGAAATCGAGTCAACATGGAGAGATATTGTGTCCATGCACGAATTGTCATAATAGATTTCACCTTAAAAGAGAACAAGTGCATGATCACCTTATATGTGTTGGCTTCAAGAGAGGGTACCTGAATTGGACGGATCACGGGGAAAGTTACGAGGTATCATTTTCGAGTATGATGGAAAATGATGAAGAAGGAGACAACGAACATGAAATGAATGAGATATTGCATGACCTTTTTCCTATGGTGTCAGTGGAAGGAAGTATGGGTGAAAGAGGACTTCAACCTCAACCTGAAGCTAATTTGAACCGTGAAAAGCAAAATGATAAAATGAAGTTTGATGATTTGGTCAAAGATGTTAATCAGAAGGTGTATCCTAATGCTAAGCATAACAAGTTGTCTGCCTTGGTTCGTTTATACCATGTAAAATCTCTTTGTGGTTGGAGCAACACATCATTTTCTATGTTATAAGAGCTTCTTTAAGAAGAGTTGTTTCCTGATGGGAATATACTGCCTATGAAACATCATGAGGCGAAAAACATCATGAAGAAGTTGGGGTTAGGGTATGAAAAAATACATGCATGTCTTAACGGATGCATGTTTTTCTGGAATGAAAATGAGAACAAAGAAATGTGCTCCATTTGTAATGCTTCCAGATGGAGGCCCACCCAAGATAACTCTGGAGATGAGTTTGGAGATGAGGCTGGTATACAAGATGAGGCGGGTATGCAACATGAGCCAGGTATACAAGATGAGCCGGGTATAAAAAAGAAAAAGAAGAAAGCAATGAACGTTTTGTGTTGGTTTCCCCTAAAACCAAGGCTTCAAAGATTGTTTATGTCTTCAAAAATGACCCATCTTATGAAATGGCATCATTTGGAACGGGTAAAAGCTGGTAAACTACAACACCCAGCTGATGCATTGTCATGGAAACACTTTGATGAGAAGCATTCTGAATTTGCAAGCAATCCTCGAAATGTTCGTTTGACTCTAACAAGTGATGGTTTCAATCCATACAGGTCAATGAATCTAAACTAAAGTATCTGGCCTGTCTTTGTTATTGCATATAATTTACCTCCGTGTTTTGTCATGAAACAACCCAATTTTATTCTTTCTTTGATCATTCCGGACCCCAAAAGCCCCGATAATAAATTAGATGTTTACATGCAACCTTTGATAAAGGAGTTAAAAGAGTTATGGGCCGGTATTGATACATTTGATGCCTAAACAAATCAAAATTTCAAAATGAAAGCCGCAGTTATTTCTACAATATCTGATTTTCCTGGATATGCTAACCTTTCTGGGTGGAGTACTAAAGGAGAATACGCATGTCCTATATGTGTGATGAGGAATTATTTGGTACCTTTTTAAAGAGTCATTTAAGGCCAAAATCGTATTTATATGATCAAATATTTCCGTAAATCGTTTCTTTTAGCATTTTAGGTACTTGGGACAAAAAATCTGGAATTTGGCACATTTATGGCTTATTTGGACGAAAAAGTGAAGAAAACGGCGAAGTCCCAAATTCTGTCAGATAAGGGAGTCTGACGGCGTCACAAGCTACAACGTGACGCCGTTACTTGCAAATGAAGATGGATTCTTGGCTCAGAATTACCAAGCGACGCCTCAGACAAATTTGAAGACTTTATAACCTGACGGCGTTAGGTGTATTTGAAGACCAAGATTTCGTACAAAGTTAACAAGAGACGGCCCAGAGCATTTACAAAGGGAAGGCGTCAAACATCACATGACGGCGTCAGAGTTCCTAAGCGATGCCATCACAACGGCGACTTGGAGAAGACGAAACCCTAATTGGAGGCGAGCTGACAGCGTCACACTTTGCAAGTTATGCCGTTACAATTGTAAATCTATGTATACTTTCGCATGTTCTTCAATAGAGCTAAGTTATTACTTTGATCATTCAATATGTCTATGTGTTGTTTGATTATGTTTTTATCTTCTCATTACTTTAACATGCTAGCTTAAGTTATTAAGTGTTTGCTTAGATCTAATGAAACCTAGTTATTGATCATTGATTTGCCGTCTCTTGTTTAATTGATTGCCTCACGTTAGGATAAGAAAACTGGCTAAGTTCTTCTATGTATTAGCTTGAACGTCTCATAAAACGCAACCATAGAGTGCACTATTGGTTTTCCTCGTTGTATTTATTGCGTGAATTGCGGCTTGTAGATCCTAGATAACTTAATCGACTTTAAGGGATTTAGGGGAGACTAATTTTCATAGAGTTAGGGACTTCGGCACTTCTCCACGACCAATATTAAGGAATACAACACTTCAATTAAAGCAAGGACGTGACAATTCAACAAATTAGTAGGAGATAACTAGGGAGTAAAGATTTCTAAGTAAACACTGCTTTTCTTATCATAAGAGTTATCACAAATTTACCTTTTCCTTTTTATTTAATTTAATTTTAGTTTAATTCTAGTTTTGGGTTAGTTTACTAGCAACTAATTCCGCTCACTCTTTCAAAACCCGAGATTTTTACTTGCTTTCTAAACAATATAAAAACACAATAAGAATCATCCCTCATCTTTAGACCTATTTCGACATATACTTCGACCTCCCCACAACTATTGCGAGACTATTCCCCTAGAGAACGATCAATCCCCCGGACTTACCTATACTACACTACAACGGTTAGGTACACTGCCGGGGAATAGTTAATAGTTTAGGTTTCGATTTCTATCTCGTTTAGGTCTACTCACTAGATTCCTATCAAGTGAGATTTTTCTTTTAATTTTGTAGCTTTCTCGTATTCTATCTCTTCTTTGTGGTTTTGTTTGTAATTTGCTTCAAATGGATACTTCACTTAGACTTCTAAGATTGCAACGTAGGATTGAGTGGCTAAAACGCCCAGGATTTCAAAATACCTCATTTAGGGACGCCTATGAATCATGTGAGCCTTCGCTTAGGGTAGATTCTTATGTATAACCTCCATGTTTAGGATCAACTCGTTTTAGTGAGGCCCTTAGGAAAAGCGACCTAGTTTACCAAGAAATTAAGGAAAACTCTCTTCCAATAAACCATAAGTTGGATGAAGTACTAGGTTTGCTTTCATCACTACCTAAGGAAACAATTGAGGAGGATTTAGCTAAAAATGAGCACATTGAGCAAAAAGACCTAGTTTTTAAGATCAATGACTTTGAATCTCAAGAAACACATGATGAATCCTTTAAGGAAATTGAACATAGTAATCATGTTATTGAGGAAGATTCTTATGAATCGGACTTAGAATTTGAAATGGCTGGAGAAGGATTTGAGATACTTAGGAACATGTTTGGGATATATTCTATAATAACACATGATGAGGATATAGGTTATCTAGACACAAGGAAGGATGAGGTAAATAACACAAGCATACTAAATACCCCACAAGTCCTACCATCATTTGAGGCATACACACCGCCCGTGACTTACTCGGAAGAAGTAGAAGAGAATATAGGAATTCCGATGGTGGTAGAACCTTTGAACCAAACACAACTAGAGGATAAAGGTTTGAATACTTGTAGTGATAACCTTTCTCTAAGTTCTAGGGAGTTTCCTAGAGTTGATGATACGAAGCCTCAACCATTACTCAACTTTCCATCCTCAGATTTAAAGGAAGCCATTCACACACCTCCTTCACCTCACGTGACATATTTCCACCCTAAGGGTGTGTATCTGTGGAAAACACGATCTAGCTCATCTAGGATTATAGTAACAATGATTTGCACAGCGGAATAAGAACATAAGAATCAAAGTTGCTTCAAGGTTTTCTTTATTAAATATAAATAAACTACTAAACTACTACTACAACTACTACACGCTCTATGCGTTTTCTAGACTCTCATAGGAGAGACTAGCTATAAATCAATAAAAAAGATGATTGTAACCTAGACGCTATCCCTCTTTATATAATAGAGGGAGGTTACAAACCCTAATAAGGTTAGCTTACTAACAAAGCTAACTAACTATTACATATTAGGCCCTCATTGTTTCTTCTTTCTTCATTCTTGCTTGTGGTTTTGTAATCTTCAAATCTGTAATTCCCAACAATCTTCCCCTATTTGATATTACAAAACAATCTGCATGAAGAAACAATGCTAAAACATGTCATCACAAATAATAAGCTGCACATCATAACTCTTCTTCCCCTTTTTGTAATCATCCAATAGGGGTCTTGTGCATCCCGTAAACGCTTCCCCTCAAGTGATGCATGTAGATGGTTAAGTATTTTGAACAACAAGCTTCCCCTTAAAAATATACTAACCATCTGCTTGAAACATGAACTCAGTAGCATGGATCATCTCTTCCTTCAGTGCGAAAAAGACATCAGTTAATAAAATGTCTTTGGATAATTCTTGTAGTCAATATATGCATGGCGATCACATGCAATGGCCGATAGTCTCAGTGAGCGCAGACGGATCAACCAGAAACCACTCAATGCTTATGATTATCTAATTTTGTGTAATCATATCATGAACTGTATGGTATCATATGCCCCCCAAAATATTTGTAAAGCGCGTGTAACTGTTCCAGTCAAGAATTATGCCACGAACTGAATCTCCAAAACAAACCATACACATCTTCATTGTTCAAGATCCAAGGGCGTCTTCGGACCTAGAATTAAATATAATAAATTGCAAAAGGATAGTGAAAATAAATATACTGAGTTAAAAAGGGAATTTGATGAAATGGAGCCTGAATATAATAAATTATTTGTAGATATTCAAGCTTATAAAAAGGCTCTTAAAACTATGAAAAAACAAAAGGCTTGGCATGAAGCTAATCAGCTTGCATATGAGCAAAAGATAAGGGTTGAATATTATATTTTTCAGTTTGTTTTGTGTTCACTAACTAAAATAATGCAGCTGTTGAATATTATATTGGTCTATTACTGATCTTTGTGGGAACTAATGCACGTTGTGAAAAAATCTGATTACAACCAAAATCTGATTGGCTGCCTTTCTCGAGCAATATTGATAGCTGTTATCAATCACATATGGACATTAATGGCTAATCATGTGACCTCATACTAGTTGGCTTTTATTTTATTCGTGTGGTCAGATGTGGGTGATCAATGAAGATAAGCAAATTGATTTTAGTCAATTGGGATTATTTGATTATGGAGTCAAGGGTATATTGATTGGTGCTCACGTGGGGTGAAGAGTTAGTATCTGCTTCGTGGATTATTTATTCGGTTCATAATGATTCAATGAATGGGTTTGTCGCATGATTGATGAATTTGATTTGTCGCTCATGACTGATCTGTTTGTTGCTTTTGGATGGTATGTTACTGATATCGTGGGGTCACATCATTCATATTCGGTTGAGGCTTGATATTCTTTAATTGATCAATTGGTGGTCAACGTAATACAATAATTCTTATTGATATCACATGGGCTTCTTGGAGTATGATTGGTCAAAGTTTGATGTTGGGAGATGTATATTGATTGTCATGTATTGGGTTATTTGGTACTGAATTTCAATAATGGATCAATATTGGATGGTTGATTGTCAGTCATCACATGGGTATTGGATGGCATGAGGGTTGTGTCAGTAGCAGCTTATGAGATGATGTAATATTGGTGATATTTACTTTACATATCTCGTACTCATTAAATCAATTTATCATCACAATTACTTGGAGTTGGAAGTAAATTGATTGTGGGGCAGTTATTCTCATATTGGTATTCACATTGTCATTTGTTTTTGCTGATGAGTAAATTGGTGTGCACGTGGGTACACTTTTGTTTCTGTCGTTACATCATTTGTCGTGTACTGCATCAAATAGATGGTTTTAATTAGTCGGTGGTCAATGGTTGGTGTCAGTTATTGGATCGTACGGCTGCTGCTACTAATAAATCATTTTAAGTGATGTGGTGATTGGAGGACATATTTTATGATGCTGTTGTCTGAATTACCTCGTATTATGTTTGTGGGGTCAGCAAAGTCTCTTGTTGAATCTAACACGCCAGCTAGATCTTTTAGCCTATGTGAATCGGTAGGATGCCTATGTAATCACAAGCACACTACATGAGAACCTCTGATTATGAACAAGAAAAGAAAAGAACTAATGTTATGATCCTCTATGGATCGTATAATGAACTAAAAGATGATTTTTATTAAGAACTGTTAAGTTGCAAGGATGTCTAAAACTCATAGACGGGGTGTTCCTTTTATAATGACAAGGAACCCTAACCCTAACCCGTCCTACAAGAAAACGTGTAAAGAGATAAACATGATCTAGTCTAAAAATAAACTTACTAAACATACGGATAACTAACAACAATATCCGCAGCAACAAACACTATCAGCAGAAACAAAATATAACTATCAGCAGCAATGAGCTTCGGCAGGAACCAACACTATCGGCAGGAACCAACTTTCACTATCGGCAGCAACAAGAAATATCTTATTTCCAGAATTCCCAACAATCCTCCCCTAATCTTGAGGAAATAGTGTATTTCCGAAAAGATTCCCTAGGTGTGCACTCTACTCTGAATGTACTGTGAAGTTCATAGGGAGAGGATTAGACCAGCAGCAGCATCAGTAAGTAACCAGCAGCAACACTTGAAACTTCCAGCAGCAACTTCGATAGTTCAGCAGCAATAGGAAATCATCCTCAAAAGAAGATCTAAGCTGGTCACCATGTCATTCTTGATCTTGACTGCTACTATGACAATATGTACATCAAATCACTTAAGTTTCATACTATTCTCATCACATCCAGGTGTGTTAACTCCTGTGAGAGGTGAATCATTGAAAATTAATGGATTTGATGTCTCTTTACCAATAGCCATCACTACTGGAGTAGCCAATGTTTAGTTGTGTTAGACCATGGTACATTGATAACCATCTGATTTATTAGCAAATCAGCAACTATAAACGGATTTGACTTGTCTTTACCTGTAGCCGTTTGCTCAGGACTAGCCAATTCTTTGGTTTCAACTGAACCTTGGTGAATTGAATACCAAATATGGATACCAAATGTCTTTACCACAAACCATACTTTTGTGGACTAGCCAATTCTTTGGATCCCATAAAGGGTTACATCCATAGTGAATTGAGAACCATTTAAACTCTCAGGAATGAACCATGGGTGAGTTGAAGTACCCTATAGCTTTGAGCAAGCTATTACAGCTATCAACGGATTTGATTATCACACCAGAGCCGTACCCTCATGGTGAGTAAACTCTTTCTTGTCTGCAAGACATGGTGAGTAGAATACCATTTGATGTGTAGGTGTAAACACCAACATTGTACCTGCAAGGTGTTGCTCAAACCAATCTTATTAGCACACAAAATATACAATTTTTTTTTTTATAACTACAGAGAATAAAAGAAATAATCATAAAGAAAAATAAAGTAAGAAAAGCAAAATAAGAACAATTTATTTATTTTTTATTATTTTTTTTTAATAGCAGCAGAATCCGAGCAGCAGGAACAAAATTACCAGCAGAAATGGTGTTCAGCAGGAACGGGAACATTATCAGCAGAAACAGTTTAAGCTTAGCAGCAGTAACCATGTGAGAGCAGCAGAAACATATTGAGACCAGAATTAACTATTATGTGCAGCAGCAGAATAAATAACCAAGAGGAGCATTAAAATCGTTAGCATCAGAATTAATCACCACTTGGTCGTATACACAAAAATAGTCAACAACATCATGCCAATCAAACCTGTACGAGGTATAGCATGACTCACGTTTTACTTCCATGTCAGTCCCACAATGCAGTCTTGAACACAGTATTCAACCTATCAATCAATATACTGCCTTGAACCATTTAATGAACCTCGATCAATTCAAACCATAAAATACTAATCGATCACATGACTCCTTTTTAATACGAGTATATCACTAGGCAACAAACCTATCATGACAAACAAATTGAGCAGCCCCACTTGTTTAATACGTTAACATCTAATCATCCCAATTAAATATCCATAGACCCATGATCTAATCAGTATAACGACAAAACCCTTTTTAAAAACCATTAGCGACAAAACTGATTAGAGTACCATATATTCGACCCATCCACTTGACCACAACCCCACAGATTCAATTCAACTCATTAATCCCACGTGAAGAAGCATCATATGTAAAATGAGTCAACCAATTCAATTTTCAATGTCATCTGACATTGATTAAAAGGCAGCCCCATATTCATGTGACAGTCAAACTTAATATTTCACATAATCCATTTAATTGAATCCCACAAACATATGCTTAGACCAATCACATAATTAATTTTGCCCCATATTGACTGACCACATTATTTCTCATCAGCAGCAGCAATAACCCACTTGACCAATCAAGTCATCAATTGACAAAAAGAGTCAACAGCAGTAGCCCCATTAATTTGACCAAACACCACAAGTGACAAACAACTTGTAAGCCAATCCTTAATATATTCGATCAATTTAATATTAAGACTTTGCTGACCCCACAAACATAATACGAGGTAATTCAGACAGCAGCATCATAAAATATGTCCTCCAATCACCACATCACTTAAAATGATTTAATAGTAGCAGCAGCCATACGATCCAATAACTGACACCAACCATTGACCACCGACTAATTAAAACCATCTATTTGATGCAGTACACGACAAATGATGTAACGGCAGAAACAAAAGTGTACCCACGTGCACACCAATTTACTCATCAGCAAAAACAAATGACAATGTGAATACCAATATGAGAATAACTGCCCCACAATCAATTTACTTCCAACTCCAAGTAATTGTGATGATAAATTGATTTAATGAGTACGAGATATGTAAAGTAAATATCACCAATATTACATCATCTCATAAGCTGCTACTGACACAACCCTCATGCCATCCAATACCCATGTGATGACTGACAATCAACCATCCAATATTGATCCATTATTGAAATTCAGTACCAAATAACCCAATACATGACAATCAATATACATCTCCCAACATCAAACTTTGACCAATCATACTCCAAGAAGCCCATGTGATATCAATAAGAATTATTGTATTACGTTGACCACCAATTGGTCAATTAAAGAATATCAAGCCTCAACCGAATATGAATGATGTGACCCCACGATATCAGTAACATACCATCCAAAAGCAACAAACAGATCAGTCATGAGCGACAAATCAAATTGATAAATCATGCGACAAACCCATTCATTGAATCATTATGAACCGAATAAATAATCCACGAAGCAGATACTAACTCTTCACCCCACGTGAGCACGAATCAATATACCCTTGACCCCACAATCAAATAATCCCAGTTGACTAAAATCAATTTGCTTCTCTTCATTGATCACCCACATCTGACCACACGAATAAAATAAAAGCCAACTAGTATGAGGTCACATGATTAGCCATTAATGTCCATATGTGATTGATAACAGCTATCAATATTGCTCGAGTATGGCAGCCAATCAGATTGAGGTTGTAATCAGATTTTTTCACAACGTGCATCAGTTCCCACAAAGATCAGTAATAGACCAATATAATATTCAACAGCTGCATTATTTTAGTTAGTGAACACAAAACAAACTGAAAAATATGTTAGTTATCACAAAATATACAACAATAAGCCTCCCCTTAGGCTTATGCCTCCCCTTAATACCAGCAATGATGAGATCCACCATTTTCCTTGGACCTCATTCTTATATTGTGACCATTGTGCCTCCAAGGCTAACCGCCTGTGTACTGAACATCATGATCCCATATTTGCCCCCCCACAAACATTGGGTGATAAAAACCAAACCTATAATCATTTTGAAAGAAAGTACTTGTAGGTCTGTAGTAAGGTCCAATAGCATTCTTTCTCCAACCAGCAGATTTGGTATTACCAGCTGGAACTGGCTTACCAGCAGGAACATGTGCGGGTCTAAAAGGCCTACCAGCAGGAACAGGTGCTGGTCGTTTTGCATTACCAACATGAAATGCATTTGGTCTAGGGACAAATGGGGGTATACTCTCTACATTTTTCCATAAAGATCTTGATTGCACAGCACACATACTCGATTTATTCTCATAAAAATCACAATCCTTAATTAAATGAGAATAACTTCTACAAACAAAACAAGATTTCCTTTTAACCTTTTTGTTCTTAACCTGACTTTTCTTATCATGACCTTGCTTATCACACAAAGACTTCTCACAAACAGAATCAGAAGAACAATTGTTTTTAACAGGACTAAAAAGGATGTCATCAAAAGTAGCTTTCTTTGAATTGGATTCCATACTAGCTACTTTTGGTGAGGAGTCATCAGACTTGGGTGTGGTTGACTTGTCATTTGAATCACAAGAGGCAAAGTCATTGGTCTTGGTCTTAGAAGACTTGTCACTGAAAGAGCAAGAGACAAAGTCATCAGGTTTAGGCAAGTCATTTGACTTTTTGCCATAAGTCATGTGTGATTCATCCATGTCTAATTCAAGGGCTGTGTGCATAGGAACAGGCTTAAACACTCCTCTTATAGGTGGAGGAACAGCATGCATTTCTCCTTCTTTGACATACTTTACAGGGATTTGGTAATCAACTTCCTTAGGGGTAGGGTCAAATATTCTAGGATTATATCCCCCATCATCATATCCCAACCCTTTCTTACGCCACTTAGGATTATTAGTATAATTAACAAGATATGTGTCTGATTGTTGCCAAGAATTTATCCTAGCCACTTCACTATCCAGTTTAGCCTTTAAATCCTGATTTTCTAATTTGATCTTAGCAACTTGAGATTCAGAATATTTAAGAAAGTTATTGGAGTTCTCTAAATCTCTTTCCAAAACCCTTATCTTTTGCTCATATGCAAGCTGATTAGCTTCATGCCAAGCCTTTTGTTTTTCCACAGTTTTAAGAGCCTTTTTATAAGCTTGAATATCTACAAATAATTTATTATATTCAGGCTCCATTTCATCAAATTCCCTTTTTAACTCAGTATATTTATTTTCACTATCCTTTTGCAATTTATTATATTTAATTTCACAATCAAAAGGACATTTTAGTACCTGAGTTGGATAGCCCATCATTCCAAATTCTCCAGCCACATGTGTCTCAGCTCCATTTCCAGCAATCATCCCATAAATCCGTGCAGCTCCAGCAACCTTTTTCCTCACTTGAGTGGCATCTCTTTTCTCATTTTGTGACCTGTCTAACATGGAATGACAAGGTAGCAATCCTTTAACCTTCATGGCAAATGTCTCTAAAGAATCACCAGATCCGAATGAAGTCAATTTATGAGGGTTAAAGATAATGGTTAGAACAGGCTTCTTAGATACTAACAGCAAAACTGCTCACAGACCCGAATTAATGCCCACTGACTGATGAAACCCAAATCACCAATAATATTCAATTCAAGTCAACAACAGCCGCTTCACAAACAATTGTTAAATGATAAACCTTTTAACAACTCTCGTCCAACCACAATTAACAAACACTTGCCTAGTATGACCCACGAATGATAATCGCAGATTTCACAATTCCAAAAATCACAAGCGCCAAAAGAAAGTCAACAATAGCAGCAGATTTGACTTACGCTAAATCAAAAATAATGAAATTTTGTTGACCACTGAACCAAATAGAATAATAATTGGTTCTTCCACTTGAAAAATTAAATCGCACCACCAATTTAACTCAATAGCCAAAGATGACAAAAACGTCAAACACCCAATCAGAAATCACCGACCAATTCAATAGATTCACAAGCGGCAAGAAAGTCAACAATAACAGCAGCCAATTACCAATCAATGCTATAGAAGAAACCAGATCTTGTCGCCACATAAAACATTAACTAGAAATCAATATCACCAATTGACCAATTTAATGGCAGAAGTCGACAAAAAGGTCAACTCCCAATTAATATTGAATTCTTTATATTCGACCAATCAATAATATCCTCACACCAGACAACGACAGCCAATTAATTCGAATAGTACGAGGTTTATTAATTCGTCAAATCTAACAAACAGCTGATCAGTTATGCCAAAAACATGCGATTACCTTAAAAATTAAAATCTGCTTCTGTCGATCTAATCTTCTTTATCAGAGATCCTCATGAGACTCTGATACCACTTGTTGAATCTAACACGCCTGCTAGATCTTTGAGCCTATGTGGATCGGTAGGATGCCTATGTAATCACAAGCACACTACAAGAGAACCTCTGATTATGAACAAGAAAAGAAAAGAACTAATGCTATGATCCTCTATAGATCGTATAATGAACTAAAAGATGATTTTTATTAAGAACTGTTAAGTTGCAAGGATGTCTAAAACTCATAGACGGGGTGTTCCTTTTATAATGACAAGGAACCCTAACCCTAACCCGTCCTACAAGAAAACGTGTAAAGAGATAAACATGATCTCTTCTAAAAATAAACTTACTAAACATACGGATAACTAACAACAATATCCGCAGCAACAAACACTATCAGCAGAAACAAAATATAACTATCAGCAGCAATGAGCTTCGGCAGGAACCAACACTATCGGCAGGAACCAACTTTCACTATCGGCAGCAACAAGAAATTTCTTATTTCCAGAATTCCCAATAATTGAATCCCACAAACATATGCTTAGACCAATCACAGAATTAATTTTGCCCCAAATTGACTGACCACATTATTTCTCATCAGCAGCAGCAATAACCCACTTGACCAATCAAGTCATCAATTGACAAAAAGATTCAACAGCAGTAGCCCCATTAATTTGACCAAACACCACAAGTGACAAACAACTTGTAAGCCAATCCTTAATATATTCGATCAATTTAATATTAAGACTTTGCTGACCCCACAAACATAATACGAGGTAATTCAGACAGCAACATCATAAAATATGTCCTCCAATCACCACATCACTTAAAATGATTTAATAGTAGCAGCAGCCATACGATCCAATAACTGACACCAACCGTTGACCACCGACTAATTAAAACCATCTATTTGATGCAGTACACGACAAATGATGTAACGGCAGAAACAAAAGTGTACCCACGTGCACACCAATTTACTCATTAGCAAAAACAAATGACAATGTGAATACCAATATGAGAATAACTGCCCCACAATCAATTTACTTCCAACTCCAAGTAATTGTGATGATAAATTGATTTAATGAGTACGAGATATGTAAAGTAAATATCACCAATATTACATCATCTCATAAGCTGCTACTGACACAACCCTCATGCCATCCAATACCCATGTGATGACTGACAATCAACCATCCAATATTGATCCATTATTGAAATTCAGTACCAAATAACCCAATACATGACAATCACTATACATCTCCCAACATCAAACTTTGACCAATCATACTCCAAGAAGCCCATGTGATATCAATAAGAATTATTGTATTACGTTGACCACCAATTGGTCAATTAAAGAATATCAAGCCTCAACCGAATATGAATGATGTGACCCCACGATATCAGTAACATACCATCCAAAAGCAACAAACAGATCAGTCATGAGCGACAAATCAAATTGATCAATCATGCGACAAACCCATTCATTGAATCATTATGAACCGAATAAATAATCCACGAAGCAGATACTAACTCTTCACCCCACGTGAGCACGAATCAATATACCCTTGACCCCACAATCAAATAATCCCAGTTGACTAAAATCAATTTGCTTCTCTTCATTGATCACCCACATCTGACCACACGAATAAAATAAAAGCCAACTAGTATGAGGTCACATGATTAGCCATTAATGTCCATATGTGATTGATAACAGCTATCAATATTTCTCGAGTATGGCAGCCAATCAGATTGAGGTTGTAATCAGATTTTTTCACAACGTGCATCAGTTCCCACAAAGATCAGTAATAGACCAATATAATATTCAACAGCTGCATTATTTTAGTTAGTGAACACAAAACAAACTGAAAAATATGTTAGTTATCACAAAATATACAACAATAAGCCTCCCCTTAGGCTTATGCCTCCCCTTAATACCAGCAATGATGAGATCCACCATTTTCCTTGGACCTCATTCTCATATTGTGACCATTGTGCCTCCAAGGCCAACCGCCTGTGTACTGAACATCATGATCCCATCTTTGCCCCCCCACAAACATTGGGTGATAAAAACCAAACCTATAATCATTTTGAAAGAAAGTACTTGTAGGTCTGTAGTAAGGTCCAATAGCATTCTTTCTCCAACCAGCAGATTTGGTATTACCAGCTGGAACTGGCTTACCAGCAGGAACATGTGCGGGTCTAAAAGGCCTACCAGCAGGAACAGGTGCTGGTCGTTTTGCATTACCAGCAGGAAATGCATTTGGTCTAGGGACAAATGGGGGTATACTCTCTACATTTTTCCATAAAGATCTTGATTGCACAGCACACATACTCGATTTATTCTCATAAAAATCACAATCCTTAATTAAATGAGAATAACTTCTACAAACAAAACAAGATTTCCTTTTAACCTTTTTGTTCTTAACCTGACTTTTCTTATCATGACCTTGCTTATCACACAAAGACTTCTCACAAACAGAATCAGAAGAACAATTGTTTTTAACAGGACTAAAAAGGATGTCATCAAAAGTAGCTTTCTTTGAATTGGATTCCATACTAGCTACTTTTGGTGAGGAGTCATCAGACTTGGGTGTGGTTGACTTGTCATTTGAATCACAAGAGGCAAAGTCATTGGTCTTGGTCTTAGAAGACTTGTCACTGAAAGAGCAAGAGACAAAGTCATCAGGTTTAGGCAAGTCATTTGACTTTTTGCCATAAGTCATGTGTGATTCATCCATGTCTAATTCAAGGGCTGTGTGCATAGGAACAGGCTTAAACACTCCTCTTATAGGTGGAGGAACAGCATGCATTTCTCCTTCTTTGACATACTTTACAGGGATTTGGTAATCAACTTCCTTAGGGGTAGGGTCAAATATTCTAGGATTATATCCCTCATCATCATATCCCAACCCTTTCTTACGCCACATAAAACATTAACTAGAAATCGATATCACCAATTGACCAATTTAATGGCAGAAGTCGACAAAAAGGTCAACTCCCAATTAATATTGAATTCTTTGTATTCGACCAATCAATAATATCCTCACACCAGACAACGACAGCCAATTAATTCGAATAGTACGAGGTTTATTAATTCGTCAAATCTAACAAACGGCTAATCAGTTATGCCAAAAAAAATGCGATTACCTCAAAAATTAAAATCTGCTTCTGTCGATCTAATCTTCTTTATCAGAGATCCTCATGAGACTCTGATACCACTTGTTGAATCTAACACGCCTACTAGATCTTTAAGCCTATGTGGATCGGTAGGATGCCTATGTAATCACAAGCACACTACAATAGAACCTCTGATTATGAACAAGAAAAGAAAAGAACTAATGCTATGATCCTCTATAGATCATATAATGAACTAAAAGATGATTTTTATTAAGAACTGTTAAGTTGCAAGGATGTCTAAAACTCATAGACGGGGTGGTCCTTTTATAATGACAAGGAACCCTAACCCTAACCCGTCCTACAAGAAAACGTGTAAAGAGATAAACATGATCTCTTCTAAAAATAAACTTACTAAACATACGGATAACTAACAACAATATCCGCAGCAACAAACACTATCAGCAGAAACAAAATATAATGTAGGGTATTCACAATGAAAGAAACACTTGTTTGAGGCCTTAAGATGGATCGAATAGATAAGATTCTAGAGAGAGGTAGGAGAGTTGGAACCTTAGAGAGAGAAAGTTATGTATATTAGATTAATATGAGAATGAGGTCCAACCCTTCCCATGGGTGGGAAGGGAGTATTTATAGTACTACATTATATGTCCTTAGTGGACTGTGGAGAGAGCTGACAGTGGGTAAAGACCCGACCCACTCCACAATATTACTAATAACTAAACTACTAATAATATTACTAATTATCCTACGAGCTATGATGTGCTACTAAGTACTCGGGGTAACCGAGTCTTCAACAGAATATTCATATTCCTAACAATCTCCCCCTAAGGGAGGTCACCCCGGAAGTCATGTTCTGAATTCTAGCACTTCCTCCTTGGATCTTGATTTCATAGCTCGTACTCATTGATTCTTCAATTTCCTTGATCATTGAGCAGCAGCAAATCTTAAGATGACTTTTTCTTTTGTCTTGGATGATCTTTTTTGATTCATTGGAGTTATCATCCCACTTGAGTCTCCAAGTCATCTTTCAGTAGTAAGTCTCCATGTGATGAAATATACTTAGAGCCGACATGCTCACACTATATGGTGTCATGATCTTCTGCATCAGAGTTAGCAGAAGCGGTGTTGAAGGTCTTTTGGGTGATCATGACTTTGTTGAAAAACAATGATGATGTAGTGTGAACATGTGGTAGAGGATTGGCATCTTTACTGCAACCAGCTACAACAGCAACCAGCTACAGCATTCCACAGCTACAACCGCCAGATATTCCTGCATACGACAGTTAGCAATAATTCGACCGGTACTTACAAGTTTGGACTTCAAGATAGTCAACAGCATAATGTGAAAACTCTCTCTAATCCTTACCATGACCGTTCCTAATCGAAAACCCACAGAGGGCCTTTTAAGATTTTACCGTAGTAAATCAACGATTAGGTGAGTCGCTGGAGATCACTCCATGACTGTAGACCGGTTGAAACCGCCGCGACCACTAAGCGTAATCCACGAGGAATTACCGAAGTGACCTGCTTTCAGGGCTGCTTGATGTTGACCCTGGCAGGAATTTCCATTCAATCATTGAGAATTACATTAGTAGATTCTCTCATAAATGTTCTGGCAGATTGCTAAGATCTGCGTAGGACTCATAAGTTTACAACTGGTGTCCTTAATGTTGAACAACCAGTGTAGAAGTGGTATGTGTTCCTATGAGATCTTATTATGCATCTCGTGGCTCTAGACTCTATAGTGCGTTTTGATTTAGTGAGCGGAGGCTGGAGAGAACTGCCACCTTTTCAATATCATCTAACTCGGAGTGAGAAAGACGATAGGAATGTATTGAACTCCGTGACAATTGAAACAAGAGTCCTTTGAGGGACCTTGAGTGGCTAGGGAGGGTTATGCAGCGTATCACTGGGTCCATGATACTTTGTCTTCAATGCCAGCAATCAACTAAGTGATTCTGACAGCATATGTATTGACCCGGTTTCTGCCTAAGTTGTAAGGAGGGCTATTTCTTTTCACCCTTTATCTTTACAATTCTTTTTCATTCTTCAACCCCTTCAGTGCTTACCGAGACTTCATAACTAACACCTTGTTGGGTTTGTTCCAGTGTTAGCTCCATCTCAGTCGGCACTCTTCCCTTATCCACTTTTCTCCTTTTTTAATCATACCTAAGGACTTCTACACTATCTAGTGGATTGTCCCTGGGTAGATCCCTCCGGCTCTGGCGGGATCGTGGGAACTTGAACCTAACCTTACCATCCTTATAACTCCATGCATTAAATAAAATGGTCGGTCTTTGGTATTCATCCACGATTGCCAAACCAAATCTTTGAAAAATCTCTCAAAGTGTTCATGATTCTGAAATACATTTTTGCAAACACTTGAGAGTTTTATATTTTTCAAATGCTCCCCCTCAACATGTGCTCGGTTGATTGTTTTATAAATTTGCACATGTTAGGTAGAGCTCGCACTTTTTGAATTGATCCACTTTCAGTGAACATGACCGATTCGAGACACGCTTACATCACTAGTTAGACTAGCTTGAAATTATTACCCGGCCTGGTCAAGTCCACAGAAAGTTTCTCGAATTGGTACACTCTACTCAGATACATCTTTTTCGAGACACGCTTACATCACTGGTTAGACCAGCTTGAAATTATTACCCGGCCAAGACGTATCCTTTCGATTGATGACAGTTCAAGTTTCATCAATTCATTGGTGAAGTCTGAGCCTTGCTCACATAAGATGCATGCCAAATCCTTTGCTCCCCCTCAATAAGTGCATTGGTATACAAAAGAGTTTAGCACTTACTGGAGAGCTTACTTTCACATCCAAAACATTTTGCTCCCCCTCAATATGTGCATTGATATATAAAATGGTTTAACACATACGGGAGAGCTTGCACTAACTTCCAAATCATCACATTTTATCAGAATTTCCTATTTAAATCACATTCTCTCCCCCGATCAAAAATTTCAAACCATTTGAGATTTGTGATCCCAATTGATTTAAATACATGTAGAAAAATTTGGGAGAAAATGTGGTCAGGTTTAACTGTATTCTGATTTTGGAGCATACTATACTCCCCTTGAAACCACGAGAGAGTGTCACTGCTGATGTTTGCACAATTTTGGCAAGGTGTCGGGAATTTGAACAACTATGCCCCCCTCAATTAATGACCCGTTTGCCATTAACGGAGCTGTAGTCATTCAATTGAGCGACGGGTATTTGTGAAAATTTAAATCAATTTACCACCTTGTGTAACATCAAGACTCTCTTGAAGAATCAAACAAGATAAAGAGTCTGATGTAAAGAAGACTTCTCTTCTAATACACGAAATGACGCACTGAAACGTACATCAAGTCGGGAGAACATGGATATAAAGTAATCCATGCCCAGGTGAACATCACCCGGTTGGAGGAACAACTGTCTTTTTGGCGACATGCTTTCCCCATTGTACAGTGCGGGTTGCAGTATGAAGTAACTGCAAGCCATTAAGACATGTTTTAACTGATTAGTATAACTTCTGCTCGAGCTTCATTTAAGAATCCGTGCCATTGTTGAATGACATTTCTAGATACGTAAATGTTATCGATAAACAGAAGACATGCCTAGGTAGAACTATTTTTGGTATTTTCTGATTTTTCGATTTTTATGGTTTTTTATAGGTTTTATATTTTTGTATTTTTCTTTTTGATTTAAGATATATACAACTATGTACAAGGATATAAGAAGAAAATCCTTTACTCCTCCTTTTCTTCCTGAAGACACTTGAGGGTTTCAGGAGTCATGCTTTTCATGCCAAGGCATGGAGAATAAACTGAAACCTTTCTCTTGGGAGGGCCTTGGTGAAGATGTCAGCTAACTGAAACTCTGTCCTCACGAAGTATAGTTCCACAATTCCTTTTTTCACCTGTTCTCTGATGAAGTGATGCCTGATGTCGATGTGTTTTGACCTGGAGTGCTGAACATTGTTACAACAAAGAGCAATGGCGCTTTTGTTGTCACAATATAGGGGAATTTTGTTGTATGAGAATCCATAGTCCGAAAGCTGTGATCGCATCCAAAGGATTTGTGCACAGAAAGCAGACATAGCAATGTACTCAGCTTCAGTAGATGATATGGAAGTACTCATCTGCTTCTTAGAAGACCAACTAACCAACTTTTCCCCTAAAAACTGAGCTCCTCCTGAAGTACTTCGACGAGTGTCTTGACATCCCGCATGATCAGCATCTGCGTAAGCCGTTAACTCCATTGCAGTGTCCTTAGGATACCAGAGACTCATATGAACCATGCCTTGAAGATATCGGAAGATCCTTTTCACTGCTTCAACATGCTTCTTGGTTGGTCTGGATTGATACCGAGCACACATGCACACAGCAAACAGAAGATCTGGTCTGCTAGCTGTGATGTACATCAAAGATCCAATCATGCTTCGATACTTTGTTATATCTACTGGAATCCCTGAAGGATCTTCATCCAGCTTTGTTCTATCAACCATGGGAGTGTCAACAGGTTCACTTGAATAGAATCCAAACTTTTTCAAGATCTCGTTGGCGTATTTGGATTGATTAATGAATATGCCTCCGGGACTTTGAGAAACTTGTAATCCTAAGAAGAATGACATTTGTCCCATCATGGACATTTGGAACTTGGAATTCATCTCCTTTGAAAAACTATCACATTCACTAGGATCTGTTGAAGCAAAGATGATATCATCTACATATATCTGAACCAGCAGTAGATGGTTTCTTGACTTCCTGGTGAATAGTGTGGGATCAACAACACCCTTGGAGAATCCGTTCACTAGGAGGAACTTGGACAATGTATCGTACCATGCCCTTGGCGCCTGTTTTAACCCATAAAGAGCCTTCTTCAAGCGGTAAACATGAGTAGGATGTTCAGTATCCACGAATCCTTCTGGTTGACTCACATAAACTTCTTCCTTTAAGTCACCATTCAAGAATGTTGTTTTGACATCCATCTGGTAGACTATCATATTTCGACTAGCAGCATTTGCGAGGAAGATTCTTATGGCTTCAATTCTAGCAATAGGAGCAAACGATTCTTCAAAATCAATGCCCTCTTCTTGTCTGAACCCTTTAGCCACTAGCCGTGCCTTGTTCTTTAAGACATCACCATACTCATCAAGCTTCACTTTGAAGATCCACTTTAAAGCAATGATCATTGCAAGCTCTGGAGGAGGCACTAATTCCCATACTTCAAGTCGATCAAATTCATGGATTTCATCCTGCATAGCCTGGAACCAGCAATCTTTGGTCATTGCTTCTTTGGCATCTTTTGGTTCGACTTTGGACAGTACGGAATTGAAGAAGCACCATAGTGCATCAGTGGCTAGTTGATTACGTGTGGATACTGGACGTGAGGGATTGCCTATGATGTTGTCGATTGGATGATCACTGGTCCATTTCCTGAGATTGTCGTGAGGTTGAGGGTTATGAACAGACGTAGCAGTGCTGTGTTCTTCAAGTAAGGATGTGTCTGATGAATGTTCAGGAGCAAATATGTTTTCAAAAGGAACCTCATCAACAGGAGCAAAAGGATTAACTTCCAAAGAATGATTATCTGAAGATTCTTGCATTACTGGAGAAGATTGAGCGTTTGATGACGAAGGCGATTGACTGGCAGCTGGAGCATTGTGACTGACTAATACTGAAGCTGTAGGGCCTTCTGAACCTAGTGGGGCTTGAACCTCGGTCATAGGAAGTATAGCAGGTTCACTCGGGATGGTTCCATTCGTTGGCTCAAAGTATTCATCAAACATAGGATCGAATAACTTCTTCAACTCCTCACAAGTAGGTGGCACATAAGAATCTGCAGGCGTGGAATTCTGTACAAGTCCTGAACTAATGGGTCCAGGTGACAAAAAGTTAAGATCGGGTCCAGAACTAATTTTTCCTGAAGCAGGTTGCTCACTCAGCTCATCGAACGTAACATGAATGGTTTCCATGATTTTACGGGTTCTCTTGTTGTAGATTCGATACCCTTTACTGTCTGGTGCGTATCCAACAAAAATACCTACATCTGCTTTAGCTCTTAACTTTCCCAAGTCTTGACTATCGTTGGTTGGGTAGCAAAGTGCACCAAACACACGGAGAAGGGAAAGATCTGGTTTCTTGTTATGAATTAACTCGAAGGGAGTCTTCTCATGAACCGGATGAATTAGGGATCGGTTTTGAGTGTAACATGCTGTTGCAATAGCCTCTGCCCAGAGAAACATCGGTGTCTTTGAAAATATAAGCATAGTTCTTGCAGCCTCCACCAGAGTACGGTTCCTTCGTTCAACCACTCTGTTCTGTTGAGGAGTGCGAGGGATACTTTTCTGATGCGTGATGCCAATACTTTCATAGAAATTACGGAGTTGTTGGTTAACAAACTCAGTACCATTATCAGTGCGGATGATTCTGACAGTCTTATCGAGCCTTACTTGCAGCTGTTTTATCAGTTTAATGATAACCTCTGGAGTTTCGTCCTTGGTTCTCAGAAATTTTACCCATGTGAACCGAGAATAATCATCTACTATCACCAGAACGTACTTCTTTCCATTAATGGTTTGTATTCTCATTGGACCACACAAGTCCATGTGGAGGGTATGAAGAACTTCCAAGTTGGTGTTAATGGTTTTAGGCTTGTGGGTTTGTTTCTTGCTTTTACCCAGTTGACATGCAGAGCAGAGATGATCTTTCTCATATTTCAGTCTGGGCATCCCTCTAACAAGATCTTTACGGGAAAGAATGTTTATGGTACCGAAGTTCAAGTGGTTCAAACGACGATGCCACAGCCATGATTTTGTTTTAGAGGCTTTAGAGAGCAAGCATATGGGAGAGGAATTCAACATTTCTTCAATCGATATGGTGTATAGATTGGTGCCCCGACTGCCCTTGAGGAGATCTATACCATCTAATTCTCTGACGAAACATGTATGCTTTCTGAAAGCCACTTCCAGGTCTGAATCACAAAATTGACCCACAGAAAACAGATTGTGCCCTAGTCCTTCCACATAGTATACCCTTGAGATTACACTGTCACCAAACACATAATCTCCATAGCCCAAAATAGCACCAAAGTGGTCGTTCCCAAATCTAACTGTCCCGATAAACTTTTTCACGAAGTTCTTGAGCCGTGAGCGATCCCCAGTCATATGTTTTGAGCAGCCTGAGTCCAAATACCACAGGACGATTTGTACGACCTGCATTTGAAACCAGACAACAATGGATAACTGAAAAATGTGGATCCCCAAGTGCAATTGGGGTCCATTTGGTTAGCACACACATATTCAGGAACCACAGATTTCACAGATGCTACTGTCTTTACTGAGGAGACAGAACTTGAGACAGGACAAGACCTAGATGGAAGGCATTGTGATTCTAAAGGCAGGATTCTACCAGTTGGTCTCCATTCCTTATTCTTCACAATTTTATGCATATTCATTTTAGGTAATGGTCTCTGTTTTCCTAAATTGAATTTCCTTCCAGTGGGTCTCCATTCCTTAACTTTCACAATTTTATGCTTATTCATTTTAGGTAACGTGCACTGTTTTCCTAAATTGAATTTCCTTCCAGTGGGTCTCCATTGATAGCCTATGCTAGCAAATGTTTTTCCTGTAGCTTTCCAAGCTTTCTTGCATGTTTCAGTTATCCTACCATTCTTAACATGGGGTGACGCAGAAGACATCAAGAAGGACACAACACAATCATCATGATTAGTAGAAATTAAACAATTGTCGCATGTTTTACAGATAGCATTAGAATTCGAATTAATTACAGTACTTTTGATACTAGAATCAACACGATTCATCCTACTCATTGCAAACTTATTGTTCCTAGGTTGGGCTTCTACATTCTTCAAGTGATCATTCTTAGCTGGCGCAGTCCTATCCTTTCTTGCATTTTCTCTAGACCTTGACTCGCTAGCTTGGGTGTCACTTTTTACTCCTGTAGAAGCATCGAAGGAATCATTAGTTTGTTTTTCTGTCACATGCCTTCCTGATAAAGATGTGTTGGGTTCTGATGTCTTAGGTGGTAGATCAAAGGCTACATGCTTGTTCTCAACAGTAGATGATGATGCAACAGATCTATCTCTATGGCTGCTAAACTTAGGAATTGAGCCTATGGCATATTCTAAGTTTTCCTGAATCCTTTTCGTGAGTTTGCAAGCATAGACAACTGCCCTATCAAGTGGCTTATCAGTCCTATCCTCTTCAACCACCTCATGAAGTATGTCAAGGCCCTCTCTAAGATGATCGAGATATGTTTGATGGGCAAGGCTGTTATTTCTAAGCTTAAATGGAATACGCCCAACATCAACATCATACTTTTTACTATCAATAGCCTTTGGTGCATGACAATTACAAGTGGTGCATGGCATTTTACCTTTCACCCGAGCCTTAAGATTCTCAATTTCATTTGTCAAAGAGGTTATTTGATCATTATGATTGCTTCTTGTAACTTTAATAGAATCATATAACTCTTTGAAATGTTGTTTAACCTTTGAATTTTCTTCTCGATAACACTCATTTTCATAATGTAACTTATTTATGGTGTTTTGATATTGAAAATTCTGAGAATCTGAAGACGAAGGTTTATTGGTGCCATACACTTCACACTTGTTGGATTTCAATTGGGAAATTTGGGCCCTCAGCAGTCGAATCGTGTTCGTGTGAGCTTGAATTGTCTCATCTCGTTTGCTTAATTCAAAATAAGTATCAAATTCAGGAGCATCCAAGGATGTCTTGTCATTTGATATTTTATGTTTTTCATTTAAATGTTGATATTTCAATTGCAAATTAAGGTATTCAACTTCCAATTTTGAAAAACGTTTAACCATATTATCATGGTCATCATTTTGAATTTTTTCAAGCAATTTTAAATTCTCCCCCTCAAGCTCAACAACACGATTCTGGGTGACATTTAACGCAATAGCATACTCATTAAATTGACAAGCAGACAATGCAGAATCAGTAACAGTGTAAAATACATCTTGTGCAATACATTTAGCAATCAAGTTGTCGTTAGTAATGAGTATGTTTTTTCTTTCAATCTCTCGACTCTTAAGTTCTATTGCATGTTCATTCACCTCATTTTCCATATCTTTAAACACTACTTCCATTTCTTTTATTTCGGCTTTAAGAGCAGTTTGCAACCTTTCAAAGTGTTCTTTAAGTAGTTTAAAGAATGGCATGACCTCAGTTAAGTAACACCTTTTTGCATGTTCAAAACACCTTTCCCCCTCAGTAATACCAGAGGGTGTGATTCTCTTCTTACATGTTTTATCGAAATCAGCAAACAGTTGCCAAAGCACATATAAGCTGATAAAAGTTTTGCATTCAGTGGGAAGAGACAAAGGCACTAAATTCCTAGGTGTATTGGGGGGATACACCGTTATGGAGGCAACTTTTCTAATAAGGGGGGTGTTGGCCTTAAGTTTTTCTACCTTAAGTTTTTCATTATCTTGTTTCCAGAAAATCTGTTCAGGTGTTAACTTCTTTTGAGGAGCAAACACAGTCAAACGATTTTCCTCATAATAATCATGGGGCTTGATTATTATTCGTCTGACTATGCACTCGGGATCCCTCATTTTCTCATTCATTTTTTTCCCTCGTTCTATCACTTATCTCATCCTCTTCATTTGTGTAGATATGCTCAGGTTGGTCATGAATAGGCATAAGCATCACATTACCATCATATAGGGCTGGTTGAAGTACTTTCATGTCCCTAAGGATGGTTGACTTAGGTTCACCTATCATGATTTTACTATGCTTATCACTCAACTTTCTGTGCTTATGAATCATTTGAGCAGTTTGTATGGTTTGATCTTGTGTGTACAACTTATCTTCAAGCTTATTTTTTAACGTCTTGAGTCTAGAGAAATCATTTAAAAGAGTTGTTTCTTTTTGTTTGAATTCTTGCTTAAGTGTAGTTACACACTTTTGTGCTTCCTGTTTCTGTTTGACAGACTGTTCTAGCTGACTTTTCAAAGAACTCAACTCTAATTTTAATGTTTCTTTTCTTACTCTAGACTCTTTAATAAGTGTACTCATTTGACCTTCTAATTTCTGCTCTCGTTCATTAAGCTCAAACTTAGCACGTTGTTCATACATAGCCACTTGTTCTTTATAGATATTAAGTCTAGTGATCAAGTCATCATCAGGGACAGGAAACTTGTTTTCTTGGCACTCATATGCATTATCTAACTTACACGCATTATCTAAGGCACCTATATTACTTATAACACAAACATCTTTATTTACAAAAGAATCACCATTTGGTACATCAGGTAAGTTGTTGTGATTCAAATACTGTTCATATGAAATAATATTGCTATTTTCCATGTCAACAGTAGTTGTGTCAGAAACATCCGCCTGTTGTACATCTTTGGGATTCTTTTGTCCCTCGACTATATTATATGTGTCATAAATTTTTAGTACCTCAGATATCACGGATGCATTAGACGAACCAACTTGACGTGGAGATGAGACCAGGGAAGACAAGTTAGCCATGAAGATAGTTTGAGCCGTAGGTTCATCATCTACATCAGAGTCATATGCATCACAGTCATCTGCCTTGAAGATGTTGGGATCATTAAGTGCTAGATCCTAAACAGGTTTCTCATCCACATCTTCATCAAAAGTATTTCCTCCATCTCCTGCCAAGAACAGTAACTCTTCCTCATCCAATACCGCTCCATTCTCTTGAGCTTGCATTAACAGCATCTTGTCTTTGAAGTAATCTGAGTTCTGAGGACGTTTAGGTTGATTGCAGGTTCTAGCAATGTGTCCAAGCCCCCCACAATTATAACACTTGATCTGTTTCCCTTGCCCCTGATTGGCATTCCCTGCTCTATTCTGCACATAACCTCGACCCATGTTTCTACCAGCTCTCCCTTGCACATTCTGAACCACAATTTTCCCATCCTCCACCATTGCTAGATTGCGTGGGTTGGATGAATTCCTTAACTGATTGTTGGTCTGAGGGAGTGATGCTTGAAACTGTTGAACCAGTAATGAAACTTGATTGGTGAGATTGTCAATCATTTTGTTGGTCTGAGAGTACCCTGAGTCAAGTTGAGAGCTCATAGCAGGTACTTATGAGTGAAGTTGATGATAGCTTGGGTTGGATGATGATTGGATTGTCGGTTGAACATTTGTCATGAACGCTAGTGGATCATTTGTAATTGAAGGACTTAACTTTTCTCTCAGCACCCGATCATAGACAGCATGCTTCTCATGTTGTTGCAGGTAGGCATACAGCTGTTCATAGTTGGTATCCCTTAAACCTTTGTTGAGTTTGACAGCTGTAACAAATCTGTCCCATTCAGGAGTCATGTTGTTCACAAACTTTGAGTTTAGTTGGATATTGGGCATAGTCATTCTGATCATCCTCATATCATTCACCAACTTATGAAATCTCACATAGTAGTCCGTGACATTCTCTCCTGGGTTCATTTTGAAATGCTCGAACTCATCATACAGCTGTGACTCACGATCTTCCTTTGTGAGTTCTGACCCTGCTAACAGCATCTTAACGTTGTCCCACATAGCTTTGGCTTCAGTGTTGAAATTGATGAGCTTGTATACATCCTTTGGAAGACCTTGAATGACTATGTTTGAGGCTCTAATGTCGGCATCATACCTCTTCTTTTCTTCTTCATTAAGATCATTGTAGTTTCTAGGTCTGTCTATGCCCCAAGTCACAGTCCCATCTTCACCAGTTGTAACAACATCTCTGGTGGTACCCATCTGATATGGTCCATCGTCAATTGACTTAAGAATGTTAACTCCATTATCTTTTCCCAAGCAGTAAAGTCTTATTCGTTGTGCCCAAGACTCATAATCGGTCCTATCTAGCATAGGTGGACGAGTGTCAGATCCTGCTGCTTGAATATCTTCAGATGATGTGTTAGATGTGGTAGCCATAGTAACTACGGGATTTTACAGATCTTGTGATTTAACCGAGAAATCGAATCTTTCGCGGGAATTTCTAAAATCACCAAGACACAAACCGCCTAGACAAATAGCACTCTTGAGGATACAAACCGCCTAGACAAACCGCGTAGACACAAACCGAGTTCACACTGGAGAGACAAACCGCGTTGATACAAACCGAGTTCACGCAGGATAGACAAACCGCGTTGATACAAACCGCATGCACACCTCAGAGACAAACCGAGTTCACGCTGCTTATACAAACCGCGTTGACACAAACCGCGTATGCGCCTTAGAGACAAACCGAGTTCACACTGGAGATACAAACCGCGTTGACACAAACCGCGTATGCAACTAAGAGACAAACCGAGTTCACACTGGAGATACAAACCGCGTTGACACAAACCGCGTATGCACCTAAGAGACAAACCGCGTTGGCACAAACTTCCAAACCCGTCACTTTCAATGCTGTTTGTCCTTTTCCCTAAACTAGTAATAAGACAAACCGCGTACCCGATGTGACACAAACCGCGTTCAAGATCGTCCAAATTACACAAACCGCATTCAAGAACACATGAAAGAAAAACACTCGAATCACCCAAAAACACCACACAAACCTTAAATCTGTGAATCCAAGCACTAAATACTACTCTTATACTATTCCTAAGCTAGAAAGTACAAGGTATAACAACTTTTAATCACTAAACAAAGCACAAAATGAAATATTAGTAACTTAACAAATCGAACCAAAAACCTCAAAAACTAGACAAATCCGTGAATACCAACTCTCATGGACCCAACCATGGCTCTTGATACCAATTGTAGGTTATTCACAATGCAAGAAACACTTGTTTGAGGCCTTAAGATGGATCGAATAGATAAGATTCTAGAGAGAGGTAGGAGAGTTGGAACCTTAGAGAGAGAAAGTTATGTGTATTAGATTAATATGAGAATGAGGTCCAACCCTTCCCATGGGTGGGAAGGGAGTATTTATAGTACTACATAATATGTCCTTAGTGGACTGTGGAGAGAGCTGACAGTGGGTAAAGACCCGACCCACTCCACAATATTACTAATAACTAAACTACTAATAATATTAGTAATTATCCTACGAGCTATGATGTGCTACTAAGTACTCGGGGTGACCGAGTCTTCAACAGAATATTCATATTCCTAACATATAACTATCAGCAGCAATGAGCTTCGGCAGGAACCAACACTATCGGCAGGAACCAACTTTCACTATCGGCAGCAACAAGAAATATCTTATTTCCAAAATTCCCAATAATTGAATCCCACAAACATATGCTTAGACCAATCACAGAATTAATTTTGCCCCATATTGACTGACCACATTATTTCTCATCAGCAGCAGCAATAACCCACTTGACCAATCAAGTCATCAATTCACAAAAAGAGTCAACAGCAGTAGCCCCATTAATTTGACCAAACACCACAAGTAACAACCAACTTGTAAGCCAATCCTTAATATATTCGATCAATTTAATATTAAGACTTTGCTGACCCCACAAACATAATACGAGGTAATTCAGACAGCAGCATCATAAAATATGTCCTCCAATCACCACATCACTTAAAATGATTTAATAGTAGCAGCAGCCATACGATCCAATAACTGACACCAACCGTTGACCACCGACTAATTAAAACCATCTATTTGATGCAGTACACGACAAATGATGTAACGGCAGAAACAAAAGTGTACCCACGTGCACACCAATTTACTCATCAGCAAAAACAAATGACAATATGAATACCAATATGAGAATAACTGCCCCACAATCAATTTACTTCCAACTCCAAGTAATTGTGATGATAAATTGATTTAATGAGTACGAGATATGTAAAGTAAATATCACCAATATTACATCATCTCATAAGCTGCTACTGACACAACCCTCATGCCATCCAATACCCATGTGATGACTGACAATCAACCATCCAATATTGATCCATTATTGAAATTCAGTACCAAATAACCCAATACATGACAATCAATATACATCTCCCAACATCAAACTTTGACCAATCATACTCCAAGAAGCCCATGTGATATCAATAAGAATTATTGTATTACGTTGACCACCAATTGGTCAATTAAAGAATATCAAGCCTCAACCGAATATGAATGATGTGACCCCACGATATCAGTAACATACCATCCAAAAGCAACAAACAGATCAGTCATGAGCGACAAATCAAATTGATCAATCATGCGACAAACCCATTCATTGAATCATTATGAACCGAATAAATAATCCACGAAGCAAATACTAACTCTTCACCCCACGTGAGCACCAATCAATATACCCTTGACCCCACAATCAAATAATCCCAGTTGACTAAAATCAATTTGCTTCTCTTCATTGATCACCCACATCTGACCACACGAATAAAATAAAAGCCAACTAGTATGAGGTCACATGATTAGCCATTAATGTCCATATGTGATTGATAACAGCTATCAATATTGCTCGAGAATGGCAGCCAATCAGATTGAGGTTGTAATCAAATTTTTTCACAACGTGCATCAGTTCCCACAAGGATGCCTATGTAATCACAAGCACACTACAAGAGAACCTCTGATTATGAACAAGAAAAGAAAAGAACTAATGCTATGATCCTCTATGGATCGTATAATGAACTAAAAGATGATTTTTATTAAGAACTGTTAAGTTGCAAGGATGTCTAAAACTCATAGACGGGGTGTTCCTTTTATAATGACAAGGAACCCTAACCCTAACCCGTCCTACAAGAAAACGTGTAAAGAGATAAACATGATCTCTTCTAAAAATAAACTTACTAAACATACGGATAACTAACAACAATATCCGCAGCAACAAACACTATCAGCAGAAACAAAATATAACTATCAGCAGCAATGAGCTTCGGCAGGAACCAACTTTCACTATCGGCAGCAACAAGAAATATCTTATTTCCAGAATTCCCAACAATCCTCCCCTAATCTTGAGGAAATAGTGTATTTCCGAAAAGATTCCCTAGGTGTGCACTCTACTCTGAATGTACTTTGAAGTTCATAGGGAGAGGATTAGACCAGCAGCAGCATCAGTAAGTAACCAGCAGCAACACTTGGAAATTCCAGCAGCAACTTCGATAGTTCAGCAGCAATAGGAAATCATCCTCAAAAGAAGATCTAAGCTGGTCACCATGTCATTCTTGATCTTGACTGCTACTATGACAATATGTACATCAAATCACTTAAGTTTCATACTATTCTCATCACATCCAGGTGTGTTAACTCCTGTGAGAGGTGAATCATTGAAAATTAATGGATTTGATGTCTCTTTACCAATAGCCAACACTACTGGAGTAGCCAATGTTTAGGTGTGTTAGACCATGGTACATTGATAACCATCTGATTTATTAGCAAATCAACAACTATAAACGGATTTGACTTGTCTTTACCTGTAGCCGTTTGCTCAGGACTAGCCAATTCTTTGGTTTCAACTGAACCTTGGTGAATTGAATACCAAATATGGATACCAAATGTCTTGACCACAAACCATACTTTTGTGGACTAGCCAATTCTTTGGATCTCATAAAGGGTTACATCCATGGTGAATTGAGAACCATTTCAACTCTCAGGAATGAACCATGGGTGAGTTGAAGTACCCTATAGCTTTGAGCAAGCTATTACAGCTATCAACGGATTTGATTATCACACCAGAGCCGTACCCTCATGGTGAGTAAACTATTTCTTGTCTGCAAGACATGGTGAGTAGAATACCATTTGATGTGTAGGTGTAAACACCAACACTGTACCTGCAAGGTGTTGCTCAAACCAATCTTATTAGCACACAAAATATACAATTTTTTTTTCTTTTTTTTTTCTTTTTTTTTATAACTAAAGAGAATAAAAGAAATAATCATAAAGAAAAATAAAGTAAGAAAAACAAAATAAGAACAATTTTTTTTTTTTTTTTAAATAGCAGCAGAATCCGAGCAGCAGGAACAAAATTACCAGCAGAAATGGTGTTCAGCAGGAACGGGAACATTATCAGCAGAAACAGTTTAAGCTTAGCAGCAGTAACCATGTGAGAGCAGCAGAAACATATTGAGACCAGAATTAACTATTATGTGCAGCAGCAGAATAAATAACCAAGAGGAGCATTAAAATCGTTAGCACCAGAATTAATCACCACTTGGTCGTATACACAAAAATAGTCAACAACATCATGCCAATCAAACCTGTACGAGGTATAGCATGACTCACGTTTTACTTCCATGTCAGTCCCACAATGCAGTCTTGAACACAGTATTCAACCAATCAATCAATATACTGCCTTGAACCATTTAATGAACCTCGATCAATTCAAACCATAAAATACTAATCGATCACATGACTCCTTTTTAATACGAGTATATCACTAGGCAACAAACCTATCATGACAAACAAATTGAGCAGCCCCACTTGTTTAATACGTTAACATCCAATCATCCCAATTAAATATCCATAGACCCATGATCTAATCAGTATAACGACAAAACCCTTTTTAAAAACCATTAGCGAAAAAACTGATTAGAGTACCATATATTCGACCCATCCACTTGACCACAACCCCACAGATTCAATTCAACTCATTAATCCCACGTGAAGAAGCATCATATGTAAAATGAGTCAACCAATTCAATTTTCAATGTCATCTGACATTGATTAAAAGGCAGCCCCATATTCATGTGACAGTCAAACTTAATATTTCACATAATCCATTTAATTGAATCCCACAAACATATGCTTAGACCAATCACATAATTAATTTTGCCCCATATTGACTGACCACATTATTTCTCATCAGCAGCAGCAATAACCCACTTGACCAATCAAGTCATCAATTGACAAAAAGAGTCAACAGCAGTAGCCCCATTAATTTGACCAAACACCACAAGTGACAAACAACTTGTAAGCCAATCCTTAATATATTCGATCAATTTAATATTAAGACTTTGCTGACCCCACAAACATAATACGAGGTAATTCAGACAGCAGCATCATAAAATATGTCCTCCAATCACCACATCACTTAAAATGATTTAATAGTAGCAGCAGCCATACGATCCAATAACTGACACCAACCATTGAACACCGACTAATTAAAACCATCTATTTGATGCAGTACACGACAAATGATGTAACGGCAGAAACAAAAGTGTACCCACGTGCACACCAATTTACTCATCAGCAAAAACAAATGACAATGTGAATACCAATATGAGAATAACTGCCCCACAATCAATTTACTTCCAACTCCAAGTAATTGTGATGATAAATTGATTTAATGAGTACGAGATATGTAAAGTAAATATCACCAATATTACATCATCTCATAAGCTGCTACTGACACAACCCTCATGCCATCCAATACCCATGTGATGACTGACAATCAACCATCCAATATTGATCCATTATTGAAATTCAGTACCAAATAACCCAATACATGACAATCAATATACATCTCCCAACATCAAACTTTGACCAATCATACTCCAAGAAGCCCATGTGATATCAATAAGAATTATTGTATTACGTTGACCACCAATTGGTCAATAAAAGAATATCAAGCCTCAACCGAATATGAATGATGTGACCCCACGATATCAGTAACATACCATCCAAAAGCCACAAACAGATCAGTCATGAGCGACAAATCAAATTGATCAATCATGCGACAAACCCATTCATTGAATCATTATGAACCGAATAAATAATCCACGAAGCAGATACTAACTCTTCACCCCACGTGAGCACCAATCAATATACCCTTGACCCCACAATCAAATAATCCCAGTTGACTAAAATCAATTTGCTTCTCTTCATTGATCACCCACATCTGACCACACGAATAAAATAAAAGCCAACTAGTATGAGGTCACATGACTAGCCATTAATGTCCATATGTGATTGATAACAGCTATCAATATTGCTCGAGAATGGCAGCCAATCAGATTGAGGTTGTAATCAGATTTTTTCACAACGTGCATCAGTTCCCACAAAGATCAGTAATAGACCAATATAATATTCAACAGCTGCATTATTTTAGTTAGTGAACACAAAACAAACTGAAAAATATGTTAGTTATCACAAAATATACAACAATAAGCCTCCCCTTAATACCAGCAATGATGAGATCCACCATTTTCCTTGGACCTCATTCTCATATTGTGACCATTGTGCCTCCAAGGCCAACCGCCTGTGTACTGAACATCATGATCCCATCTTTGCCCCCCCACAAACATTGGGTGATAAAAACCAAACCTATAATCATTTTGAAAGAAAGTACTTGTAGGTCTGTAGTAAGGTCCAATAGCATTCTTTCTCCAACCAGCAGATTTGGTATTACCAGCTGGAACTGGCTTACCAGCAGGAACATGTGCGGGTCTAAAAGGCCTACCAGCAGGAACAGGTGCTGGTCGTTTTGCATTACCAGCAGGAAATGCATTTGTTCTAGGGACAAATGGGGGTATACTCTCTACATTTTTCCATAAAGATCTTGATTGCACAGCACACATACTCGATTTATTCTCATAAAAATCACAATCCTTAATTAAATGAGAATAACTTCTACAAACAAAACAAGATTTCCTTTTAACCTTTTTGTTCTTAACCTGACTTTTCTTATCATGACCTTGCTTATCACACAAAGACTTCTCACAAACA
The DNA here is from genome assembly GCA_021014915.2 of Artemisia tridentata subsp. tridentata. Taxonomy (NCBI): domain Eukaryota; kingdom Viridiplantae; phylum Streptophyta; class Magnoliopsida; order Asterales; family Asteraceae; genus Artemisia; species Artemisia tridentata. The sequence continues at coordinate 257,315,853 of CP139505.1, forward strand.
GAATCAGAAGAACAATTGTTTTTAACAGGACTAAAAGGGATGTCATCAAAAGTAGCTTTCTTTGAATTGGATTCCATACTAGCTACTTTTGGTGAGGAGTCATCAGACTTGGGTGTGGTTGACTTGTCATTTGAATCACAAGAGGCAAAGTCATTGGTCTTGGTCTTAGAAGACTTGTCACTGAAAGAGCAAGAGACAAAGTCATCAGGTTTAGGCAAGTCATTTGACTTTTTGCCATAAGTCATGTGTGATTCATCCATGTCTAATTCAAGGGCTGTGTGCATAGGAACAGGCTTAAACACTCCTCTTATAGGTGGAGGAACAGCATGCATTTCTCCTTCTTTGACATACTTTACAGGGATTTGGTAATCAACTTCCTTAGGGGTAGGGTCAAATATTCTAGGATTATATCCCCCATCATCATATCCCAACCCTTTCTTACGCCACTTAGGATTATTAGTATAATTAACAAGATATGTGTCTGATTGTTGCCAAGAATTTATCCTAGCCACTTCACTATCCAGTTTAGCCTTTAAATCCTGATTTTCTAATTTGATCTTAGCAACTTGAGATTCAGAATATTTAAGACAGTTATTGGAGTTCTCTAAATCTCTTTCCAAAACCCTTATCTTTTGCTCATATGCAAGCTGATTAGCTTCATGCCAAGCCTTTTTTTTTCCACAGTTTTAAGAGCCTTTTTATAAGCTTGAATATCTACAAATAATTTATTATATTCAGGCTCCATTTCATCAAATTCCCTTTTTAACTCAGTATATTAATTTTCACTATCCTTTTGCAATTTATTATATTTAATTTCACAATCAAAAGGACATTTTAGTACCTGAGTTGGATAGCCCATCATTCCAAATTCTCCAGCCACATGTGTCTCAGCTCCATTTCCAGCAATCATCCCATAAATCCGTGCAGCTCCAGCAACCTTTTTCCTCACTTGAGTGGCATCTCTTTTCTCATTTTGTGACCTGTCTAACATGGAATGACAAGGTAGCAATCCTTTAACCTTCATGGCAAATGTCTCTAAAGAATCACCAGATCCGAATGAAGTCATTTTATGAGGGTTAAAGATAATGGTTAGAACAGGCTTCTTAGATACTAACAGCAAAACTGCTCACAGACCCGAATTAATGCCCACTGACTGATGAAACCCAAATCACCAATAATATTCAATTCAAGTCAACAACAGCCGCTTCACAAAAAATTGTTAAATGATAAACCTTTTAACAACTCTCGTCCAACCACAATTAACAAACACTTGCCTAGTATGACCCACGAATGATAATCGCAGATTTCACAATTCCAAAAATCACAAGCGCCAAAAGAAAGTCAACAATAACAGCAGATTTGACTTACGCTAAATCAAAAATAATGAAATTTTGTTGACCACTGAACCGAATAGAATAATAATTGGTTCTTCCACTTGAAAAATTAAATCGCACCACCAATTTAACTCAATAGCCAAAGATGACAAAAACGTCAAACACCCAATCAGCAATCACCGACCAATTCAATAGATTCACAAACGACAAGAAAGTCAACAATAACAGCAGCCAATTACCAATCAATGCTATAGAAGAAACCAGATCTTGTCGCCACATAAAACATTAACTAGAAATCAATATCACCAATTGACCAATTTAATGGCAGAAGTCGACAAAAAGGTCAACTCCCAATTAATATTGAATTCTTTATATTCGACCAATCAATAATATCCTCACACCAGACAACGACAGCCAATTAATTCGAATAGTACGAGGTTTATTAATTCGTCAAATCTAACAAACAGCTGATCAGTTATGCCAAAAAAATGCGATTACCTCAAAAATTAAAATCTGCTTCTGTCGATCTAATCTTCTTTATCAGAGATCCTCATGAGACTCTGATACCACTTGTTGAATCTAACACGCCTGCTAGATCTTTGAGCCTATGTGGATCGGTAGGATGACTATGTAATCACAAGCACACTACAAGAGAACCTCTGATTATGAACAAGAAAAGAAAAGAACTAATGCTATGATCCTCTATAGATCGTATAATGAACTAAAAGATGATTTTTATTAAGAACTGTTAAGTTGCAAGGATGTCTAAAACTCATAGACGGGGTGTTCCTTTTATAATGACAAGGAACCCTAACCCTAACCCGTCCTACAAGAAAACGTGTAAAGAGATAAACATGATCTCTTCTAAAAATAAACTTACTAAACATACGGATAACTAACAACAATATCCGCAGCAACAAACACTATCAGCAGAAACAAAATATAACTATCAGCAGCAATGAGCTTCGGCAGGAACCAACACTATCGGCAGGAACCAACTTTCACTATCGGCAACAACAAGAAATATCTTATTTCCAGAATTCCCAATAATTGAATCCCACAAACATATGCTTAGACCAATCACAGAATTAATTTTGCCCCATATTGACTGACCACATTATTTCTCATCAGCAGCAGCAATAACCCACTTGACCAATCAAGTCATCAATTGACAAAAAGAGTCAACAGCAGTAGCCCCATTAATTTGACCAAACACCACAAGTGACAAACAACTTGTAAGCCAATCCTTAATATATTCGATCAATTTAATATTAAGACTTTGCTGACCCCACAAACATAATACGAGGTAATTCAGACAGCAGCAACATAAAATATGTCCTCCAATCACCACATCACTTAAAATGATTTAATAGTAGCAGCAGCCATACGATCCAATAACTGACACCAACCGTTGACCACCGACTAATTAAAACCATCTATTTGATGCAGTACACGACAAATGATGTAACGGCAGAAACAAAAGTGTACCCACGTGCACACCAATTTACTCATCAGCAAAAACAAATGACAATGTGAATACCAATATGAGAATAACTGCCCCACAATCAATTTACTTCCAACTCCAAGTAATTGTGATGATAAATTGATTTAATGAGTACGAAGATATGTAAAGTAAATATCACCAATATTACATCATCTCATAAGCTGCTACTGACACAACCCTCATGCCATCCAATACCCATGTGATGACTGACAATCAACCATCCAATATTGATCCATTATTGAAATTCAGTACCAAATAACCCAATACATGACAATCAATATACATCTCCCAACATCAAACTTTGACCAATCATACTCCAAGAAGCCCATGTGATATCAATAAGAATTATTGTATTACGTTGACCACCAATTGGTCAATTAAAGAATATCAAGCCTCAACCGAATATGAATGATGTGACCCCACGATATCAGTAACATACCATCCAAAAGCAACAAACAGATCAGTCATGAGCGACAAATCAAATTGATCAATCATGCGACAAACCCATTCATTGAATCATTATGAACCGAATAAATAATCCACGAAGCAGATACTAACTCTTCACCCCACGTGAGCACCAATCAATATACCCTTGACCCCACAATCAAATAATCCCAGTTGACTAAAATCAATTTGCTTCTCTTCATTGATCACCCACATCTGACCACACGAATAAAATAAAAGCCAACTAGTATGAGGTCACATGATTAGCCATTAATGTCCATATGTGATTGATAACAGCTATCAATATTGCTCGAGAATGGCAGCCAATCAGATTGAGGTTGTAATCAGATTTTTTCACAAAGTGCATCAGTTCCCACAAGGATTCCTATGTAATCACAAGCACACTACAAGAGAACCTCTGATTATGAACAAGAAAAGAAAAGAACTAATGCTATGATCCTCTATGGATCGTATAATGAACTAAAAGATGATTTTTATTAAGAACTGTTAAGTTGCAAGGATGTCTAAAACTCATAGACGGGGTGTTCCTTTTATAATGACAAGGAACCCTAACCCTAACCCATCCTACAAGAAAACGTGTAAAGAGATAAACATGATCTCTTCTAAAAATAAACTTACTAAACATACGGATAACTAACAACAATATCCGCAGCAACAAACACTATCAGTAGAAACAAAATATAACTATCAGCAGCAATGAGCTTCGGCAGGAACCAACACTATCGGCAGGAACCAACTTTCACTATCGGCAGCAACAAGAAATATCTTATTTCCAGAATTCCCAACAATCCTCCCCTAATCTTGAGGAAATAGTGTATTTCCGAAAAGATTCCCTAGGTGTGCACTCTACTCTGAATGTACTTTGAAGTTCATAGGGAGAGGATTAGACCAGCAGCAGCATCAGTAAGTAACCAGCAGCAACACTTGGAAATTCCAGCATTAACTTCGATAGTTCAGCAGCAATAGGAAATCATCCTCAAAAGAAGATCTAAGCTGGTCACCATGTCATTCTTGATCTTGACTGCTACTATGACAATATGTACATCAAATCACTTAAGTTTCATACTATTCTCATCACATCCAGGTGTGTTAACTCCTGTGAGAGGTGAATCATTGAAAATTAATGGATTTGATGTCTCTTTACCAATAGCCATCACTACTGGAGTAGCCAATGTTTAGGTGTGTTAGACCATGGTACATTGATAACCATCTGATTTATTAGCAAATCAGCAACTATAAACGGATTTGACTTGTCTTTACCTGTAGCCGTTTGCTCAGGACTAGCCAATTCTTTGGTTTCAACTGAACCTTGGTGAATTGAATACCAAATATGGATACCAAATGTCTTGACCACAAACCATACTTTTGTGGACTAGCCAATTCTTTGGATCTCATAAAGGGTTACATCCATGGTAAATTGAGAACCATTTCAACTCTCAGGAATGAACCATGGGTGAGTTGAAGTAGCCTATAGCTTTGAGCAAGCTATTACAGCTATCAACGGATTTGATTATCACACCAGAGCCGTACCCTCATGGTGAGTAAACTATTTCTTGTCTGCAAGACATGGTGAGTAGAATACCATTTGATGTGTAGGTGTAAACACCAACACTGTACCTGCAAGGTGTTGCTCAAACCAATCTTATTAGCACACAAAATATACAATTTTTTTTTCTTTTTTTTTTTCTTTTTTTTTTTATAACTAAAGAGAATAAAAGAAATAATCATAAAGAAAAATAAAGTAAGAAAAACAAAATAAGAACAATTTTTTTTTTTAAATAGCAGCAGAATCCGAGCAGCAGGAACAAAATTACCAGCAGAAATGGTGTTCAGCAGGAACGGGAACATTATCAGCAGAAACAGTTTAAGCTTAGCAGCAGTAACCATGTGAGAGCAGCAGAAACATATTGAGACCAGAATTAACTATTATGTGCAGCAGCAGAATAAATAACCAAGAGGAGCATTAAAATCGTTAGCACCAGAATTAATCACCACTTGGTCGTATACACAAAAATAGTCAACAACATCATGCCAATCAAACCTGTACGAGGTATAGCATGACTCACGTTTTACTTCCATGTCAGTCCCACAATGCAGTCTTGAACACAGTATTCAACCAATCAATCAATATACTGCCTTGAACCATTTAATGAACCTCGATCAATTCAAACCATAAAATACTAATCGATCACATGACTCCTTTTTAATACGAGTATATCACTAGGCAACAAACCTATCATGACAAACAAATTGAGCAACCCCACTTGTTTAATACGTTAACATCCAATCATCCCAATTAAATATCCATAGACCCATGATCTAATCAGTATAACGACAAAACCCTTTTTAAAAACCATTAGCGAAAAAACTGATTAGAGTACCATATATTCGACCCATCCACTTGACCAAAACCCCACAGATTCAATTCAACTCATTAATCCCACGTGAAGAAGCATCATATGTAAAATGAGTCAACCAATTCAATTTTCAATGTCATCTGACATTGATTAAAAGGCAGCCCCATATTCATGTGACAGTCAAACTTAATATTTCACATAATCCATTTAATTGAATCCCACAAACATATGCTTAGACCAATCACATAATTAATTTTGCCCCATATTGACTGACCACATTATTTCTCATCAGCAGCAGCAATAACCCACTTGACCAATCAAGTCATCAATTGACAAAAAGAGTCAACAGCAGTAGCCCCATTAATTTGACCAAACACCACAAGTGACAAACAACTTGTAAGCCAATCCTTAATATATTCGATCAATTTAATATTAAGACTTTGCTGACCCCACAAACATAATACGAGGTAATTCAGACAGCAGCATCATAAAATATGTCCTCCAATCACCACATCACTTAAAATGATTTAATAGTAGCAGCAGCCATACGATCCAATAACTGACACCAACCATTGAACACCGACTAATTAAAACCATCTATTTGATGCAGTACGCGACAAATGATGTAACGGCAGAAACAAAAGTGTACCCACGTGCACACCAATTTACTCATCAGCAAAAACAAATGACAATGTGAATACCAATATGAGAATAACTGCCCCACAATCAATTTACTTCCAACTCCAAGTAATTGTGATGATAAATTGATTTAATGAGTACGAGATATGTAAAGTAAATATCACCAATATTACATCATCTCATAAGCTGCTACTGACACAACCCTCATGCCATCCAATACCCATGTGATGACTGACAATCAACCATCCAATATTGATCCATTATTGAAATTCAGTACCAAATAACCCAATACATGACAATCAATATACATCTCCCAACATCAAACTTTGACCAATCATACTCCAAGAAGCCCATGTGATATCAATAAGAATTATTGTATTACGTTGACCACCAATTGGTCAATTAAAGAATATCAAGCCTCAACCGAATATGAATGATGTGACCCCACGATATCAGTAACATACCATCCAAAAGCAACAAACAGATCAGTCATGAGCGACAAATCAAATTGATCAATCATGCGACAAACCCATTCATTGAATCATTATGAACCGAATAAATAATCCACGAAGCAGATACTAACTCTTCACCCCACGTGAGCACCAATCAATATACCCTTGACCCCACAATCAAATAATCCCAGTTGACTAAAATCAATTTGCTTCTCTTCATTGATCACCCACATCTGACCACACGAATAAAATAAAAGCCAACTAGTATGAGGTCACATGATTAGCCATTAATGTCCATATGTGATTGATAACAGCTATCAATATTGCTCGAGTATGGCAGCCAATCTGATTGAGGTTGTAATCAGATTTTTTCACAACGTGCATCAGTTCCCACAAAGATCAGTAATAGACCAATATAATATTCAACAGCTGCATTATTTTAGTTAGTGAACACAAAACAAACTGAAAAATATGTTAGTTATCACAAAATATACAACAATAAGCCTCCCCTTAGGCTTATGCCTCCCCTTAATACCAGCAATGATGAGATCCACCATTTTCCTTGGACCTCATTCTCATACTGTGACCATTGTGCCTCCAAGGCCAACCGCCTGTGTACTGAACATCATGATCCCATCTTTGCCCCCCCCACAAACATTGGGTGATAAAAACCAAACCTATAATCATTTTGAAAGAAAGTACTTGTAGGTCTGTGGTAAGGTCCAATAGCATTCTTTCTCCAACCAGCAGATTTGGTATTACCAGCTGGAACTGGCTTACCAGCAGGAACATGTGCGGGTCTAAAAGGCCTACCAGCAGGAACAGGTGCTGGTCGTTTTGCATTACCAGCAGGAAATGCATTTGTTCTAGGGACAAATGGGGGTATACTCTCTACATTTTTCCATAAAGATCTTGATTGCACAGCACACATACTCGATTTATTCTCATAAAAATCACAATCCTTAATTAAATGAGAATAACTTCTACAAACAAAACAAGATTTCCTTTTAACCTTTTTATTCTTAACCTGACTTTTCTTATCATGACCTTGCTTATCACACAAAGACTTCTCACAAACAGAATCAGAAGAACAATTGTTTTTAACAGGACTAAAAAGGATGTCATCAAAAGTAGCTTTCTTTGAATTGGATTCCATACTAGCTACTTTTGGTGAGGAGTCATCAGACTTGGGTGTGGTTGACTTGTCATTTGAATCACAAGAGGCAAAGTCATTGGTCTTGGTCTTAGAAGACTTGTCACTGAAAGAGCAAGAGACAAAGTCATCAGGTTTAGGCAAGTCATTTGACTTTTTTCCATAAGTCATGTGTGATTCATCCATGTCTAATTCAAGGGCTGTGTGCATAGGAACAGGCTTAAACACTCCTCTTATAGGTGGAGGAACAGCATGCATTTCTCCTTCTTTGACATACTTTACAGGGATTTGGTAATCAACTTCCTTAGGGGTAGGGTCAAATATTCTAGGATTATATCCCCCATCATCATATCCCAACCCTTTCTTACGCCACTTAGGATTATTAGTATAATTAACAAGATATGTGTCTGATTGTTGCCAAGAATTTATCCTAGCCACTTCACTATCCAGTTTAGCCTTTAAATCCTGATTTTCTAATTTGATCTTAGCAACTTGAGATTCAGAATATTTAAGACAGTTATTGGAGTTCTCTAAATCTCTTTCCAAAACCCTTATCTTTTGCTCATATGCAAGCTGATTAGCTTCATGCCAAGCCTTTTTTTTTTCCACAGTTTTAAGAGCCTTTTCATAAGCTTGAATATCTACAAATAATTTATTATATTCAGGCTCCATTTCATCAAATTCCCTTTTTAACTCAGTATATTTATTTTCACTATCCTTTTGCAATTTATTATATTTAATTTCACAATCAAAAGGACATTTTAGTACCTGAGTTGGATAGCCCATCATTCCAAATTCTCCAGCCACATGTGTCTCAGCTCCATTTCCAGCAATCATCCCATAAATCCGTGCAGCTCCAGCAACCTTTTTCCTCACTTGAGTGGCATCGCTTTTCTCATTTTGTGACCTGTCTAACATGGAATGACAAGGTAGCAATCCTTTAACCTTCATGGCAAATGTCTCTAAAGAATCACCAGATCCGAATGAAGTCATTTTATGAGGGTTAAAGATAATGGTTAGAACAGGCTTCTTAGATACTAACAGCAAAACTGCTCACAGACCTGAATTAATGCCCACTGACTGATGAAACCCAAATCACCAATAATATTCAATTCAAGTCAACAACAACCGCTTCACAAACAATTGTTAAATGATAAACCTTTTAACAACTCTCGTCCAACCACAATTAACAAACACTTGCCTAGTATGACCCACGAATGATAATCGCAGATTTCACAATTCCAAAAATCACAAGCGCCAAAAGAAAGTCAACAATAGCAGCAGATTTGACTTACGCTAAATCAAAAATAATGAAATTTTGTTGACCACTGAACCGAATAGAATAATAATTGGTTCTTCCACTTGAAAAATTAAATCGCACCACCAATTTAACTCAATAGCCGAAGATGACAAAAACGTCAAACACCCAATCAGCAATCACCGACCAATTTAATAGATTCACAAGCGACAAGAAAGTCAACAATAACAGCAGCCAATTACCAATCAATGCTATAGAAGAAACCAGATCTTGTCGCCACATAAAACATTAACTAGAAATCAATATCACTAATTGACCAATTTAATGGCAGAAGTTAACAAAAAGGTCAACTCCCAATTAATATTGAATTCTTTATATTCGACCAATCTATAATATCCTCACACCAGACAACGACAGCCAATTAATTCGAATAGTACGAGGTTTATTAATTCGTCAAATCTAACAAACAGCTGATCAGTTATGCCAAAAAAATGCGATTACCTCAAAAATTAAAATCTGCTTCTGTCGATCTAATCTTCTTTATAAGAGATCCTCACGAGGCTCTGATACCACTTGTTGAAAACACGATCTAGCTCATCTAGGATTATAGCAACAATGATTTGCACAGCGGAATAAGAACATAAGAATCAAAGTTACTTCAAGGTTTTCTTTATTAAATATAAATAAACTACTAAACTACTACTACAACTACTACACGCTCTATGTGTTTTCTAGACTCTCATAGGAGAGACTAGCTATAAATCAATAAAAAAGATGATTGTAACCTAGACGCTATCCCTCTTTATATAATAGAGGGAGGTTACAAACCCTAATAAGGTTAGCTTACTAACAAAGCTAACTAACTATTACATATTAGGCCCTCATTGTTTCTTCTTTCTTCATTCTTGCTTGTGGTTTTGTAATCTTCAAATCTGTAATTCCCAACAGTATCACTACTATCAGCCACACTTAATTTTATGTGTAGGGAAAACCCCGCTTATATCTGTTAAATAAGGGTAGAGCCAGGCTCGTGGATCGAACAAGAACAAGCACTTCTTGGTAGGCAACCCAAGCTTTTTGTTTGTTTGTGTGATATTTATTTTTATTTGAATCATATATATGTCTTATCATTATTGCTTAATCTTTCATGTTTCGAATAAATTTGTGAAAATGCTTTATTTTGTTTTTAACCTCGTATGAATTGCATATAAACGTATGTTAGGAATGCTCCTAACACGAAAATGTGACAACATATTCGGTATTACAATAGCTATATTGTAAGGCACAAACACATGGACTAGAAGCGTCAATTATGTAAAGTCTTGTGTTTGTTGGCCTATATATACCCTCCTAGACTTCACTAAGAGGGTGAGCCTTGTTTGTTTAAACTTTCACTTCAATAATAATAAAACCAGGGTTTCCTCTTTATCTCTCTACACTCTCTCTCTCTAACATCTAACCATGGAGATAATGTATTATCATCATCCCCGACCTCCCGATTCACAATATTATCACCAAAACACGATCCATCAATTGTTATCAAGAGCCATGGTACTAGTTTTGGTTGATTTGTTTGATGTTATCTTGTCAAAATTGTATTGTTTTGTGGATCAGGTCTGTTTTTGAAGCTTACTGTTTTAACAGTTCTCTTTCACAAGTTATTGTATCATTTCAGTCCTGGTTCAGACCTAGTATACGGATATCATATATTTTATCATCTTTTGTGACTGATTCAGTCCTGGTATACGGATATCTTTTGTAAAGTTTTATGACTGGTTTGATCTTCTTTTGTGACTGTTATCATATACTCAATCCGTGAATATTTATGGTCGAATACTGGTCAGAATAAGTGGTCAAAAAACTGGGTCTGATAAGTGGTCGGATAATACTTGTCGGAATCTGGTCGGAATTTTTTTTAGCCGGAAAAGTCATCGGAAAGTTTTATCAAAATTGCTTGTATAAGTAATTTCGATAAACCCTCTTCTATCAAAATTCTTGTGTAAGAAGTTTAATAAAATCGAGGGTTTATAAGAATTGTGGGTCTTCTATCACAATTCTAGAATTCCTATAGAAATTGTGAGCCTCTATCGCAATTGTTTGGGTTATAGCAATTCTTGGATTTTTGCTTCTATCGCAATTCTGGACTAGGATTTTATCGCAATTTATCAGGTCAACGGGTTAAACTTATAGAAATTGGTTTATAACCAATTATCGAAATTGTTTTTATGACCAGTTATCGAAATTAAAAGAAAACCACTAATCGGAATCCAAGAAAAAAAAGAAAAATAGAATAAAGATGAAAAAGAACAGATCGACTACATCATTTAACCACCACAGCCAAACAAATTATAACCATATTTAATCCAACAACAAATCCAATCACAATCCTAATCCCATCATCTCTGCCAACATCAAACGAACTACAATGTACAACAACATCTATTATCATAATCCCATCTACAACAAGTCACAACAGGACTCAAAACCTAATTGATAATTATCAAGATCTCAGTCATTGTTCACAATTTTGTGTCAATCTTTAAAAGATTCTCGGATGTGAACTTTGAACCATCATCGATCTATTTTTGAAGCTTAACTTCATTGAATATCCAAAAATAAAAGAAGCATCTATAACAATTGCGTTACATCCTTTCTTTGTTTCGATTTTTGAAGCTTAACTTCATTGAACCATCGTCAATCTTTCTTTATTTTTTGAAAGACACAAAATCAAATCACAAAAATTTAAGAACCTACCGTGGACCCTAATTGTTACAAGAAATTGAAAAATAGACCATCTCTCTCGTTATGGTGTGGTTACTAGAGAAGATATGTATCCTTCTCATTGTGTTTTTGGTGTTGGATCTACAAACAAGAGACAAGAAGGAGATGGTGAGATGGTTTGATCAGTTAATAGATCTGTAAATGAGTTAGTTTTTTGGGATGATTAGATTTGTTAAGTGAGAGTGTTTTTTTTTTTATGTGGGAGGCAGTTGAAATGTTTTGTAGGGTTAATAATGAATTAACGCCGTAGTCACAACGACGACTTGGAGAAGACAAAACCCTAATTGGAGGCGAGCTGACAGCGTCACACTTTTCAAGTTATGCCATCACAATTGTAAATCTATGTATACTTTTGCATGTTTTTCAATAGAGATAAGTTATTACTTTGATCATTCGATATGTCTATGTATTATTTGATTATGTGTTTATCTTCTCCTTACTTTAACATGCTAGCTTAAGTTATTAATTGTTTGCTTAGATCTAATGAAACCTAGTTATTGATCATTGATTTGTCGTATCTTGTTTAATTGATTGCCTCGCGTTAGGTTAAGAAAACTGGCTAAGTTCTTCTATGTATTAGCTTGAACGTCTCATAAAACGCAACCATAGAGTGCACTATTGGTTTTCCTCGTTGTATTTATTGCGTGAATTGCGGCTTGTAGATCCTAGATAACTTAATCGACTTTAAGGGATTTAGGGGAGACTAATTTTCATAGAGTTGGGGACTTCGGCACTTCCCCACGACCAATATTAAAGAATACAACGCTTCAATTAAAACAAGGACGTCACAATTCGACAAATCAGTAGGAGATAACTAAGGAGTAAAGATTTCTAAGTAAATACTACTTTTCTTATCATAAGAGTTACCACAAATTTACCTTTTCCTTTTTATTTAATTTAATTTTAGTTTAATTGTAGTTTTGGGTTAGTTGACTAGCAACTAATTCCGCCCACTCTTTCAAAACCCAATATTTTTACTTGCTTTCTAAACAATATAAAAACACAATAAGAATCATCCCTCATCTCTAGACCTATTTCGACATACACTTCTACCTTCCCACAACTATTGTGAGACTATTCCCTTAGAGAACGATCAATCCCCTGGACTTACCTATACTATACTACAACGGTTAGGTACACTGCCAGGGAATAGTTAATAGTTTAGGTTTCGATTTCTATCTCATTTAGGTCTACTCACTAGATTCCTATCAAGTGAGATTTTTCTTTTAATTTTGTAGCTTTCTCGTATTCTATCTCTTCTTTGTGGTTTTGTTTGTAATTTGCTTCAAATGGATACTTCACTTAGACTTCTAAGATTGCAACGTAGGATTGAGTGTCTAAAACGCCCAGGATTTCAAAATACCTCATTTAGGGACGCCTATGAATCATGTGAGCCTTCGCCTAGGGTAGATTCTTATGTACAACCTCCATGTTTAGGATCAACTCGTTTTAGTGAGGCCCTTAGGAAAAGCGACCTAGTTTACCAAGAAATTAAGGAAAACTCTCTTACAATAAACCATAAGTTGGATGAAGTACTAGGTTTGCTTTCATCACTACCTAAGGAAACAATTGAGGAGGATTTAGCTAAAAATGAGCACATTGAGCAAAAAGACCTAGTTTTTAAGATCAATGACTTTGAATCTCAAGAAACACATGATGAATCCTTTAAGGAAATTGAACATAGTAATCAAGTTATTGAGGAATATTCTTATGAATCGGACTTAGAATTTGAAATGGCTGGAGAATGATTTGAGATACTTAGGAACATGTTAGGGATATATTCTACTATAACACACGATGAGGATATAGGTTATCTAGACACAAGGAAGGATGAGGTAAATAACACAAGTATACTAAATACACCACATGTCCTACCATCATTTGAGGCATACACACTGCCCGTGACTTACTCGGAAGAAGTAGAAGAGAATTTAGGAATTCCGATGGAGGTAGAACCCTTGAACCAAACACAACTAGAGGATAAAGGTTTGAATACTTGTAGTGATAACCTTTCTCTAAGTTCTAGGGAGTTTCCTAGAGTTGATGATCCGAAGCCTCAACCATTACTCAACTTTCCATCCATAGATTTAAAGGAAGCCATTCACACACCCCCTTCACCTCGCGTGACATATTTCCACCCTAAGGGTGTGTATCGCTTCTATCAGCTACACTTAATCTTATGTGTAGGGAAAACCCCGCTTATATTTGTTAAATAAGGGTAGAGTCAGGCTCGTGGATCGAACAAAAACAAGCACTTCTTGGTAGGCAACCCAAGCTTTTTGTTTGTTTGTTTGATTTTTATTTTTATTTGAATCATATATATGGCTTATCATCATTGCTTAATCTTTCATGTTTCGAATAAATTTTTGAAAATGATTTATTTTGTTTTTAACCTCATATGAATTGCATATAAACGTATGTTAGGAATGCTCCTAACACGAAAATGTGACAACATATTCGGTATTACAATAGCTATATTGTAAGGCACAAACACATGGACTACAAGTATCAATTATGTAAAGTCTTGTGTTTGTTGGCCTATATATACCCTCCAAGACTTCACTAGGAGGGTGAGCCTTGTTTGTTTAAACTTTCACTTTCAATAATAAAAAAACCAGGGTTTCCTCTTTATCTCTCTACACTCTCTCTCTCTCTCTAACATCTAACCATGGAGATGATGTATTATCATCATCCTCGACCTCCCGATTCACAATATTATCACCAAAACACGATCCATCAATTGGTATCAAGAGCCATGGTACTAGTTTTGGTTGATTTGTTTGATGTTATCTTGAAAATTGTATTGTTTTGTGGATCAGATCTGTTTTTGAAGCTTATTGTTTTAACGGTTCTCTTTCACAAGTTATTGTATCATTTCAGTCCTGGTATACGAATATCATATATTTTATCATCTTTTGTGACTAATTCAGTCCTGGTATACGGATATCTTTTGTGAAGTTTTATGACTGGTTTGATCTTCTTTTGTGACTGTTATCATATACTCAATCCGTGAATATTTATGGTTGAATACTGGTCAGAATAAGTGGTCCGGTAGTATATAGATTCTAGAACTTGCGTTTGTGATGCATCCTGAGATCGCTAGTGAGACTACATTTGTATAGTTAGGTTTTACTGAATGATAAGAGACATTAAGATAACCCTTGTTTTAAACCTGTGTTATAATTACATTGTCTTCATTGGTCAAGTAATTTCCCCACACCTTTGCGATGTACTCATTTTTAGTACACGATACCCCTAGTACACCCATCAGATCCTATCATTTTTGCGGTTCTCGTGATATTTCAGTGGATTTTGAAATATTAATGAAGAGCATTGTTTATAATCCACCCCCAAATATACACCCAAATCGCCTTACCCTACCTTGCAAGCACTCATTTTTAGTGCATTATTATTACAACTTATGTGTTAAACCCTTTGTCAATTGTCTAATTAGTTACATGGTTGCTAAGTCGAGTCACATCTTGTAAATACAGTTTTGGGACGATTGGGACTCATGGGTAAAGTACTAGTTATTATGGAGTAATGGGGAAGAGTGTCAATGTTATTACTCCTATATATACGTTAATGTTTAAAGTACTCCAAGTGTTTTGATTTTCTTAATTCGGGTCGTTAGTTAGTTTTTATTTATGTAAAAGTTCAAGTGTAGGGAGGTTGCAAGTAATCCCTTTGTAATGATGTATTATTTTTGATGGTAGGGCAAGAGTGTATGATCAAAAAAAAAAAAAAAAAAAAAGTAGAAGAAAAAGAAAAGAGAAAAAACATACGGACTACCATCCCGTCTTTTATTTTTGTTTTAGTCAAGAAAGTGTCAAGAAAAAAAATACAAAAAGAGTTAGTAGTTAGCGAGTAGAATCGAGTCTTGGCTTAGCAACGCCTCATTGTACATGTAATTGACTAGGATGATTGACTTGCCACCAATAAAACTCCATTTATCCAACAAAACCGTGTTTTCCATACCCTTACACCTAACGTTACAACCATTTAAAAGACCTCTTTGATAGTTTATTCTAGGTGCTTACTCCAAAGTGGTGGAGGTTTTATCCGTTCCCAAGCCTATGGTAATCTTTGTGATATGACAGGTAGAGAGTGTTTTATTTTCCCGTTTCCATATGTTATATAACTTTATACACCCGAGAGATGTGAGAATCCAAACACATTATATGAGGTGCTTGTATATAACTTTCGTGCTTGTTACGACTAACGTGGAAGGATTGTATGTTGTAATTACTTTTATATTAATGTTAAATGACCCCTAACTTGTAAGTTGATTAGGATAAAAGCATATTTGATTGAGGACAAGCAAATCCCAAGTGTAGGGATATTTGATGAGGAATTATTTGGTACCTTTTTAAGGGGTCATGGAAGACCAAAATCATATTTATATGATCAAATATTGCCCTAAATTGTTTCTTTTTGCATTTTAGGTACTTGGGATGAAAAATCTAGAATTCGGCAATTTATGGCTTATTTAGACGAAAAAGTGAAGAAAACGGCGAAGCCCTAAATTCTGTCAGATAAGGGAGTCTGACGGCGTCACAAGCTACAACGTGACACCATCACTTGCAACTGAAGATGGATTCTTGGCTCAGAATTAACAAGCGACACCTCAGACAAATTTGAAGACTTTATAACCTGACGGCGTCAGGTGTATTTGAAGACCAAGATTTCGTACAAAGTTAACAAGAGATGGCCCAGAGCATTTACAAAGGGATGGCGTCAGACATCACATGATGGAGTCAGAGTTCCTAAGCGATGTCGTCACAACGGCGACTTGGAGAATACGAAACCCTAATTGGAGGCGAGCTGACGGCGTCACTTTGCAAGTGATGTCGTCACAATTGTAAATCTATATATACTTTCGCATGTTTTTCATAATTCGGGTAACACTTTGGAGAAGCAAACTCTAGACGAATTTTACAGCTTTTGTAAGGCTTTTACAGCCTTTGAAATTCATGTTTCAATAGAGATAAGTTATTCCTTTGATCATTCGATATGTCTTTGTATTGTTTGATTATGTGTTTATCTTCTCTTTACTTTAACATGCTAGCTTAAGTTATTAAGTGTTTTCTTAGATCTAATGAAACCTAGTTATTGATCATTGATTTGTTATCTCTTGTTTAATTGATAGCCTCGTGTTAGGATAACAAAACTGGCTAAGTTCTTATATGTATTAGCTTGAATGTCTTATAAAACGCAACCATATAGTGCACTATTGGTTTTCCTCGTTGTATTTATTGCGTGAATTGCGGCTTGTAGATCCTAGATAACTTAATAGACTCTACGGGATTTAGGGGAGACTAATTTTCATAGAGTTGGGGACTTTGGCACCTCCCACGACCAATATTAAGGAATAAAACGCTTCAATTAAAACAAGGACGTGACAATTCGACAAATCAGTAGGAGATGACTAGGGAGTAAAGATGTCTAAGTAAACACTACTTTTCTTATCATAAGAGTTACCACAAATTTACCTTTTTCTTTTTATTTAATTTAATTTTAGTGTAATTGTAGTTTTGGGTTTGTTGACTAGCAACTAATTCCGCCCACTTTTTAAAAACACAATATTTTTACTTGCTTTCCAAAAAATATAAAAAAACAAAAAGAATCATCCCTTATCTCAAGACCTATCTCGACATACACTTCGACCTTCCCACAACTATTGGGAGACTATTCCCCTAAAGAATGATCAATCCCCCGGACTTACCTATACTACACTACAACGGTTAGGTGCACTGCCTAGAGAATTGTAAAACTTCCTTTGACAGGTTCGCATCCCTCACATCAATGTGCTTTTGACAAAACTTGAAAATGGCTAGATCACGGTTGAAAATGGTATTACATGGGTCATCGAAGATGGCTTGAACCAGATCATAGCTCACGTAAAGATACTTGATCCTTTGATGGACATCAAGAATTAAGAAAAGCTCTTATACCGTCCTCTGGGGATGATTGTTGGGAATTAAAACAACAGTTCATACTGCTAGAGTTAAAGTTACAACAGCTGAAGAATACAACAGCAGTACTAAGTCAGTTAGTACTGATAGTACAGATGGTTAGTACTGGTTATAAGATAAAGACAAAAATGCGTGTGGATAAATATAGAAAAGATATGATGTATATCTTATTATTATAAATTGATACGTATAATAGTTTACTTGTAAAGGGACTCTTTGTTCTATAAAAGGAGGTCCTAGGTTATGTTTTACGTACGCATTATTCATAGAGCTTCAAGGTTTTTGTAACCCTAGTGATATTCCAAGGTCACTCGTATTGATAATAATATTGAAGCTAGTTGTTCGTTTACATTGTGTTCATACTGTTCCAATACACACAAATCTTCTAAGTGCTTGGTAGTAAATTCCATGTGCTACTTAGCATATACGCAAAGTATCTTCAACACAAGTCGTGTGTTTAGATCCTCTCAAGTGGTATCAAAGCCAGGTTCTTATACTTTGAATTAGAAGATCCAGTAGAACACTCAAGTTTCAACAAGGAAGATGGACATGGAAACCTCTCAAACCTCAATCACTTCCAAACTACCGATGCTCAAACAGAATGAGTATGATCTCTGGAGGCTCAGAATTGAGCAGTACTTCATGGTGCAAGATTATGCACTATGGGATATCATTCTACATGGTGATTCCTTTAAACCTACAACTTCTGAAGAGACATTTCTTGATGGTTCCAAAACTACAATGCTCAACACTGAACAAGTAACAAATGATGAAAAGATCAAGAAGAAGAATGATCAAAAGGCCAGGAATTTGTTACTCATGGCAGTCCCCAATGATCAGGAGTTGAACTTTAGCCATTATGAGACTGCGAAGACACTTTTTGAAGAAGTTGTGGAGAGATTTGGTGGTAATGAAGCCACCAAGAGGCACAAAGAACCCTGCTGAAGCAAAGCTATGAGAACTTTAGTGCCTCTAGCACTGAAACTCTTGATCATGTCTTTAATAGGCTACAAAGGATTGTTAGCCAACTTACTGTTCTGAAGATAGTGATTCCACAAGAAGATCTTAACATGAAGTTTCTCAATAGCCTGCCTGCTGAGTGGAACACCCATGTTGTTGTTTGGAGCAACAAGCCTGAACTGGAGAAGATGTCATTGAATGAGGTGTACAACAATCTTAAGATTGTTGAACAAAAGGTGAAAAAGGGAGGAAGCACCAGTTCTAGTTCTGGAAACATGGCATTTTTGTCATCCCCTAGCAATAGCAGTCCTGAAGATGATGAAGCAGTTTGTACTGCTAGCCCTAAAGTTAGTGCTGCTAGTGTACAAACTAGTACTGCTAACTTGAGTGATGAAACTATATGTGCATTTATGTCAGAGCAATCCAGTGGGTCTCAGATCTACAATGAAGACCTTCTTCAAATTCATGAAGATGACTTAGAAGTAATGGATTTGAAGTGGCAATTGGCTTTGATAAGCATTAGGGCAAAGAAGTATTATCAAATGACTGGAAACAAGATTACTTTCAATAGAAAAGATGTTGCTAGCTATGACAAATCCAAGGTGGAGTGTTATAATTGTCACAAGATGGGACACTTTGCCAGAGAATGTAGAAGCCCCAGACACCAGGACAACAAGGGTAAAGGGTACAAAGGTCATCAAGGAAATAGGAGGACAGTGAATGTGGAAGAGACTTTTTCCAAGGTAATGGTTGTAACACCCCCGAAATCTGGTATAGCGGAAACGTTCGGGTCATGGGGTGCTACTAAATTGATCATAATAACATGAGGTAATAAAGAATGGAATATATACTCCGTTTAATTTAACAAAATCAATAGTTTACAACATAGTTTGAATTCAGAAAACAAAGCCCATAACTTTAGTTGTCCCAGAAAAAAACAAGTCATCTTTTACATTTCACAGTTATTCATAAAAATAGTCTATGACCATTGCCCTGCCGCAGCCTTGTCATGAACATTCAGCTTTAAACACCTGAGAAAAACATGCTAAAAGTCAGCAAAAAGCTGGTGAGTTCATGGGTTTAACAGTAAATTAAATAGTTGGACCATGAGTTTGGTATATGAACATCGCAACCCATGCGTGTCATATAAAAACATGTATAGTCTATTACGTAAGCACTAAGTTCATGCAACCGAAGCTATAACAGTGTGCATGCATCTAGAAGCATGTTAAATACTAGGGCCCGACAAGTGTTTATCCCAGACACTTGCGTTTCGACATGATATACGTTTGTTTGCCTATCCGGTCAACCCGAACGGGGACGTTACTCCCAATAGATCTATTTATAACATTAGCGCTTCCCAGCAGGAATTAACGGTTCATGAGTTGGGCATAAGGGACATAACAGGGCTTAGGCTAATCTACGTAATAGCATAGACAATATTTTGGTCCATAAAAGTTTTGCATGTTTCTCACCCCAGTTGTAAAACAAGTAAAAATAGGGGCCATGACTCACCTTGAGTTCTTAACAGTTGAGTTGTTAGTTTAATCGGGAGTTCGGAAACAGCTTCACACGCGACCTGGATAATAATAACGTTTGAGTATTCGACTTAACACGAATAATGATTGCGATAAGAAATCGTATAACGATTGGATTCGGTGATGTGAGTGTGATATACTTAAGTGTCGGGAGTTCAAAAATTATTATGATCAATAATAACATGTCGTCTCGGATCGGGTGGGACGAAACGTTGAGTTGGTTGGTTAAAATCATTATATATATAACTTGTCGTTAACTATTTGTGTAAAATTTTTTAATAATGCAAAATGTGAGGGTGAAATATGTAAAATGTGAATTGGAAGTGAATTGAGCTAAAGTTTCTGTATGGTCCTTAACTTTTGCTGTTTTTACATTTTACACCCTAACGGTATTTACGTTACGCCGTTAGTCCCTAGTTTATAAAAATTACATTTTTTTGTCCAAAATTAATCCGAATGACATTTTGGGTTTACCTTTTAATATAATTTCATTTTCCCTCCCTAATATTCTGTTTTGACAGTTTTAGGACCAGTTTTCACTAAGTTGGCAGAAATAGTCCCTCTAGGTGAAAACGTTTGCGTTTTTAGTCCAAAATATACAAATACGTGGGGAAAAATTCTAGCAAAATTTCTGAGGCTTCTTCTAGCTTATTTAAGCTTAAATCAACAATTAATTTGACCAGAATGTTAAAATTTGGTTTATTGGGCCCTTATCGAGCTACAATAAGGCCCGTTAAGAGTTTGAAGGCGAGGGCATGAAGATTTATTTTGGGCCTGGACTTGGGCTATTTTTATGATTCTAAAACTGTTTCATATGTGCCCAGTGGGCTTATGGATCGTTAATTCTTAATGGGCTTTAAGTAAGCCCAAACCGGATTACTTAAATAAATTTTCTGAAAATTTAATATAAGATCTAGCGAGGGCAGTTTAAAAGGGGCGATTTTTAAGTGACGGGTTGGAAGTATTTTTGAGAAGTCAAAACACGAAAAGTGTAGTATCTTAGGCTTTCTTTCAGGTGATGTAATAATACTTGGGTGGTACGTATGAAAATTCGAAGATATGACGCAAGTTTATGGCCTAGTCGCTAGTTTTGAAACTGAAAAACCATAAAATTATTCTAAGTGTTGAGGACCAGTTTTGTGGCTAAAAGATTGAGCGTTTTTACTAGCTTTTTAGAGCTTTTCATGAAAAATCCAAAGCACGAAAATTAAAGCTAGCTATATGGGGATTCGAACTGAACTAAAATACATGTGGGTCGTGCTTACCATTTCAAAAATATAGGTTCATATATAGGGCGAGTTGAGCTGTTTTCTGAGGGCAAAAGGGTTAAAAAGATTCTAAGTCCTTTAGGTTTGGTGTTTTATACGTGAAACGTAAGAATAAAATGGGTCTCGTTTGTGAATGTGTCGAATGCATGGTTGCGGCGTGAGTGAGTTTATGCGATCCTTGGCATTTCAAGGATGAGGTGGGGCAAAGTTTGGACCTTGGGACAAAGTTGTGTACGTAAAATAAATAGGTGACATACACATTCGAACACACATATATATATACGAACTGAAAATAATAACATACGAACTGAAATGAATTCGAAATGAGTTTCAGGAGACTTACGACACCTCTAGGGTGGGTAGAACTCGAGTGGGAGTGAACTAGGATGAAGGGAAAGTTCTCGTGCTCGCTAAAAAATGACTAACCCACTTCACGAAATAGCTCCAATACTTGTGATATCTTTCGAATGAAAGTGAGGTGAGTATTCTGGACTTTGGTGAGTTTGAGAAGGTTTACAAGGGTACGTATATAAGGGAAAGAGGCGTGCATGGTTCCAGTATGCATGTGGGTAATAAAAAATGTATGTGTGGTTGGCATAGTGACTAGTGGGAATTATTATGAGCATTCACATCAATCCTCAGTGTGCATAGTGAAGGTAACAACTATGCTGCTGTGTTTTCTGCTGACATGAAAAGGCCTTTGGGAAAAATATTGAGAAGACATCCGTGATACGAGGGTCGGTCAAGATTTTATACGAGACATAATGGGTGTCGACATGTTTACTTGCTATTCCACCTCGTGGCTCAGTCCAAGGTAATAAAAATTCATATAGTATCTTTGTTTAAGTGCTTAGTGATTCACAGAAACTAGTCGGCATCGATTACGAACTGGTTCGAATGTTTCGTGGAAAGTTGTCGAACTCGAATAAGTGACTTTGGCCAAATACTTTGGCACAACTTCGAGGGTCAAACGTTGAAGTTGGGGTTCGATGTTTGGCATATTAACATCTTGCTGGGTCGTGAATTAGGTGGTAAGAAGAAACGCATAGTTTGTTCGTGAAAGTATAAAGTTATCGAGGCCTAAAGTAGGGGTCGTGGGATTGGTTTTCAAGGAAAAGAAACAAAACAAAAAAAAAATCTTCACATATCGAAGTTGGGCTTGTTGTGGGCCGAAGGAAAAGAAAAAAAAATATACATAGCAGCTGAAATGTTGGATTTGGATTTGTTTGGTTTGGTTATGTTGTGTTATTTTAAATTTCCGGTGATTCGCGTGTGAGCTCGTTTCCAATTTTTGGTAGTTCCCGTGACAACTCAGTAAATATATAATTGTTTTAAAAATTAACATACCCTTGCGATAATAAATAGACATTTATTATTATAATATTTAGGTGAAAATTACCATTTGTCACATCCTCCCCAGCTTAGGATGAAAACCGTCCTCGGTTTTCACTTGGAGTTATCCGCTGAATTTGGGAAAAGGTGGGGGTATTTGCGTTTGATCTCGTCCTCGCGTTCCCACGTATATTCGGGACCTCTTCGAGAGTTCCAGCGAACCTTAACAATAGGTATGCGGCTTTGCTTCAGCCTTTTGATTTCCCGATCCATAATCTCGACAGGTTCCTCGATGAAATTTAGTCTCTCGTCTACCTGGATTTCTTCCAGTGGGATAGCAAGTGCTTCATCTGAGAGACACTTCTTCAGGTTGCTCACATGGAAAACATTATGCACAGAGCTGAGTTCTGGCGGTAGCTCAAGTTGCTAAGCTACCGGTTCGATTTTGGCGATGATTTTGAAGGGTCTGATGTAGCGAGGGTTTAGTTTTCCATGTTTTCCAAAACGAATTACGCCTTTTCATGGCGAGACCTTTAGCATGACGCGGTCATCAACTTGGAATTCAAGTGGTCTTCGTCTTTTGTCAGCATAACTTTTCTGTCGATCTCTAGCTGCTTGCAATCGACTCTTGATTTGTACTATCTTCTCGGTGGTCTCTCGTACTAGTTCGGGACCAGTAATTTGGCTTTCTCCGACTTCAGCCCAACATATAGGGGATCTGCACTTTCGACCATAGAGTGCTTCGTAGGGTGCAGCTTTGATGCTTGTATGATAGCTGTTATTGTAGGAGAATTCAGCTAGAGGTAGGTGTCTATCCCAACTGTTTCCAAAGTCTATCACACACGCTGGTAGCATATCTTCTAGAGTCTGGATGGTCCTTTCGCTTTGACCATCAGTTAGCGGATGATACACGGTACTCATATGGAGGTCGGAGCCCAATGCATCTTGTAATGATCTCCAGAAGTTTGACGTGAAGCGACTGTCTCGGTCGGAGATGATAGAAATTGGGACTCCATGACGTGCTATTATTTCTTTCACGTACAACCGTGCGAGTTTATCCATGCCTTCTTTTTCTCTGATCGGTAGAAAGTGAGCGGATTTTGTGAGACGATCAACGATCACCCAAATGGTGTCATAACCGCTAGGTGTCCTTGGTAGTTTTGTGATGAAATCCATGGTTATGCGTTCCCACTTCCATTCGGGAATCTCGGGTTGAGTCAATAAGCCCGATGGTCGCTGATGCTCAGCTTTGACCTTGGAGCATGTTAAGCATTGACTGACATATGTCGCAATGTCAGCTTTCATATTAGGCCACCAGTAGAGTTTCTTCAGGTCAAGGTACATTTTATCAGCTCCCGGGTGGATGGAATATTTAGATTTATGTGACTCAAGCATTATGAAGTCACGTATTCCTCCACATAGTGGGATCCAACTCCTGTTCTTGAAACATAATGTTCCATCAGCTCTCCTTACGAATCCGTTTTCACTTTCAGGCATCCCTTTTATTTTCTCATTAGGTATGTTTTCTTCCTTGAGTGCTTCGGCTTGAGCCTCGAGGATTCTAGCTGGGAGTGGTGAGATTATCGTCATACCCAATGATCGTACTCTCAAAGGTTTAGGCCGTTCTTTTCGACTAAGAGCATCGGCCACTACGTTTGCTTTGCCAGGGTGGTATCGAATTTCGCAGTCATAGTCACTGAGTAATTCTAACCAACGGCGTTGCCTCATGTTGAGCTCTTTTTGGTCGAGGATGTGTTGCAAACTTTTGTGGTCGGTGTAGACTACACACTTGGTGCCATAGAGGTAATGTCTCCAGATTCTGAGTGCAAACACTACTGACCCCAATTCCAAGTCGTGTGTAGTATAGTTCTTCTCGTGTGTTTTTAGTTGTCGAGAGGCATAAGCTATAACTTTTTCTCTCTGCATCAACACAGCTCCTAACCCTTTGTGTGAAGCGTCGCAATAGACCACGAAATCTTCACTGCCTTTTGGTAGGGCCAAGATAGGCGCGCTACATAACTTATCCTTAAGCAGTTGGAAGGCTCCTTCTGCCTTATCTCCCCAGTCGAACTTTACATTCTTTTGAGTCAACTTAGTCAAGGGCTTAGCTATCTTCGAGAATCCTTCGATAAACCTCCTGTAGTACCCTGCAAGTCCTAAGAATTGGCGTATTTCGGTAGGTGTTGTGGGTGTCGCCCAATCCTTAATCGATTCGATCTTTGCAGGATCCACATGAACGCCTTGACTATCAACCACATGTCCTAGAAATTGAACAGTTGGAATCCAAAATTCACACTTTGAGAATTTTGCGTACAACTTCTCTTCCTTTAGTAATTCTAGGATTAGCCGGAGATGTTCTTCATGTTCTTCTTTGCTCTTAGAGTATATCAGGATGTCGTCGATAAAGACGATCACGAACTTGTCCAGGTATGGCTTGCATACTCGATTCATAAGGTCCATGAATACTGCCGGTGCATTGGTTAAACCAAATGGCATGACCTGGAATTCGTAGTGTCCGTAACGGGTTCTGAATGCCGTTTTAGGGATATCTTCTTCCCTAACTCTAAGTTGGTGATACCCGGATCTTAAATCGATTTTGGAGTAAATACTCGAACCTTGAAGTTGGTCGAATAGATCATCGATTCGTGGGAGTGGATAGCAGTTTTTGATGGTTAGTTTGTTCAATTCGCGGTAATCAATGCACATCCTGAAAGATCCATCCTTCTTTTTGACAAAAAGAACTGGAGCTCCCCAAGGGGAAGAACTTGGTCTGATGAATCCTTTTTCCGCGAGTTCCGATAACTGGTTTGACAGTTCTTGCAATTCTGTTGGAGCTAATCGATAAGGTGCTCGTGCCACGGGTGCGGCACCTGGTATTAGATCGATTCGAAATTCGACCTGTCGGATTGGCGGGAGTCCAGGTAAGTCTTCAGGAAAGACTTCCGGATAATCTCTTACGATTGGAACGTCCTCTAGACGTTTTTCCTTCTGCTCTTTTTCTTCTCGGTCGGAAACTTGCGCTAGGAAAAGAAGGCATCCTTTGTTAAATCATTTCTGTACCTTAATGCAAGTGATAACGTTTAGTCTTGAGACGCTCTTTCGACCTTTCTTGTCTCCTTCAACATTTAGGATTTTGTCTCCATAAGGAAGTCGGACGATTTTCTCGTTACAGAGAATGGTGGCACGATGTTTTGCTAACCAATCCATGCCGATAATAACGTCAAAACTACCCAATTCTACTGGCATAAGGTCGATGTCGAATGGGTGTTTTAATAGATTTAGGGTACAGCCTCTTACAATAGTGTCTATCCTTTCTACATTTCCATTAGCTAACTCCACATTGTATACTTTGCCTAAAGGGGCCGGGGAAATATCAATTAGGGCACTAAATGTGGTTGAAACAAAACTCCTATCCGCCCCAGTGTCAAACAATATGGATGCGTAACGATTATTTAAGAGGAACGTACCCGTCACGACGTTTGGGTCCTCTTGGGCTTATATCTTGCCCACTGCATAGACCCTTCCGCGGGCCCCTCCGTCATTTCCACGATTCCCTTGTTGTGCAACAACCACTTGATTTCCCCCAGCAACTTGGTTCCTTGGCTCACGGCACTCATTCCTGTAGTGCCCCTTCTTCCCGCACCCAAAACATGTTACATTGGCCTTCGAGTTCTGCTCGGGTGCTGTCTGTGCAGTTGCGAGGGTTTTGGGTCTACAATCCCTGGCCATGTGCCCGATTTTCTGACAATTGTTGCATTTCACAGTGCATGGCCCGCTGTGGTGCAGTTTACAGCGATTGCAGAATGGGTGTTTCCCGGCATACCCCTTTTTCTCAACGGAACGCCCTTTCTTCTCGGTTGTTCCGGCCGCGTAGGCCTTAACAACATCCTGTCTCTTGTTTGGGTGGTTGTTGATTTTGGTTCGGGAGTGATCATCCCATTTCCTTTTGTTGGACCTCTCCATCTCAGCTGAATCTTCAATTACTTGGTCCATCAGCTTGTTGGCTACCTCCATTGTTTCGTGAAGGTCAGCAGCCTTATAAGCTGTAACATTCCCCTTTGTAGACGGAGGCAATCCGCCAATGTACCGCTCCAGTAGACGGGCCTCAGTTTGGACCATGTCCGGACAGAGTAAAGCAAGCTCCTGAAAACGCTGGTTGTAGGTGGCCATATCGGTACCTTGTACCTTGAGGTTCCAAAATTCAACTTCCAGCTTCTTCACCTCATTGCGAGGGCAGTATTTCCTAAGAACCATTTTCTTGAAGCTTTCCCATGACATTGCATAGGCAGTGTCGTAGCCAGCTGATTTTGAATAGTTGTTCCACCAGGTTAAGGCGGCATCCTGAAAGGTAAAGGACGCGTACTTAACCTTGTCCTCTTCAGCACAGCCACTAATTCGGAACACTGTTTCTAACTTCTCAATCCAACGAACTAGGACAACTACTCCTTCCGTACCACTAAACACTCCAGTCATTATCTTCTTGAAATCTGGGTAAGTACAACCTCGAGTATTGTTGTTAGTGGGTCTAGAGTTTCCACCATCGGTGGTTGAGTGATTGGCTGCAGCCAGTGATGCTGCCACTCTTTGTTCTACTAGTTCGTCGAGCAAGGCTCGATCAACGGTTGGGGTTGCTGCAGTTTCCTCAACTGGAGTTGGGTTTGCACGCGTAGCTCTTTTCGGGGGCATTTTGCTGTATCAGAAAGATGATGAAAATTGAGATTTCGAGGGTTTATTATCGCACAAGAGTATTATCATCGATAGAGCATATGAGCAAGATTAGACATAAAGGGGTTGACACATATGGTATAACAATTTGAACTTGACATAAATTAGATTCACTTGGGTTCGAATACATAGAGAGACGTTACAAGTACAGATATAAAAAGAAAACTACGAATGCCACTAACTGACAACTACTCAATTTAGTGGTGATACATTTCAACTACTAAAAGCTGAGGTCAGTTACGTCCAAGGCGTAGCTGTTCCAACTCTGCTGCCATCCGACTAACAGTAGCCGTCAATCGTGATACGCTCGACTCCAACTGTGCGATGTGTCTTTGCGCTGACCTGATCTCCATACGATCCTCCTGTTCTGACCTTATCACACCACCAACCACTGCCTCCATGTCATTAAACCTATACCAGGTAGCCCATTCTGTATCCCATACCCTGGATTTCTCTCTTCCTATGTCCCCTATTCTCTGCCTGATGCTGGCAAGTTCTCCCCCGACCTGATCATCCCGTCGCTCAATCCTCTCTATCTGATCAGTGTGAACATCTAATAAGTTCTCATGCGTTTCAAGCTGCAACAAGACTCCTGTGGCCACATCCACGTCTTCCTCCTCTATGGGTGAATTTGCGGGTGGAGGGGGAACTGGGTCCTCCGGAGATGGTGGCACAAACCATGGCGAGTGTGGGGGGCTATCAGCTTGCAGTGGAACACTAGGAACACACTCTATATCTTTCCATATTACTTCATCAGCACCTGGGGCTTCATTCTTAGTTGACGGTTCATCGTCTCCCTGTTCTGGTCCATCCATATCTCCTCCAATTATCTGAGCAGCCCTAGAACTCTGCCCAATATCAAAAGTACTCGGAATCTCTTCTCTAACCGCTTTTCCATGTCGCGGTTCTACAGGTAGGACTTGTTCAGGTGTAGGGTCTGGTACTTGCTCTTCCCCCAGGTTCTCTTCAGGTCTTTCCTCAGGTTCTTCCTCTGACTCTTCCTCAGGTTCCTCTTCCGGATCCTCTTCAGACTCTTCCACCGGCTCTTCTTCAGATTCTTCCTCAGGCTCTTCTTCATCCTCGGCTGTGTACGGGGTAGCGGGTCTTCTGAGCCTCTGACGGGGTGGAGAATGATCTGGGGATGATGTGGGTATAGGAAGCGCTGGAGTAGAGGTGCCTAAGTAGTCATCCAGGGTTCTCCTTTGAGGTGTCATATTCATATACCACCTTCGAACTCTCATACGGGCAACTCGACGAGCAAGATTTGTGTTAACATCAGTGGTAGGCTGAGTGGATGTCTAGTCCGTAGTGAGTGAAGGGAGTGCTGGTGTGGGAGCAGGTTCAGTGGGGTTGGAATCTGGTACATTGTAGCCGTGAAGCTCTTGCAAGTACAGATCGTCTGAGACTGGTGATTGTGGAGAGTTGTGTTGGGAAGTCATGGTCTGTGACAAAATGGCATATGTGTGTGTGAGTATATTAAAAATACTTGTGGTAATTAGTATAAGTATATATATAATACTTATAGTACATATAGCTGAGTAAAAATTAACCGATAGTACTAAGTAGCTAAAACAAGTAAACAGCAACAAGGCAGGCAGGCAAGTGGCGGTCATAGGGACTTGTTTTTGTAAAAAGTGGTTATAGTTTAGGTTTTATATGTACCTAGTTCTCTATAACCTGGCTCTGATACCAATCTGTAACACCCCCGAAATCTGGTATAGCGGAAACGTTCGGGTCATGGGGTGCTACTAAATTGATCATCATAACATGAGGTAATAAAGAACGGAATACATACTCCGTTTAATTTAACAAAATCAATAGTTTACAACATAGTTTGAATTCAGAAAACAAAGCCCATAACTTTAGTTGTCCCAGACAAAAACAAGTCATCTTTTACATTTCACAGTTATTCATAAAAATAGTCTATGACCATTGCCCTGCCGCAGCCTTGTCACGAACATTCAGCTTTAAACACCTGAGAAAAACATGCTAAAAGTCAGCAAAAAGCTGGTGAGTTCATGGGTTTAACAGTAAATTAAATAGTTGGACCATGAGTTTGGTATATGAACATCGCAACCCATGCGTGTCATATAAAAACATGTATAGTCTATTACGTAAGCACTAAGTTCATGCAACCGAAGCTATAACAGTGTGCATGCATCTAGAAGCATGTTAAATACTAGGGCCCGACAAGTGTTTATCCCAGACACTTGCGTTTCGACATGATATACGTTCGTTTGCCTATCCGGTCAACCCGAACGGGGACGTTACTCCCAATAGATCTATTTATAACATTCGCGCTTCCCAGCAGGAATTAACGGTTCATGAGTTGGGCATAAGGGACATAACAGGGCTTAGGCTAATCTACGTAATAGCATAGACAATATTTTGGTCCATAAAAGTTTTGCATGTTTCTCACCCCAGTTGTAAAACAAGTAAAAATAGGGGCCATGACTCACCTTGAGTTCTTAACAGTTGAGTTGTTAGTTTAATCGGGAGTTCGGAAACAGCTTCACACGCGACCTGGATAATAATAACGTTTGAGTATTCGACTTAACACGAATAATGATTGCGATAAGAAATCGTATAACGATTGGATTCGGTGATGTGAGTGTGATATACTTAAGTGTCGGGAGTTCAAAAATTATTATGATCAATAATAACATGTCGTCTCGGATCGGGTGGGACGAAACGTTGAGTTGGTTGGTTAAAATCATTATATATATAACTTGTCGTTAACTATTTGTGTAAAATTTTTAAATAATGCAAAATGTGAGGGTGAAATATGTAAAATGTGAATTGGAAGTGAATTGAGCTAAAGTTTCTGTATGGTCCTTAACTTTTGCTGTTTTTACATTTTACACCCTAACGGTATTTACGTTACGCCGTTAGTCCCTAGTTTATAAAAATTACATTTTTTTGTCCAAAATTAATCCGAATGACATTTTGGGTTTACCTTTTAATATAATTTCATTTTCCCTCCCTAATATTCTGTTTTGACAGTTTCAGGACCAGTTTTCACTAAGTTGGCAGAAATAGTCCCTCTAGGTGAAAACGTTTGCGTTTTTAGTCCAAAATATACAAATACGTGGGGAAAAATTCTAGCAAAATTTCCGAGGCTTCTTCTAGCTTATTTAAGCTTAAATCAACAATTAATTTGACCAGAATGTTAAAATTTGGTTTATTGGGCCCTTATCGAGCTACAATAAGGCCCGTTAAGAGTTTGAAGGCGAGGGCATGAAGATTTATTTTGGGCCTGGACTTGGGCTATTTTTATGATTCTAAAACTGTTTCATATGTGCCCAGTGGGCTTATGGATTGTTAATTCTTAATGGGCTTTAAGTAAGCCCAAACCGGATTACTTAAATAAATTTTCTGAAAATTTAATATAAGATCTAGCGAGGGCAGTTTAAAAGGGGCGATTTTTAAGTGACGGGTTGGAAGTATTTTTGAGAAGTCAAAACACGAAAAGTGTAGTATCTCAGGCTTTCTTTCAGGTGATGTAATAATACTTGGGTGGTACGTATGAAAATTCGAAGATATGACGCAAGTTTATGGCCTAGTCGCTAGTTTTGAAACTGAAAAACCATAAAATTATTCTAAGTGTTGAGGACCAGTTTTGTGGCTAAAAGATTTAGCGTTTTTACTAGCTTTTTAGAGCTTTTCATGAAAAATCCAAAGCACGAAAATTAAAGCTAGCTATATGGGGATTCGAACTGAACTAAAATACATGTGGGTCGTGCTTACCATTTCAAAAATATAGGTTCATATATAGGGCGAGTTGAGCTGTTTTCTGAGGGCAAAAGGGTTAAAAAGATTCTAAGTCCTTTAGGTTTGGTGTTTTATACGTGAAACGTAAGAATAAAATGGGTCTCATTTGTGAATGTGTCGAATGCATGGTTGCGGCGTGAGTGAGTTTATGCGATCCTTGGCATTTCAAGGATGAGGTGGGGCAAAGTTTGGACCTTGGGACAAAGTTGTGTACGTAAAATAAATAGGTGACATACACATTCGAACACACATATATATACGAACTGAAAATAATAACATACGAACTGAAATGAATTCGAAATGAGTTTCAGGAGACTTACGACACCTCTAGGGTGGGTAGAACTCGAGTGGGAGTGAACTAGGATGAAGGGAAAGTTCTCGTGCTCGCTAAAAAATGACTAACCCACTTCACGAAATAGCTCCAATACTTGTGATATCTTTCGAATGAAAGTGAGGTCAGTATTCTGGACTTCGGTGAGTTTGAAAAGGTTTACAAGGGTACGTATATAAGGGAAAGAGGCGTGCATGGTTCCAGTATGCATGTGGGTAATAAAAAATGTATGTGTGGTTGGCATAGTGACTAGTGGGAATTATTATGAGCATTCACATCAATCCTCAGTGTGCATAGTGAAGGTAACAACTATGCTGCTGTGTTTTCTGCTGACATGAAAAGGCCTTTGGGAAAAATATTGAGAAGACATCCGTGATACGAGGGTCGGTCAAGATTTTATACGAGACATAATGGGTGTCGACATGTTTACTTGCTATTCCACCTCGTGGCTCAGTCCAAGGTAATAAAAATTCATATAGTATCTTTGTTTAAGTGCTTAGTGATTCACAGAAACTAGTCGGCATCGATTACGAACTGGTTCGAATGTTTCGTGGAAAGTTGTCGAACTCGAATAAGTGACTTTGGCCAAATACTTTGGCACAACTTCGAGGGTCAAACGTTGGAGTTGGGGTTCGATGTTTGGCATATTAACATCTTGTTGGGTCGTGAATTAGGTGGTAAGAAGAAACGCATAGTTTGTTCGTGAAAGTAGAAAGTTATCGAGGCCTAAAGTAGGGGTCGTGGGATTGGTTTTCAAGGAAAAGAAACAAAACAAAAAAAAAATCTTCACGTATCGAAGTTGGGCTTGTTGTGGGCCGAAGGAAAAGAAAAAAAAAATATACATAGCAGCTGAAATGTTGGATTTGGATTTGTTTGGTTTGGTTATGTTGTGTTATTTTAAATTTCTGGTGATTCGCGTGTGAGCTCGTTTCCAATTTTTGGTAGTTCCCGTGACAACTCAGTAAATATATAATTGTTTTAAAAATTAACATACCCTTGCGATAATAAATAGACATTTATTATCATAATATTTAGGTGAAAATTACCATTTGTCACAATGGTAGCTGTTGATGGAGCTGGCTTTGACTGGAGCTTCATGGAATAAGAGGAGGAACAAGCCAACTTTGGATTGATGGCCTTCTCAGACTCAGAGGTACATGAGGTTAAAAAGTGTTAAAATTCTTGTCCTTCTTTGAAAGATTATGAGTTACTTAAGAAACAATATGATGATCTTAGAGTAGAATTTAATCAAGTAAATTTTAGTCTTTCAAATCATAAAAAAGGACTAGCTGTTTTAGAAG
Organism: Artemisia tridentata subsp. tridentata; assembly: GCA_021014915.2. Lineage (NCBI taxonomy): Eukaryota > Viridiplantae > Streptophyta > Magnoliopsida > Asterales > Asteraceae > Artemisia > Artemisia tridentata. Next base: position 257,348,997 of record CP139505.1, read on the forward strand.
AACAACTTACTTTTTATAGACAGAATGAAACTACTTTTACAGATGAGATAGCTGTCTTAAAAAGGGATTTGCAACTTAGAGATGATAAGATGAGTGGGCTTGTATATGAACTAGAAAAGCTTAAGAAAGAAAAAGAAAACATATAGTTAAGTGTTGACACTCTTGAATATACATCAAAAGGAGTTCAGAAAATAATAGAGAGTCAACTGGTAAATAAAGCTACATCTGGTTTAGGATATAAGTCAGTTGCACCCCCCATTAGAGGAATGTTTATACCTCCAGGAATTGACTTAGCTCATACAGGCTTAGAGGAGTTTAAGGATATTGAGTTTCCTGGTTATGGTCCCAAAACCAAAGAAAGTCCTACTAAATTTGTCAAGGCTGAGGATTCCTTTAAGAGTGCAAGTGATGCTTCACTCTCTGAGGATAAGGTGTCCTCTCCTAGGGACTCAGATGCTCCAACCATTGAGGATTGGACTTCTGATGATGAAAAGGATGATCAGGTTAAGGCTCATAAAGTTGTGTCTAAGAATGAGTCTGAGGTTAAAAATGCTCCTAAAGTGGTTAAAAATGAGAATATAAAACCATTTAGGAAAGCTGTTAAGTATGTTGAGATGTATAGGTCTACACATAGATCTTCAGTTCCTTGGGGCAATCAGAGGAACTGGAATAATTTAAAATCTCAACAGCTTGGTGATAAGTTTGTTATGCAAAATAAAGTTTGTTTTGTGTGTGGTAAATTTGATCATCTGGCTGCATATTGTGACTCAAATCCATGGAAAAAGAGGGATTTTGGGGTTTCAAGGGTGTTTGGGAATACCAATGCTATAGGGTGAACCGAAATAGTCCTACTAGATTGACTCACCCTAATGTAAAAATGACACCCAGAGCAGTCATGTTAAAGTCTGGAATCAAATCAGTTTCTACTGCTAGACCAAACAAAAGTGTTAATAAAAAACAAACTGTTTCATGTGCAAAACCATTTTAAAATCATGCACAAACAGTTAACAGACCCTTTTACCAGAAAACAGCTTTGAATAATCAAAAATGGGTGCCTAAAGTCAAACATGTTAAGCCAACAGTTTCTACTGCTAGGCAAACAGTTTCTACTGCTAGGCAAATGAATGATGTTAAGGGTCAATGGGGCAATGATGTGAAGGCCTCAGCACGTTGGGTATGGAAACCTACTAAACCCAATGGTGCATCAATGACTTTCAATAAATATTCTTATATTGATGCACGAGGCAGATCCAAGTCAGTGATGACTTGGGTCCCTAAAAGGAACTAATTCCTTTATTTTGTGTGCAGGAACATCCCAAAGAAAATGGAGAAGACAGAGGATCCTCAGATAGTGGATGTTCAAGGCACATGACTGGTAACATGTCATACCTTTCAGATTTCATAGCTCTGGATGGAGGACCTGTTATCTTTGGAGGAGGTGTTGGTGGTAGGATTACCGGTAAAGGTGTTATTAAAACTGGTAATCTTGACTTTAAAAATGTGTATTTTGTACCAGAGCTTAAGTATAACCTTTTCAGTGTATCACAAATTTGTGATAAAAAGAACAAGGTTCTTTTCACTGATACTGACTGTCTTATTCTTTCTCCTGATTTTAAGCTACCTGATGAAAATCAAGTGTTGCTTAAAATCCCCAGAAAGGGTAACACATACAGTGTTGAGATGAATAAACTTGTTCCTAAATAAGGTCTTACTTGTCTTGTTGCAAAAGCCACATTAGATGAATCAATGTAGTAGCACAGGAGGCTTGGTCATGTGAATTTCAAAACCATTAATAAGCCTGCTAAAAATGGTTTGGTAAGAGGTTTACCTAAAAAGATTTTTCAAAATGATCAAACCTGTGTTTCTTGCCTTAAGGGTGTGTTTGGTAGCGAGATATGGGGCCAAAGAAATGGAAATGACATCATATCTCGTGTTTGGTTTAGCAGAGAAATAAAAAGGTGGAGAATTGGAGAGAATTGATAGAGAATTGGTAGTGTAATTATTAAAGTTTCATTTCCTCACTTTTTGTTGGGAAATTGGAGAAATGAGATTATTTTGTAAGGCTATACGCAGTGGGTCTGAATCGATCGATCGTGTGGATCGATCGATCGATATAGGTGATCGATATTGCCACTGTGAACCAATATCTTCACATCGATCGCCGGTGGATGAAAATGAAGATCGATCGGTTGAACGATCGATATTCAACACATCAAACACAAATATTCCCACTTTTAAAAAAGAAAAGTTACCATTTGGAAGCAAGTTTTTCAATATTAATACAAACCTTGTGATTGTGATCTTGTGAAAGGAAGAAGATGCTGGAACTTTTGTGATGGTTTAGTTGACGGTGGGTGATGAAGAAAAACAAGGAAGAAGATGCTGGAACTTTTGTGAAGAAAAACAAGGAAGAAGATGCTGGAACTTTAGTTGACGGTGGTTTAGTTGACGCAGTTGGTATCTTAGGATATATGAAGTAGAGAATAATGTTTTTTTTTTTTTTTTTTTAAATAAAATAAAAGAAGATGATGCAATATGGGTTGTCACTGTGATGAGAGAGATGAATATAGGTTGAGGAGAGAGAAAGCTGAGGTGGCAGCCGGAAAGATGATGCAATATAGGTTGCGACTGTGAGTAGCCTAAGGTTTTTTTTTTCTTTTTTTTTTTTTTTTTTTTTTTTTTTTTCATGATGTGCATTTTAGTTGCAAACCGATTTACGTAAATGTATTTTTTATAAAAAAAATTAATAATTTTTTTAAAATAAATTTTTTATAAAATAAGTTTTTAAATAATTTTTTTAAATAATTTTATAAAAAAATAAATTTTTAAAAAATAAATTTTTAAAAAATAAATTTTTTTAAATAATTTTATAAAAAATAAATTTTTAAAATAGATTTTTTATAAAATAAGTTTTTAAAAAAAAATTAAAATTAATTTTTTATAAAAAAATAATTTAAAAAAATATATTTTTTTAAAATATATTTTTTATAGAATTGTTATTTAGAAAAAATAAATTTTTTTAAATAATTTTTTTAATTAATTTTATAAAAAATAAATTAAAAAATATTTTTTTTTTAAAAAAAATAAGTTTTTTTTAAAAAAAAATAAAAAAAAAATATTTTTTTTAAATATATATTTTTTAGAATTGTTATTTAGAAAAAATATTTTTTTTTTTAAATCAACAAACAAAAGTTCTAATTCTTTCAATAAAATGTTTTTTTTTTTTTTTTTTTTTTTTTTTTTTTTTTTTGCCAATTCTCGAGTTTATTTCTCATGTTACCAAACACTAGAATTGACTTTAAATTTCTCTACCCATTTCTATTCTCTGAATTCTATTCTCTACTTCATTTCTAATCTCTAAAATTCTCTTTACCAAACGTGCCCAGAGCTTCTTGTAAGCCAAAGGTTCATAACTCTAATACTCAATCTTTGTACATGCTTCATATGGACCTGTTTGGTCCTACTTCAGTGAGTAGCTTGAATCATAAAAGATACTGTCTTGTTATCATTGATGATTATAGCAGGTTTACATGGGTTTACTTTTTGAGAACTAAGAATGAAACTAGTGAGATCCTTAAGGCCTTTATACTGAGGTAGAAAACCTAGCTGATAAGAAGGTAAAAATAATCAGATGTGATAATGGGACAGAGTTTAAAAACAGGGTTATGGATGAGTTTTGCAAAGAAAATGGTATTAAAAGAGAATTCAGTGTAGCTAGAACCCCACAGCAAAATATGTTGATTTGGAATTTCAAGTGTGAGATCTTATCACACAACAAATGGTTATTGGTTCAACATGTCTAACCCACATCAAGAACCAACTAGTCCAGATCAAACAGTTTCTGGTAAAGACTAATCAAATCCGTTTATGGTTGACAGTTTACCAAAAACTATATGGTAATCAACTCACCATATCTTAAAGTGAAGAGTTGGCTAGTCCAAAGCAAACGGCTATTGGTAAAGACACATCAAATCCATTGATAGCTTATAGTTTGCTAAAAACTATAAGTGGGCAAAAATGTTTTAAATGTTTAGTTTATACTGCCCTTTGAAATTTTTTGATAAACAGTTTGTACTGATGGTTAAAATTTGGTTTCACACTGGGTTTATGCTCTATGATTCACCTCTCCCAGGAGGTAACACACCTGAAAGTGATGAGAGCAGTTTGACACTAAAAGGAATTGATGGAAACTTGTACAAATTGTCTGATAACATTGGATGCTAAGCTCTAAGTTCTTCCCAGAGTTCAAGTTCAGAGTTACAAATTTCAAGTTCAAGTTCCAATGATGGTGAGAATTCTTCCAAACAGGGGAGGATGATCGATTACTTGAAGATCGTTTATAGCCCAGATTTGTAGATAAGTATGAAACTCAGGGGAGGAAAACATAGTTTCTTGTTTCTTGATGAAGAATTTGCTCAAAGTTATGATTTAAAAGTAAGTATTGATACCGATGAAGTTAAGTACTTGCTGTTATGGTTTCTTGAAAGCTTAGATGAGAAGAAAATACTGAAGTGATTCAAGACCGAAGATAAGTGTTTGAAAGAATCCCTCCCCCCCATCAACAAGTCAGTGTTTAATTCAAAGAAACTTTCTGATTTGCAGAGAAATCATAAGTTTAGGGGAGGATTGTTGGGAATTAAACCAACAGTTCACACTGCTAGAGTTAAAGTTACAACGGCTGAAGAATACAACAGCAGTACTAAGTCAGTTAGTACTGCTAGTACAGATGGTTAGTACTAGTTATAAGATCAAGACAGAAATGTGTGTGGATAAATATAGAATAGATATGATGTATATCTTATTATTATAAATTGATACGTATAATAGTTTACTTGTAAAGGACTCTTTGTTCTATAAAAGGAGGTCCTAGGTTATGTTTTACGTACACATTATTCATAGAGCTTCAAGGTTTTTGTAACCCTAGTGATATTCCAAGGTCACTCGTATTGATAATAATATTGAAGCTAGTTGTTCATTTACATTGTGTTCATACTGTTCCAATACACACAAATCTTCTAAGTGCTTGGTAGTAAATTCTGCGTGCTACTTTGCATATACTCAAAGTATCTTCAACACAATTCGTGTGTTTAGATCCTCTCAATGATATTCTAAATCAATTGAAAGGTGTCGATTTTCTTGTAGAAAATGTTGATAAGGGTCCTTGGAAAAAGAAAAGCATTTTATTTAAGTTACCTTATTGGAAAGACTTGTTGTTGCGTCACAATCTTGATGTGATGCACATTGAAAAGAATGTATGTAATAATATTGTCGGGACTTTACTTGGTCAAGTGGGGAAGTCAAAAGATAACTTGAAAGCGCATCTAGACTTGGAAAAATGAGGTATACGAGAAGAACTTCATCCAAAGTTAGAAGGGTGGCTAGCTGTTCGACTTATTAATGTTGAAGATGCATTTAACATGCAATGTGATAATGATGATAACATTCTTGCTTCATCTTCTTACACACTCGACATACCAAACCTAAATAGGATCGGAGTTGATGCTGATGAAGTAGTGGATGGTACACTCGTTATCGAATCTGAGGAGGAGGTTGACGAAGATGAAGATGAAGTGGATTAAATTACTTTTACTAATTAAGTAGTTATTTCTGAGGGAAACATAGTGCCTTATTTTTTTAATTTTGGTGTATCGACATGTTTAATTAGTTGTTCAGGTTATGTAATGCTTAGTCGTCTCAGTATAGAGCGTACTAACTTTATGTACTTTCTTTTGACTTTTCTTTACTAATTAAGTTATCTGTTTTGATGGTTCTTACTTCAATTATATGTTTTGGTTGGTTTCACCACAGTTCAATCTCCTAAGTTTCACCACAGTTCAGTCTCCTCCTGAGTGGGCTGTTTGAGTTTGCTGGTTAAAACTGCTTATCTGATAACTAAGTATGACATAAGCAATTCTGAGAGATTAGTTTGTGAATTCACACAACAAGTGAACATTTTTGAGGTGTTTGGATTACTTAAATATTCTATGTCTATTCTTGCAGATCTAAAGGAGCTCGATTTAACTGGAAATCTGCTTTCTGAGTTGCAGGTATGCTTCTTTCGCTTACACATTTACAATGCCATAGTTGTTGGGATGCATTGTGGTTTTAGTATATGTGATAGTAACCCCATAGGTTCATTAACCATTGACTAAGATGTTGTAAGTGATGATGTCTTGCACACAAGTATAGCACCTGACATAACTGTTGTTAGGACTTTAGTAGCTCTATCTATATACTCGATCTTTACTAGTCCTCTGATTCACTTTATGCAAGAACTTGAGTCAAGAATCTAATGTATATAGCCCGTAAGAATGGCCCGACTGCAATACCAATAGACCCTGTTCCATCAATGATTGTTGTTACTGTTACAAGTGCTCGAGAGTTGCCTTTAAGGGACCGATGGGTCCCAAGGTCAACTGAGATAACTGTTATTATAAGAGCATAGGGTCCATTGAGAATCATGTCGGTAATTAGCATGAGGATGATGTTTATAGTCATTAATGTGTGCCCATAGTTTCTATAGAAGTACAGGGAAGGTATAGCACAGTACATGAAGCTTGCTGCTATGATGGCTCGAGCATTTAGCCGATCGAAAATGTGACCCGCTAGGATTCCTTCCACTGCACCCCCTATGTCAAATAACGTAGAAAGATTTCCAGCAGCCTCATCAGATAAGTATTCACCATATATGGCTGCAAAGAAACATAGAAATTCAGCACTAGTTTAATACACGACTTATTAATCAAATATAGCAACTCTTTTTACATCTGGAATCTGTTCCTGTTGTTAAATTCACACAAAAACCTCTTTGCCTTGTAGTAATCTGGATTTACGATTTTCTGTATTCCACCTAGCTTCTGGTCTGCTTACTTGTGCAGTTGTTTCGGTATATGTATGAATTTTACCTTTTTATTTTTCTTATGCTCCTGTTTAGCCAAATTCATCATTCTGATAGTCTTCTTCCGAACCATGTTAGCATAGTCAGATGATAAAAACAAATGTGTGTGAATCATTTATCTTTTTGCACAATGGGCATAGTAGTCCTATCTGTTTTCCCCATGTACTGATCTTGGATTAGTGTGAAAATAGTACCTGAACCAAAGTAATTAACTATTGCAGCTTCCTTAACAAAACAGATGCTGGTATCGATTTACAAAATAGATAATAGACAGTATTGAGACCCTGTATCAAATTTTAAGGCTGTTCTTTTCTTGTTTTGGGCAACTGTTGTGGTGAACACAAATGTTAAGTGATATGATATGTTGTTGATTGAGAATTAATTTCATTATCAATTTTGGTAATTCATGCTCTGTGTATTAGTTTAAAGATGTGGTTAAGTTATTGATTGCATCTTCGGTTGTGTGACATACACGAATAAGGGGATTTTCTTCGCTTGTGTGATATACACTTATAAAGAATAGTTCACTTTGTGCTTATTGAAGATTAATAATGGATGCACAACAAGGTATATCCCATGTTGAATTTGGTTTGCTCAATTTGATATGACAGTAGAGTCTTAGAAGTTTTTTATTAAGCGTTTCTTATATACAAATAACTGATTGGCATTATTTTCATAAATAATGAGTGAAATTATAAGTCCACCAAAACGGGTTCGTGGTCACACTAGAAAACAAGCTATATCGGATTATGAACCTGATGAAAGGTTAACTGTTACTTCTGATGCTGGATAACCTGTTGGTAAAGAGGCAAAGGAGCTAACTAGCTTTCTTGGAACAGTTGCGAAAATGTCTCAACATATCGATATAAGTATCAAAGATTGGAGGAAAGTATCAGAAGAAAAGAAAGATGATTTATGGAGCATCGTGAAGGTAAATTTGATATAATATTTGTACAAAGATATTATTTAATTTATAAATATTCATGATTTATATATCACTAATATGTTGGCTAAATATTGAATTGTAGGAGAAATTTGAATTTGCTCCTGTTGAAACAGAAGAAATCAAATTGTGGGTCATGTCGGACATAGGACGAAAATGGAAGACATGGAAATATGAGCTAAAAAAAAGTTCATTTGATTCAGGCTTAACCATTGATGAAATTGTAGCTACTCAAACTGATTCTAGAGTGGAGAAACAGGACTTCAGGAAGCTAGTGACTTGATGGTTTTGTGAAGATACTCAGGTAATCGAATTCTTTTAATGCATTGACTAATCAGTTTTAAATGTTTGTACAAGTATTCTGAGTGCGTTATAATTCATATAAGTATTCTGGTGTGTAATAAAAGTTAATTGGCAGGCTATTAGTGAGAAGAAGAAGGAGATCCGTTCCAAGTCCATTGAGCCTCACGTGTTGGGGACCAAATCTTTCGCCAGGCTAGCTCATGAAGAGGTGATGCTATTTTTTTTCTGTTTTAATATTATATATAGTAATTGCATTGAATTTGTTAAATGACGAATCATACGCATGATATTGCAGAAAAAGAAAACAGGTGTTCAACCAACACGTGGAAATCTATACATCATTAGTTGCATGAAAAAAGATGGAAGCATTGTCAATGAAACTGCTGCAAAAGTTATTGTATATATATCTAAGTCTTTTTCTTTCGACATATTTGTGTTAGTATTTTTATGTATTAAATTTTAACTTGAAAACCACATTTAGGGTGTGCCTGGTAAGTATAGGGGAAAAGGAAAGGGAAAGGGAAAGGGTAAGGGAATGCAAAGGAATGGGTGATGGTGGGTAATCATTACCTTAACCCCCCCCCCAATTTACTCTATAATGGTTGATTACCCAGTACTGGGTAATCATTAAATTACTTAGGATGAACCAAGCATCATTAATCATTACCATTGTCATTACCCACCCCCCTTTACCCCCAACCAAGCACCCCCTGAGAAAAAAATACAAGTAATCGCCAATGATACCAGTACAAGCAAAAGTAATACAAACACAGGGATTGGGATTGTTGATTGGAGCAATGATGACTTTGCTAGAGTCAAAGGAAAAGAAAAACGAGATTATACACGATGCGTAGGGCCAAATATCAGATTGCCTAGGTCCAAAAGATCTCGTGTTTCTCAAGTGCCAATGTTAAAGGCTCGAATCAACGAACTTGAAGTCGAAATGAAGGATTTGAAAGAAAGGCAAGACATTGAAATGAAAGAAATGAAGGAAAACCAATCGGCTATTTTACAATTTATGGCAGAGTATAAAAATCATAATTCAGATAAGAATTTTTCAAATGTGTTGAATACTACAAACAAAGAGGTAATCATAAAGGAATTCGATATATTTATTAATGTTTGAACATATAATTTCATGTTTCAATGATAAATAATTGCAGGTTGCTAATGATTCTAGTAGCGTTCATAATCATGGTCCTTATGGAAACTCAACATCAACTCGTGCAAGTCAAAATAAAAAATCCGGTACTTACTTATTTTAACTAATTAGTTATCATATTGTTTGCATTATTGACATATTATGCGCCATTGACATAAAAAAATAATTGCACTTTCTTACTCAACAGCTAAAGCTGTTACTCATCTTAGCTCAGCTGAAATCCAGCTTCGAATAAAGTTTTTGGAGGAGGACATGCAAGTTTCTAATTTCAAAACAAATCATTTATTTTCACAAGTTAAGGGCTAATATAGATCATTTTTTGTAGTGAGTTGATGAAACTTCATCAACAGTTTGTTATGAGCGGTCTAATGTCGGAGAATGAGTTTTGGTGTATTAGGAAGGTAAAACAGTGAGTGGGCTATTGTCACCAGGTATGTTTATAATTAGTTTGAATGGGTCATAAATCCATTTAACATTCAGCATTCTAAGATCTGATTCATAGTTGTTAAGGTGTTTGGGATTGCTTATACTCTGCTATAGAATAATTACTTCAAGAAGTCGTGTTTTGGTTTGCTTAATCGGATGAAATAATAACTTGTTTGAATGTTTTTATTAAATTTATTCATTGAAGGTTTAAGGTCAAATATGCCAATTAAGCACTTTGAAATAAGCAGCCCCCTTCTTGTTTGTTAGAAACTGCTTTTATTTTATTTGAGCATAATTAGAAGCTGCTTATATTATGACAAAATAAGCAAAAAAAAGTAATTTAGCGTTTGGCTGGCAGGTAATGTAATTGTATGCCCTTGTTGTACTACAAGTATTGATTAATTTAGGGTTGTTTTTTTGTTTATATAATAGACTTTTCTATCAAATAAGGAGATGAATAGCTATAACTTTATTCTAGATCTGTTTGATGAAACCTCTAGGGAGTAGCCTAGTAGTTGAGGGCTTGTGATTTTCTAGTCGAGACCCACCCCTCTGGCGTGTAGGTTATCTGGTTCCGTAGGAGAGGACTATGCAGCAAAATAGTCACGTTCCTGTGGGTCTATAGTCGCATTGATTGGGGATCGTTACGGGATCACAGTTGGCTTAGTACCCAAAACTCTGTTCGGGATCAGAGTTGGCTCAGTACCCAAATCTGTCCAATATGTTACTTGATATTCTCCAATTGAAATGTTTTTCATCTCAAGCTGCTTTAGACTAAGTTTCTGTTAGAATAACTTGCAAACTCGCTGAATGGATGCCCATATGCTCAATATATCCTTCTAATTGACCATCTGCCCTTAGAGTGAATCAGCTTGCTTTTATATCTGATTAGATGTTTTTGCAGATGAGCTACATTTGTTTATACAGTAATCCCAAACAACCCATTTGATAAAAATACAACATTATATGTTATATTTACGAATGTATTTTATGTTATTTAATTGCTAAATAGTTTTGTTTCTATCTCCTGCATTGCAGCTTGTTTTGTTAATGTTACTATCTCACTGGTGACTTTTTAAGCTCACTATGAGTTTTACTGTTTTTGTGATTGTGTGATTGGTGCAGACATTGAAGGGACTCAAGAGAGAGGATGTTTAGCTACTTAGGAAATTTGGAATTCAGTTTAAGGGGGGCTTTGAAAATACAGAACCTGCTGGGACAAGACAAGTATAAATTAGTTTGAATGGGTTAGTTTAGCATAAACAATTAGCTTAGTACGGGTCAGTTTTTAAACAATTACAGGTTTATACTAAAAGCGACCCATATCATGTTATTAGTTTTAATGGGTCAGTTTAGTACGGGTCAGTTTTAATCAAACGTCACAATAATCAGGTCCAAGATAAAAATCAAATTCTGGAACTTTATGTTTAAAGTCATAATTCCCATACATAAACCTGTAATTGTTCTTTATGTCATATTTGTTTGTTTTAATCGATATGAAGTTGGTTAATACTTTTCATTTTTTTTAATGTAACAGTTTGAGGAGTAAGACGAGGACAGTCGCCAGATGAGTCATGTCACGTGCAAATCTGAAGATATTCATTTCCTATAAATCATAACCAGCAACAGATTTGTTTGTTCAAACATGAGATTTTTCTATGTATTGATATTGTAGTATTTCTATTTTAAATCCGATTACGATTACGACCTATATGTTGAGGAATGAGATTATTGTGTTTAGAACCTGGAAAACCCAATTCTGGAAAATATTTCTGTTTTGAATATGATTATGATATAATATGGTATTTGGAAAATATTTCTGTTTTGAAAATATTTCAGGAAAACCCAATTCTGGAAAATATTTCTGTTTTGAAAATATTTCTATTTTGTACCATTTGGGGATACAAAAAGTGTATTATTTATGAATTTGCTTTACTCACTGATCATTTAGTCACTAAAAGTGAACCTTTGCTCACTGTTAGTTGTAAAAGAAAGTGGCTAAAACACTTTAAATAGGCTTCAGTGTAAAAGGAATTGACACCCTTTGCCTACTAAAAGAGAATAGTCACTAAAAATTTGACCCTTTTGCTTACTAAATGTTGTGTAAGGATAGACTTCTAGTGATGGCTTCAGTAGTTACTGTTTTCATTTTAGTGGGATTTGACAAAATAGCTTTTAGTAACTCTTTTCTTATCTTTTGTTCACACTTGATTTAGTGAGCAAATGTCACAAATTTTGTAGTGGCATTAAGAGTTTTGAATTGGGTGTGGTTCAAACCTAAGAAGATAGAAAAGTTTCTAAGAAACCAAGGACTAAAGGGAAGCTCTTTTAGGTTCTTGTATGGTGACACGAAACATTTGGGAAATATGCTAAAAGAAGCCAAATCGAAACCCATAGGCCTAACTAATGATATTGTTCCCCGAGTCTCGCCCTTCTACCATCAATCCCTCACTGTCCATGGTATACGTTTTGTCTTTGTTTTTATATTGAATTTGTGGAAGTTAAAGTATACTATGATTTTCAGCTTGTTACTTTTTGTTTATCCCTTCCTGAGTAGTGTGTTAGATTATGACAACTTACTTATCATTTTTATCCTTATAAGTACAGGGACTGATTATGTTATTTCTCATATCTGCTTTGTAGCTTTGTCAAGAGTTGTGCTAAGGTTTTCAAAGATAGAAGTGCAAGGGCTGATGTTGATCAAGGCTAAAGACTTGAGTCTATATAAAGAGAATACGGGCACTGTTCATCATTAATCAAACCCTAGAAAAGTTTATCATGCTCTCTCTCTTTGATAATCACTAATCACTGAGTTCTTGTATTATAATTGTTTCACTATTCTGGTGAACAAGATTGTTTGTTGTTATTGATCAATAAAAGAAGTGTTATTGTTAGTATTATTCTGGTTATACTTTTCTACATGGTATCAGATCTATGTTGCTCTGATTACTACTGTTGTGGGTGTTTGTTCGATTGCTACGGTGGTTCTACGGTGGTTCTTTCTTGATTGAGTTAGGGTTTCATCTATTAAGGTTTCATCGATTCTTAATTTGATCGATCTGGTGTATCTGAAATGGTTAGGGTTTCGATTCATTGGGATTATCGATCAGATCTGGTTTATTTGTGGTTGGATTGTGCTCAATTTGTCGGGTTTGATTTGGATCTGAAATTAGGGTTTTATCTCAAACCCTAATTTTTGGAGATTTTCTGTCCTTCTTCTTTCGCTGCTTTTATATCACTGTATTGTTCTCTTTCCAACCTGATCTTGGTAGAATCAGGACTACTTTGTGTGTTTGATTTTTTTTCTTGTTGGTTCTTTTCACTTTTCCTAAAGTTTTAAGAATTTTATATGGCTGGTGGTGATGATGCTTCCTCCTCTGGAGGAAGTGGTACTGCTAGTGCAGCTAGTAAACTGATTTTTGGTGATGAACTTTTTCTTCATCCTAATGATACTAATGGCATTCTGTAGGATCGAGTACTTCGAGCTTGATTGAGCTTGGTATAAACAAGAACCTCTGTATGCTATACAAGCGTTTATGCGGAAACTAAACAGCAAGTATAATAAAGAAGAAAACTCTAAACGACAATGATCCTCTATGGATCAAACTATGAACTAGGAATTGTGATATTGAATTTTAAAAAAAACGTTAAAGGTGTGTATAAACTCATAGACGGGTTTATCTTTTATACTAACAAGATGACCTAACCCTAACCCGTTCTACAAGAAAACATGTGAAGAGATAAACAACAATCTCTTCTAAAAATAAATCTTAACAAACATTCTAAATATACGGATAACAAATAATACTATCCGCAGCAACAACACTATCGGCAGAAACAAGATAACACTGTCGGCAGCAACGAGCTTTCAGCAGGAACCAAAGCTATCGGCAGGAACCAGCTTAACACTATCGGCAGCAACAATGAAACACTTATTTCCCAGAGATCCTAACAATCCTCCCCTAATCTTGAGGTTGACTAGGTTAACCTGCAAGATTCCAATGTAATAGAGCTTTGAACTTCTCAGGCTTGAGGACTGCGACTTAGCAGCAACAATAAGTAGTAACCAGCAGCAACATCCATAACTTGCAAGATTCCAACCTCTATAGCATCCAGCAGCAACTTCAATAGTTCAGCAGGAATAGGAAATCTTCTTCAAAACATGTATACTGGTCACCATTACTTTCACTTGAACTTGGCTGCTACTATGACAACATGTACATCAAATCACTTAAGTTGCATACTATTCTCATCACATCCAGGTGTGTTAACTCCTGTGAGAGGTGAATCATTGAAAATTAATGGATTTGATGTCTCTTTACCAATAGCCATCACTACTGGAGTAGCCAATGTTTAGGTGTGTTAGACCATGGTACATTGATAACCATCTGATTTATTAGCAAATCAGCAACTATAAACGGATTTGACTTGTCTTTACCTGTAGCCGTTTGCTCAGGACTAGTCAATTCTTAGGTTACAGCAAACCTTGGTGAATTGAATACCAAATATGGATACCAAGTGTCTTTACCACAAACCATACTTTTGTGGACTAGCCAATTCTTTGGATCCCATAAAGGGTTACATCCATGGTGAATTGAGAACCATTTTCAACTCTCAGAAATGAATCATGGGTGAGTTGAAGGACCCTATAGCTTTGAGCAAGCTATTACAGCTATCAACGGATTTGATTATCACACCAGAGCCGTACCCTCATGGTGAGCCAACTCTTTCTTGTCTGCAAGACATGGTGAGTTGAGCACCATTTATTGTGCAGGTGTAAACACCAACACTGTACCTGCAAGGTGTTGCTCAAAACCACTTATTAGCACACAAAATATACAAAGAAAGTATATATATATAATATATATTTTAATATATTTTTAACTAGGAAACACACCAAAAGAAAAGAAAAAAATAAGAAAAGAAACCAAAAGAAAGAAAGAAAGATAGAAAATATACAACAACAACAAGAATCATTCTCCCCTTAAACTGATGATCCCTTAGCTTCAAGTTGAGCCTTAATGAATTTAACCAATTGTTCAGCAGTGGTTAAATCATTTCCAATTGTATGCTTGGGTACTCTGACCTTCTGTGTTAGCATTCTTTTTAACACACCCTCAGATAAAGGATAAATGACATCCACAAACATAGTCAAGAACTTGCCAGAGATGAGTTCTACCACATGAACATTGGAAGATGGATATAATCTCCAAGAAAAGACTCTCCAGGATGATTGATTTCCCCACACCAATTTAGTCTTGTCTCCATCCAATGTATTCATCAAGACCTGTAAATCACCCCAAAGCAGCAAGCCAATCCCAGTAGGAGTATGAGATTGATAATGATTATCCACTATCTTATAAAGATGCTCCAAATCTTTTCTTTCAACCTTATTCAAGATCTCCCTTAGAAATGTAAAGAATTTGACTGTCCCATCAAGAGAAAACCAAACATTTACTTCACCTTCAGAAGTAGACCTAAGCTCCCAATGAGCAATATGACCCCAAGAAGGAATGGAATCACCCTCTGAATCACTTTCAGAATCAACCCTAATCAAATCATGATCATCCACTTCAGAAATATCAACAGAAGAAGAGTAGTGAGAATGACTCTTCTGCCTTGTTCTTAGTCCATATTGAAGGATAGGAACAGAGGAAGATGGTTCAGCAGAAACAAGACCTTCTTGTGATGCTTTAGATGCATCAACATTAGGACTTGGTGAAATGAATGTGGCATCCTGAGAACCTTCAGCAGGTATAAAAGAAGATGCACCAGACAATGACTCTCCAGACTTCATTTTCTTTGCATCATCAGACTCTAAAGATGAAGATGCTCTTTTCCTGCTTTGTGGAATATCAGTCTCTACCAAAGAGTTGAGCTTTGCATAAGTATCAAGGAACAACTTTTGAATGGCAGCATCAGTCCAACCTTTGAAGTAACTGATCTTGTAGTTAGCTTCATTCTTTAGATACACCTTCATAAAATTGATATTATCTCTGTTTGTGGGCATCTTAAATCCTGACCTTTGTCTTTCCCTGATCCTGTGCATCAATTCATTCCAAGTGGATGCTCTTTGTTTCTTTAAGATGAATGCCTTGAGCAGATCCGACCTTTCATCTGAGTCCAATTCTGACTTTTGTAGAACCATAAACCCATGAGCTCTAATAATCATGTCAGTATTCAATAAGTATTCAACTTGTGCACTAAACTCTTCTGAAGTAGGATCTTCTGAACTTGGGTTATTCATAATCCCAGCAACATTCTGCTCATCAACAGACAATTGTCTTGCAAGCTCCTCATCTTGAGCAACCTGAGCTAGTCTAGCTTCTTCATCAGCAATTTCCTGTTCATGCACCTTTGCAGCTATCTCTTCATCATTTTCAGTTGCTTCAGGAGGAATGATGTTACTATCAGCAGCAACAGATGAACTATCAACAGTAGTAACAGGAACCTTAGACTCAGAAGAAACACTAACATCTTTAGCAGGAACACCAGAGACATCAGCAGCAATGGTCCTTGTTTCAGTGGAGACCTGAGCTTGAGTAGTGATGGTGTGCTCAGAAGTGGTTGGTACTTCAGTATTTGCACCATCAAGAGAAACAGATGCTAGCACATTAAGCCCATCAAATATCATATCATCCTGATCTTCCTCAGACTCAGAAAGAATAACCCTTCTTTTCTTTTGAGGATGTTGAGCTTCCAAAGAACTGATTCTCTCATTTAGTTTTTGAATAATGTCACCAAAAGTATCTTTAGCGTCCTTGAGCTCCTTTTCCAAGTTATCCACTCTCTCATTAAAAACCCTTTTTGTCTCTTGAAGTTCTGACTCTAATGCCTCAATTCTCTTCACAGATCTGTCAAGCAACTGGGTGAGATCAGTAGCATCCTCAGCTCCACTAGTAGGAATACCTGAGGTGTTAGGAGCTTCATTGGATCTAGGAGGAGATATATGAAATTCTTCCCTTATATGTGTGTCTTCACTGAATATCTGCCTAGTAGGACTAGGAGATGATAGTCTTGAGGAAGAAGGTAAATCCACAGAAGGAGTTGGCTGGATAATAGTTGTATCAGCTGAGATGGTCTGATCATTGGGTTCAACATGGTCATTAGGCTCAGGTGTAGGTGTAACTGGTCTAGATGATGGTGGTGATGAGTCATCAGCAGCAACAGATGCAGATGCATCAGCAGCAACCGAATTCCCTTCATCAGCTGCATTAGGTGATGGTGGGATACTGGCATTATCAGCAGGATCAGGGTTATCAGCAGGATCAGGGTTATCAGCAGGATCAGGGTTGTGCAACATAGGGGGCAACAAAGGCAAATGTTGGCCAGTAAAGTTCATCTTCATCAGGGCAAACATTTTGGCAGTCAACCTATTGATAATCTTAGGGGATGTATTAATGGTCTGAACACCTAAGATGATTTGAAGAAATCTAGGGTACATCAAAAAGCTGTTTTTACCATTACTGATATTCTCAATCATTCCCTCAAAGATATATTTTGCCCAATTAAAGATCCTACCCTGAGATAAGCAAACTAGACCAGATGCAATAGGACTTGGACATTGATCCCAACCACCTGTCTTAACACTAAGACACTGGAGTAAAGTATGAATCAGAAACCTCCATTGAGGAGACAACTTACTTTTCAAGAAAGTGCAACTTCCAGTAACAGGATACCCTATAGCTGCCATACCATCAGTAATATCTTGCCTTGAAAGACCATATTCCCCTTGCTCCTCAGGAAATTGAAGCTGAACTCGAATCAACTCCTCATTAATAATCACTTCTTGGTTATCAATGGTAGCAACAATATCAACTTCCCTTCCCACGATGTGTCTTACCTTAGCTGTCCTCCAAAACTGTTTGACCAATGAATCATACACCGTCACTGGACAATAAGTGAGGGCATAACTAATAGATGACCCACGAAGAAATGCCAGAACTTCATCATAACCAACACTTCTTGAAGAAGACTCCAAATAAGCAACCTTGTTATGATCATCCTTGTAACGAAGAGTTGTCATTGTGTTGAAGGAATGATTTAGGGTTTGAAATGGGAAGATTAGGGTTCGATAGGTTTTTGAGAAATTGAGATGAGAGATGTGCAATTATATGTTTAGTTGCCAAAAATATCACTTTAAATTGCTGCAATTCTTTGCACGTAACATTGACCAATTAAATTAAGAAGATTTGACCAATCGGCAGAAACACTTGGTCAATCGGCAGCAATAAGAGGTTTGACCAATCGGCAGGAATGAGGTGGTTTGACCAAAGTCAACCTTCCGAACTTAGTCATTAAGAATAACTGACTCGAATTAACTCTCAATACCAACCACCAATAAATTTGCACTAATCTCCATATCATTATATAACCCTCAAATCACATAACTAAACCAAAAATCTTCAAAATCAAGCAAAAACATGAGTTCATCCAAACATCCAATCATCGAAATCTCACCAGATTCTTCCTCCTCGAGTAACTCAGGATGGAACAACTACTTTCCCAAAACAGCATCATCCTCTAAAACCAAAGGTAAGGCCAAGGTTGAGGAGGATTCATCTGATCTTCTTCCATCTACCCCTTCTTCATTTGAGTACTTTAGCTCTGATGATGAAGATTCATCAGAGTTGAAGTCTTTGGTTTATTGTCAGGGTGAATGGGAGACTTTCCCTCCCAATTTTCCCATTACAGATGAGCTCAGGAAACAGATGAAGGAAACTGAAGCTCTGCTAGCTGAAGAGATGGAAAGGACAACTGCAGCTTTCTATAAAGTATCGGTACCAAAAGGCAAGGCTAAACATCAAGAAAGCTTTAGCCGAGAAAAACCAAACCCTCGAAGTCGAGAAAATCGACATCATGAAGGCCAAGATCCAAGACAAAGGAAGAATCCCACCAGACCCACTCCTAAGCCAGCCCATCCAGCTCCACAATCAAGCAAGCCTATTCCACAATCAAGCCATTCAGTTCCACAATCAAGCAACCCTATTCCACAACCAAGCCATCCAACTGCAAGGACACGCTCAAGAACTCATCAAAGGCCAACTACCTCAAGCTCTTCAAAGCCACCCCCTGAACCAAGACAACCACTGCCAGTGATATTGGCACTTCCAGTTCCCCATATTTATGAAGAGATCTGTCGCCAGAGAGGAAAGAGGTTCATGCCTGACAATCTGGGTAAGGGTAAAGAGAAGATGGAATAGGTGGTAGGGTTCAGGTAGATAGATGTTAGAAGGTTGGTATGATGATTTGAATGTTGTTGACTAGTAGCTTTTGAAACTCGAAATCTTTTGTAACCAGCAACTGAATGTACTTATCTCCCTTATGAATGAATGAAAATTGCTGTGTTTAGCTTTAAGTCCAAGCATTAAGAAACTGCAAAACAAAGATATCTAACAAAAGATACTGAAAAACCTGCAAAACAAAATTAGAGAAACACAAACCATAGACATAAACAAAAGAAAACAAGATAAAACTACAAGCATACAAAGCATACAAGCATACAACCAGATAAATCAGCAAACAAAATTACAACAACATGATAAACCAAACAAGACAATTACCAAGGATACCATGGAGAATAAGCCATTCCCCCTCCAAAGATGTGATTATTATAGGCAGGTCTGAAATCCCTTTGAATATATGAAGAGGAACCAGCAGAAATGGTTCTCTGAATATCAGCAGAAACAGAGGTACCAGCAGGAACAGGTCTATCAGCAGGAACGGGACCTCTATATAAGTTCATTCCTGCTGCTTGTGGAACATATGGTGGTATTTGTTTAACATTTTTCCACAATGATCTGGTTTGTTGTTGCCCACCTTTCATTCTTTTCTCATGATAATCACAATCTTTAATAAGATGATATTGACTGCCACACACAAAACATGTCTTCTTCCTAACAGCCTTATTTTTACAACAACTTTTCTTAATATAGACACCATTATCACTAGTGGAACTAGAGACACTTTTGTTTTCAAATGAATTAATTGAGCTGTTGACTGTAAAGGCTGATTTAGAAGTAGATTTATCATTAGTTGAACTAAAGGGCTTCTTGTATTTGGGTGTGATTGACTTTTCACTTGAGTCACATGAAACAAAGTCTTTAGACTCTGCTTCTGATGACTTGTCACTTGAGGAACAAGAGACAAAGTCATCAGGTTTAGGTAAGTCTTTTGAATTTTTGCCATAGTTCATGTGTGACTCATCTAAGTCAAGGTCAAGGCCTGAATGAATAGGGACAGGCTTAAAGACTCCTCTGATAGGTGGAGGAACAACATTCATTCCTCCTTTAGGCACATATTTAACAGGCATTTGGTAGTCTACAGGTTCAGGGTTAAAGACACTATACTCATTAGGATCATAGTATTGATTTTCTCCTATCAGATTACCATACCCTAAACCTCTTTTAGTTTTTGTAGACATAGAGCTATCAACTAACTTGTTTAGGTTTTTAGATGAATCTTTCCATTTATCAAACCTAGCCAAGGTATTGTCAAGCTGAGACTGCAATTCCTGTTTTTCTAACACCACCTTAGCTTTTTGAGACTCGGAATATTTAAGATCATTAGTGGTGTTTTTCAAGTTCCTTTCTAAAACTCTTATCTTTTCTTCATAAGCTAACTGATTACTTTGGTACCAAGCTTTTTGTTTTTCTAATGTTTTAACTGCTTTGTCATAAGCTTGTACCTTAATAAAGTATTCATTATACTTGGATTTCATGTCATCATATTCATTATTAAGAGTTGAGTACAATTCTTGACATGCTGAGTTACATCTTTGTACCTGAGATGGGAATCCTAACAGAGCATATTCTTCCAAATTTTCTTTTTCTTCATAGGACTTATTGTGGAACAAGTTCCTAATCTTCCTTGCGCACATTTCAAAACCATCTCCTGATAGTGACATTGTGACAAGGTTCAAGAGAGAAGTTTTAACAATGTTTCCTTCTTTATCAGAGATCCTCACCAGGCTCTGATACCACTTGTAGGATCGAGTACTTCGAGCTTGATTGAGCTTGGTATAAACAAGAACCTCTGTATGCTATACAAGCGTTTATGCGGAAACTAAACAGCAAGTATAATAAAGAAGAAAACTCTAAACGACAATGATCCTCTATGGATCAAACTATGAACTAGGAATTGTGATATTGAATTTTAAAAAAACGTTAAAGGTGTGTATAAACTCATAGACGGGTTTATCTTTTATACTAACAAGATGACCTAACCCTAACCCGTTCTACAAGAAAACATGTGAAGAGATAAACAACAATCTCTTCTAAAAATAAATCTTAACAAACATTCTAAATATACGGATAACAAATAATACTATCCGCAGCAACAACACTATCGGCAGAAACAAGATAACACTGTCGGCAGCAACGAGCTTTCAGCAGGAACCAAAGCTATCGGCAGGAACCAGCTTAACACTATCGGCAGCAATAATGAAACACTTATTTCCCAGAGATCCTAACACATTCCTATTATTCCTATAAAACTAAGTGGTACTGAAAATTATAATGTCTGGAGTATCTCCATGACTATTGCTTTACAGAATAAGAATAAACTTGGTTTTATTAATGGAAAGTGTATTAGACCAACTGATTTCTCATTGGCTAATCAATGGGACATGTGCAATTCTGTTGTTCTTTCTCTGATCCTTGGGCCTGTCACAAGAAGTTTACATGGGGCAAATTTTTTCAAAAAATCCAAAGGATGTGTGGGATGAACTCAAGGAAACTTATGATAAAGTAAATGGTAGTGTCATATTCAATTTGTATCATCAAATTAATTCACTTAGACAAAATGGATCTGTTATTTCTGATTACTATCAGAAACTTAGTTCTTTATGGAAACAATATGATGCTATGGTTAAACTTCCTAATTGTACTTGTGCCGGTGCAAAAGATTTAAAAAACTATAATCAGTTAATCAGATTAATGCAATTCTTAATGGGACTTGATGATGCATATATGACACTTAGAACTAATATTCTGACTACTGAGCCATTACCAGATGTTAAAACTGCTTTTTCACTAATTGTTAGAGAAGAATCACATAAAAACTCAGTTTTAACAAATGTTTCTTCTAAAAGTCAAGTATCTTCATTTGCTTCTAAGTCTGTTGATAACAGGCCTGCTGTTGATAACAGACCTAGAGTTCCTAAAAATCCTTCTGTTACTTGTGAGAACTGTGGTCACACAGGACATACAATTGACAGATGTTTCAAAATCATTGGTTATCCTGACAACTTTAATAAGAAAAAACCTGCCAATAAAAAGTCTTTTAATAACAATGCTGTTGTAAACGGTAATGGTAGTAGTGCTAGTTCTCAGAATAATGCTTCCTTACCATTTACACAAGAGCAAATTATGAAACTTATGAGTCTTATTAATGATAAAACAGGCTCTGGCAGTGTTCAGGCTAATGTGTCAGGTATAACATTTCTTTCTCTCTTAATTAGATTTAAAACTTTTAAAGAGTTTAAAAAGTGGATTATAGATTCTGGTGCTAATCAACACATGGTTCTTTCTGAGGATTTTCTTGATTCTGTTGTTGATATTAGTGATTTAAATCTCACTCTTGAACATCCTAATGGAAGTTTTGCTAAAATTAAAAAAGTTGGGAATTTAAAACTTAATGATCATATTACTTTATATGATGTGTTAATCTTATCTCTGTCTATAAACTTGCTAGAGATATCAAGCTTTTTATTGGGTTTTGATGAAAATAAGTGCTATATTCAGGACTTGGCCAACATGACAAGCATGGGGACTGGTAGCCAGTCTGATGGCTTATATTTTTTTGATGAAAAAACCTTTAACGGTAATAAAACTGGACATACCTCTTTTTCCTGTTCTTTGTCTAGATATACTTGGCATCACAGACTTGGTCATCCTGCTGACCAAGTCTTGAAGTTTTTTAGTAAAAAACTTAATATTAATATTGATGATGTTTTTCCTCCTTGTGAAATTTGTCACAAGGCTAAGCAAACCAGAGAGCCATTCCCTATTAGTGATCACAAGACCACTAATATTGGAGATGTTGTACATCTTGATGTCTGGGGTCCTTATAGGATTACCAGCAGGGATGGCTTTAGGTTTTTTCTCACTATTGTTGAGGATGTGTCTAGAGCTGTTTAGGTTTATTTGTTAAAAAACAAATATGAAGTTGGTCAATATATCATATCTTTCTATAACATGTTGCAAACTCAGTTCAGTGTTAATGTTAAAATTTTTCGGAGTGATAATGGAACTGAGTTTGTTAATCATAAACTTTAAAGTTTTTTTGATTCAAAAGGCGTCTTGCATCAAACTTCTTGTTCTTATACACCACAGCAAAATGGTGTAGCAGAAAGGAAGCACAGACACTTGTTGAATGTTGCTTGGTCTCTTCTTTTTTTTTGGGGGGGGGGGGGGATTCCTCTGTATTTTTGGACTGATTGTATCCTAACTATTGCTCATTTAATCAATAGTCTTCCTTCATCTATTCTTAAAGGTAAATCTCCTTTTGAAGTCTTATTTGGTTTCAAACCTTCTTTAAATAATCTGAGATGTTTTGGTTGTCTATGCTTTGCAACCATTCTTAATAACTCAGATAAACTGAGTAGTAGAGCTACTAAAAGTGTTCTTATTGGTTATGCTACAGATAAAAAGGCTTATAAACTGTTGTCTTTGAAAGATAAACATGTGTTTTATTCCAGAGATGTAAGGTTTTATGAAAATATCTTTCCTTACAAAATGAATAAAACTGAAAATGTTTTACAAACTGATTATGGGGGTACTGATCACTTAAACTTTTTTGATACTCCGTATACTTCCCATAATCTATCCAATGATGATGATTACTGTTAGTGTAAATATTAAGATATCTAAACTAAATAATTTCTTCGGTTTTAATAATGACAAACATGTAACTTGTAATACATAACGTAAAATGTGCAAGTTACTTGTAAACACAAATCATCAATGCATACTTACATCAACACCTCCCGACGTCTCAAGTATGCTTCAACAAAGTTGTAGATTTCCATCCCGACGTAAATCACTCAAGGTATGGACAAACAAATCTACCACTTGACAAATGATCAAAGGATTATATTTTTCTAAACTTCACATTTTTAATGTGACAAAACATTTTTTCAAAAATATATTTTACAAATTATTTTTGAATTAAAAAGACATGTTTTATTTTGAAAAATAAGTTTAAAAAATCCCAACAGTCAATTTTCCCCCCAAAACAGCTCCAACATTCCCAAATAAACCTTCCCCACTAAAGACAAACGAAGGAGCGTCCACGGTACCACTAAAGTACCGACGGCTCCACTAAATTTAGTGGAGCCGTCTGATAATTAGTGGAGTCGTGCCCCTGTAACGGCTATTTTTCCCCTTGCCTATAAATAGTGGACCATTTCACACTTCCAACTTGATTTTTCCAGTCCTTTTTCTCTAGTCTAATCCCTCCTCACTTAGATGACTTTCTTTGATCATTTGGAGTGTCTTAGTTTGTTTAAGAGTGATCCAATCGTCCACTCAAGTGATCCTCTTCATTCCTCTTGATTAGAAAGAGAAGAACACAAAGTATCCAAGTAGATACAAAGTGTTGTCATCCCTCTTGATTAGCAAGAGAAGAACACAAAGTATCCAAGTAGATACAAAGTGTTGTCATCCCTCTTGATTAGCAAGAGAAGAACACAAAGTATCCAAGTAGATACAAAGTGTTATCATTCCTCTTCATTTGCAAGAGAAGAACTCAAGGTATCCAAGAAGATACAAGAGTTGTAGTTGTTAGGTCTTGTAACATTTGTTACACTCTTGATTGTATCATAGCATACATCAAGATCATTTTTCTTTTGAGAGTTTGTGAGGGAAGATCATTGTGATCTTATGGAGATATTGAATATCTCTAGTAGCCATTGGGCTAGTGTGTTGATCAAGTGGATCAAGGGTAGATCGAGTCAAGTGGGTGTAGATCATTGTGATCGTGTCGAGATCTTGGTGATCTCTTGGAGCCATTAGGCTCGTGTGTTTGATCAAGTGGATCGTGGTAGATTGGTGCTAGCTAAGATTAGCACTCGACATCTAGCTTAGTGTCAGAAATAGGATAAGCGACGTGTATGGTTTTCTCCGCCTGAAGGGAGCTTGTTGATTAGTGAAGTAACTCTCGAGTGTGGTATTCGGGGAGTGGATTAGGGCGAAGAAGTGCTTCGTAGCCAAACCACTATAAATCATCATGTCTGGTTTGCGTCTTCTAACTTATCTCTGTACTTTCATTTTAGTCTTTATAGCTTTATATTTATATTTGCATTGCATTTATACTTGTGTGCTTTGTTGCTTATATGATGTTGACTATGTTTGAGTCATGGTGTTTTTATGTTTGTGTGGTAGTTTACTTTGTACCATCTCTAAATGTTATGTGACCATAGTTGACACCTTTCATATTACGTCACACTTGATCGGGTAATTGATACAAAAAGTATTAAGTTTTTAAATGGAAACGTATTCACCCCCCCCCCCCCTCTACGGTTTCCACAATTGGTACCAGAGCCACGTCGCTCAAATTTTTAAAACAAATGGTTTTCAAAATTGAGTACGATCCATGTATCAAATTACCTATGAAGGTGATAAAATATGAAAAGTATTTAGTTGCTTAATACTTACAAGTTTTGTTGTTAAGTATACTTTGTCATACTAGCTTGAAGGTTTTCTTAAACCAATAAAAGAATAGAGTCTTAAGTGTCTGGTCATGTTTTCCGTCGAGTCGCCACACTAAAACTGTAAACTGAATCAAAAAAGAGAACACGGTACCACTAAATATAGGACGGTACCGTTATATTTAATGGTACCGTGAGTTATTTAATGGTACCGTGCCTCTGTCTATCAGTTTTCAGTATTGGGTCATTTTCAGAAATTCTTATAAAATCAACCATAAGTTCGTAGGAGTCGTGTCACTCATCATTTTAAACGAAGTCGAGTCTACTTTCATTTGAGAAATATTTTTATGAATCGTTATAAATGAAAGTATGTTAAAGTCCTTGATTTTCAACTAAAGGCCTTCTGGTCATGCAGTTTGCGTAATTTTATTTTTTTTTTGTCAAACTGAAAAAGGGCCATTCAACTTTTAAACCTTGACGTGTATTCAAAGTGACTTAGCAAAAATATTTGAAATGGGGAGGAAATCAATTCGTTTTCAAATAAAATCAAGCTTAGTATACATTGTTATACCTAATACACAAAATGAAGATAAGTATTTTTGTGTGTTAAGCTAAATTGCTATTTGTTTATTATAGTTTTCCGGTTTATGCGGCTCATGCTAAATCACTTGCACTATATTAAGTAATTAATTTGCATTGCATATAGGCATCAACCATTTTTATTGCATTTGTTGCAAGTTCTTAAAATGGTTTAGTAACTTTCTTAGGAATAGAAACTAAGTTGGTAGATCATGTGTGTCAAAAGATATTGTCTTACATAATTATTTTTCCAAAGGTTTAAGTGTAAAAAGTATATCACCCCAAAATACTTAACACTTTCATAAAATCCGTAACATGATCTTTAAAACATTACATCATTTGGTCTTGTTTGACCATGGGTTGTCTAAACAAGATAAAAGGTCATTTTAATACATTAGTATTTAAGTAAAAGAAAATGTATTAAAGTTGCATTGATTTAACACACATACAAAATGTTTTAAACATTTAGTATTTTACGTATGTAGTATAAAAATAGTTAAGATAATTATTTTTATACTAATGAGGTGTAGAAAAACTAAGAATATTATACTTAATAATATAAATAGTTTTTTCTCAAATAAAAATAAAATGACAATATCAAAGTAGTAACTTAATATGTCATTAACCTCACACATACAACTAGCATTAGAATAAATGGAACACTTTCCTTAAATTTTTATTTTCTTTTTAAAAGGAGTGATTGTGAGGGTCAAGAAGGATTTCGAGTACATATCAACTCATTATTCAAATTATGATTGATATCATTATCGAATCCAATTAACAAGTTTTCGAGTGTGGACATGAAATTGGAGTCTTTATTTATCTAGCTTCAAGATAACATCAAAATATGATGAAACATATTATCTTGAATCTACATACTCAATCACACTCGATTGTTATGAAAATAATGACGTCCTCTCAAGACGAAAATAATATGCATCGGTTCATAACTCACACTTGTGTTGAAGATGTCATGTTAAGTCTTCTTGTCCAATGGTTGTGTTCCAAACTTTAAACTAACATGTTTAAAAGATGCATAAAATACACAACTAAGTAGGATTGACAACTTGGATGTTTCATCCAAAATATACAAGTAATTTACATTGCATTGCAATTAGTAAATGTGTCATTTCCGAAAAACCAAACACGAGCAAACAAACAACATCTGTAAACTTTGCTCAGGAACGACTCAACACTCAAATTCACATGTCTAGTAAAAGTGTCACACATAATATGTTATTAACTATTATGTAAGTCATCAATCTTTGAGAATATCACATGTATTTCTCATATCAAAAGATTAACAAAGGATAACTTATATCCTATGCATCTTATTTTCTTTGTGACATGAATGGTTATGTTACAAGAGAATACATTGCATCCTGTTAACAAATATAGGATATTAGAGTTGAATAATAACCTAATACGACATGTGTCATTGCATAAACAAGTAAAATTGGTCATACACTAAAATACTTGTTTCACAAAGCATTCGTAAGAGTGATAAGTTTCCTCTTAGAAAAGAATTCTTGTTGAAATAAACAGTATGTCTCATTTTAAATAAAATGCTCACAAGATCTATTGAGGTAAGTAACCTTTACTAGATTCTCACTCAAGATATGCAAAGGAGCATTCTTGAAACACACACGATGTAGTAGATTCTAAATTGTATCACATTAGAGTGTATCTTGGTTCTAGGAAACCAAATCATGTTAAAATAACATGTAACAACTCAACAAACAAAGATGTTGTCCAAGAGATCATAAAATACACCATCTCCATCAAATAACCTCTAAATCTCAAACACGAAATTAAAACATTTCGCTTGCCTTTGTTAGAAGTTGTGTAAGACATGTCATTCTCTTAACCGACTTTCAAAGTATGGATTAGTTGAGTCATATTAGGCCATGTATTAGCAAAATAAGCTAATATCATCTTTGCTACACTTCAATAGGCAAATATAGGAATTTGAATTTTTCTAACATGAGAATGACTACTGGAGAACCTATCGCACTAGAAATTCAATTTGACCTAACGGTTGAATTGCTTCCAGGAGAGAAGTTGGGTTTGTGGTATAACCCGTAAAAATGGTCGTGTTTAGCCTTAATTGAGCACCACTAGTGATAGTCTCATACTCATTCTCTAACTTGAAATTTTTTCATTCCTACACTTGACTAGAGACAGTTTACATAGGTGAACTTTATCTCCCGTTAGGATTTCATTTTGAACAAGTAGTAACTAGGATCTTCCTTAGTAAACCTAGATTGCTTGCATCCCACATATGTGTTTCAAAATTTATAACATGTTCTCGTAAGATATGATTAAATGTCTTCGTGATTTTAAATGCTAAATGATTATCATGTTTTGCATGATGTTTGCATTTATCCCTTATGTGCATTTTACATGATTTCCTTGTAAAGTTTGCACCCACACTATGACATTAGGAATTAGGTACACCCATCACTATGAACCTTTAGAAGTCATAGAGTCATACACTAGTGTCAAAACCTACAAGTTAGAGTAGTCGCGAAGTTGTCCTAATTCCCTAGTCATCACTTCGCCTTCTTCCAAGTTATACACCCTTTTGTCATGGGAAGGTTAGATACAAACCTAGTAGAACTCGGAGTAGGATTGAAAACTTAAATATTTCATCCAAAATATTCAAGTAAGTTTAACATGCAATCGCAATTGTTAAATGTCATATCCGAAACATCATATCCAAGCCTTTTAACAACATATGATAAAACGCTCATCCAAAAGCTAAAAGCTAACGTCAACCCTCGGGTGACAAAGGACTCACGAATCACTATATAAGTGATTAGTAGTTTCCTTTCGTCCTCGTGTTATTACACACTTCTTAAGATGCCAAACCCTGCTGCGAACCATCACCATAGGCCTAGCTTTACATCCTTCAAAACCCCGTGAAACACTCACGTGCGAAGCACATCAAAATCCGTAAATCAACCAAACCTCTCAACCGAGAATCCCTTAATCATCTCCGTCTAGGTCTAGGAATGATGGAACATACTCCATAAATCTTATGACTATTTAAATATTTCACTGGAAATATTAAAGTCATCCCTCGTACCCCTCTTATGACTACTTGAATATTTCACTGGAAATATTGTAGTCATCTCGTGCGTCTCGTCTCATGACTCTTTAAATATTTCACTGGAAATATTGAGTCATTCTTCACACCGCTCTAATGACTACCTATGTATTTCATCAGAAATATAAAAGTCATCTCGTCTTGAACCAAAACCGCCTCCTATCAGAATAGATTCTATCTATCATCTGATTCCTTAGCCTTTTCCCTTTCACTTTCGCACGGTATTAAACACTATCAATGCTTCCGCATCCCACTCATCTTCCACACACTTCAAACAAAGAACTGCTAGGATACGTTGAGATAACCCTTCCTCATCAACATAGATAACCCACTAGAACCTTATCACTAACCTCACAACCTTGAAGATTTTATCTTCTTAACCCCTAGGATATCTCCACGTGATCACATGCCTCATCATAATATTCTATGAATATTCACAATGATTGAGAAGAGCTACGTGACTTTAAAGGTGAAGGTTATCGTATGCTATCCACCACTTGTCATGACGTTACTAAGCTCATCGCTTCCATCAACGTTTGTTTTCCTCTTTATCTTCTACATCTTGTCCGGATGGTCATAGATTAAGGGGGAGCGAAAACACACTCATATAGTCTTTCACCAAACACTCTCAAGAACACATAAATGTGGTTCTTATTCCCTAGGAAACTTCCCTTTAGCTACCCAGAACTAGGCTGCACAGGAAAATTCGTGACTTCCAGGTCACGGTATCGTTAAAGAGGCCACGGTACCATTAAATTTAACGGTACCGTGTGGTATTTAGTAGTACCGTGCCTATGTTTGACGAATTTTCACTATTCCCTCCTGATACCTGCATCCCTAACCTCAAACCTGCAAAAATTTTCAAACTCACACACACCCTAAGATTTCCTCGCTGCACCATAGGACACCATCACCAACTTTAGTTTGAATCCCACAACTCTTGCCTAAATAATGCCTCACTATTGCAGGACTTATCTTGCGTATCATCTTCAAACCTCACATTAACATCTTTCATCATCACACTCAACCCTTATAACTAAACTTCACTCTTGACAGTGATATTTAGTTTCAAAACCTTCAACCCTTATATCAATCCCACTCAAACCGTTTAGCTACACTTCACTCTTGACAGTGATAGTTAGTTTAAGAACCTTCAACCCATAGATCATCACACTCAAACCTTATAACCTTCAACTCATTGATCATCACACTCAAACCTTGTAAAACCAAGATCAAGCCCATCTAGGATCATTAATATTGATATGCATAGCGGAATAAGAACTCAATCAACAATACTAATAAGGTTTTCTTTATTAAACATAAATTATAATATATATTAAACCACATAGAATACGGTGCCGTTTTACTCCCATTTTTCCCGCCAAAAAATGGCCCATTTTTGGTTTCCCGGTTTCTCCCAAATCCTGGCCCATTTTTGGCCTGCTTGAGATGGTATAATGTATAGAAAAATGCATAATTGTATACAAAAACGTTATAATGTATACAATTAATCTAGCTGTCCATTACCCATTGCTTTATCTTACTCTTTGGGTATGGGTTGTACCTAAACCTGCAAATTTTGTGTGTAGTTTCTCAAAGCAGGTACAATCTCCACGTCAAGTTGCACGATAAGGACATATCTATCACATTCTGGAACAATCTCAACACACACAAAATCCTAACAAATCCACAATGAAGATGCAAGGAAGATCAAAGCTAGAAAGAAGACATACAACACAGTGGCGCAGAGGATGTTGGTGACGGTGAAGTTTTTGTTTACCAACCATTTGTCAATTAATGGTACGATATCCTTTTGGTTATAGTTCTTTAGCTCAGTTTATTTACTATTAGATTTTGTGTTACATAATTCTTGGTTATTGGGAAAAAATGGTGATTAGTCAGATGTTTAGCAGGTTTACGCCGAGTTTATACATATATGCATATTACATGTTTGATGAAATGTCTAAATAAAATTGCTACGGTGTTTACCTTAACTATATGCTATAAGTTGAGGTTGCTGAAATGTCTACATATATGCTATAAGTTGAAGTTGCTGAGCCGTTAAAACTGAGGTTATTAGCTTTTTACAATTTCTCAGTCAAAACGATTTGGTATCCTCTTTTTGTATGACTATACAAATGAATTCCAAAAAAAGGATTCTTTAAAGTTCATTAAAAAACAGGAGTCTATAAAAAAATTGATTATTGTGCATACTACATTAATATTACTTGCATTACTATTTCTAATGTTACTCTATTTGTAAGTAGTTTACATCTCAATGCCACATTTCATTATCAGGGGATGTTTGGGGTTATTTACATTTTTAAAGTAGGCAAATGCAGAAGACAGCCCTTATGAGAACGCGAAATAGGCTACAGGATCAGCCTACCAGAAGCCTAAAGGTCAATGGAGTGGGCTAAAGAGGAGGTGAAAAATGTGTACAAACCAATGAAGGTGAAAGCGGGAGGGGTTTAGAGGCCGAGATACAGGAAATGGGCAAGAAGTACCATGAGGCTGCTGCCCCGAAAATGCTTAATTTCAGTAATGGTCTATGTTGGGAATAAAATGTTCAAGTCAAAGAGCTTGCTGGATGATGTATTGAGCCTGCTAGTTGATTTTGAAGAAGATGAAGATGTACTAACAGTACCTTCTGGGTAAGAAGGTACTGCTAGTTAATGAAGGTCCTGCCAAGTTGATGGATATTTATTTGTAGATATTTGTTGTATTATTAGTCTTTGTACAATGTAATACGTTATATAGAAGTAGTTCAGTCTTCCATGTTTGTGCAGAAGAATATACAGAGTAGTTACATTGGAAGTTGTAATTAATAGTAGGCTAGAAAAGTCCAAGTATCTTATTATATTAAACAACTTGACAACATGTAATAAGGGGTCCTTATCCTATAAAAGGATCCCTTAGTCACCACCTTTGTAGTAAGTTTTTTCCAACCAATAACCTAAGCATAACCAAAAACAGAACATCTCTCTAGTAACTTAGTTACTAATTCACAAATCCTTAACAAACCAAAGATTCAAGGTTACTTTGTAATCCTGGTGATAGTTAGATCATCCGTATTATTTCATCAATAATATTGAATCATTTTGTGTTACTAAAGTTGTGTTCATTATTCATTATAACTCACGTTTACATACTCATCACCTTTGTTTTTCTTTTAAGTGTGTTATAGTAGATTCCGCATACTAAAACACGTTCATTCATAAATATCTCAAACACATTATTAAGATTCACATCCCAAGTGTTTGTATAATCCTTCACAAGTGGTATCAGAGCTAGACTGATATTTACGATTTAAAAGAACAATGGATGTTGAACATATTCAAACAAATGTTGCTGCAAAACTTCCATTACTCAAACAAAATGAGTTTGATATGTGGAGACTGAGGGTAGAGCAATACTTTCAAGTGCAAGACTATGCACTTTGGGAGATTATTGAAGAAGGAAACTCATTCAAACCCACAATCACCACCTCCACAGTAAACGATGCACTAGTAACACAAGTGCAAGTAAACCCAACAAGCGCAGAAGAAAGAATTCAACAGAGAAATGATCTTAAAGCCAGGAGTATGCTTCTCATGACTATTCCAAATGATCAGCTTTTGATATTTGACAAGTACAAATGTGCTAAAACCCTTTTTCAAGCTATTGTGGCTAGATTTGGTGGAAATGATGCCACCAAGAAAACTCAGAAAACTCTCCTCAAACATCAGTTTGAAAACTTTGCAGCCACAACCAATGAGTCTTTGGACAGCATGTTCAATAGACTACAAAAGCTATCAAGTCAGTTAGCCATTCATGAAGTGATGGTGTCTCAAAAAGACTTAAACTCCAAATTCTTTAGGAGTTTACCCTCTGAATGGTCCATGCATGTCATTTTCTGGAAAAACAAACCAGATATTGATCAGATGAGTCTTAATGATCTCTACAACAACTTCAAAATAGTAGAGCATGAAGTGAAGAAGACTACTGGTTCAAGCTCAGGAAATATGGCTTTTGTGTCATCTCCAAGCACCTCAAGAGTTGTAGATGAAGAAAAAGATGGTAGAGAAGAAGGTACTGCCAACACAAATTTTGGTACTGCCAGTACTTCTAGCAGTACCAAAACCATTTTAGATGAAACAATTGGGTGTGCCTTCCTAACATCACAACACAATGGGTCCATATTGACTTTTGAAGATCTTCAAGAGATCAATGCTGATGATCTTGAAGAAATGGACATAAAGTGGCAACTATCACTTCTGAGCATAAGGGCTAAGAAGTTACTGATGAGGACTGGAAAGAAGATTATCATAGATGGTAATGAGCCTGCTGGGTATGACAAGTCCAAAGTGGAGTGTTACAACTGCCACATGAAGGGTCACTACTCAAGAGAGTGTAGAAGACCAAAGAAGCAGGATGATAAGGGAAGAGGGTTTGAGAACAAGAACAAGGGAAGGTTTGAGAAGAAAGGAAGCTTTGAGAACAAGACTAAGGCTGTGGAAATCACTGAGCCTAAAGCAATGGTAGCTATTGATGGGATGGGTTTTGATTGGAGCTTTATGGGTGAAGAAGAGTCAACTTCAGATGAAATGGCTTTAATGGCATTCTCCAATCCTGAGGTACAAATCACTAAATGTTCTAATTCTTGTAAAGTTTTTGAAGAATTACAAACCTTAATAAAACTTTATGATGAGCTGAAAGTAGAACAAAGTAAAACTCAACAAGACCTATTTAATCATAAGTGTGGTATTGCCAAACTTGAGAAGCAGATAATCCATTTTAGGGAAAATGAACTCACTTTTTCTGATGCAAAAGCCATTCTTAATAGGGAAATATTTTTGAAAGATGCTGAAATAAAAATGTTAAGAACTGAGTGTGCTAAAGTGACTTTGGCAAAGGATAATATTCAACTAACTGTTACCACTTTGGAAACTGCTTCTGATTGTACTAGAAGCATAGTTGAAAATCAGATGAACAAGAGAATCAAATCTGGAATTGGATACAATACATGTCCACCTCCTTATAGAGGAATCCCTTGTCCCCCAGGATTAGATCTTGCAGAATCAGGTTTACATGAATTCATCAACACACCACTAGCTAAACCTGTAGAGAAAAGTGAACCTGTTGAGAGTGCTAAGATTGCTTCACTCTCTAACAACAAGGTGCTCACTGATAAGAAATCAGATGTTCTAATTATTGAAGATTGGACATCTGATGATGATAAAGAAGAGACTGTTTCAACCAAAGGAAACAAAGCAGGACCAGTCAGTCCTAAAAGAGTAGAGATTAAGACTAAGGCTAAAGCTGTTTTGAAAACAGTTGAATGTTGTGATAAATGTAATAGCAAACCTAGAGGTAGCCAAAGAAATTGGAACAATCTTAAGTCACACCAACTTGGTGATGATTTTGTTATGTACAATAAGGCTTGTTATTACTGTGGTAGTTTTAATCATCTTCATGCTTATTGTAACAACTGGGTTTCTGGGAGTAAATCAAGGTCTAAAACAAATGGAACTCACCCCAGAAAAAGTTTTGTTAAGTCTAACACACCAAAAGTTAATCATACTGTTAGACAAAATAAGCCTGTTAATACAAAACCAACTTCTAAGGGTGCAAGAAACACTTTCAAATATGCACCAAAGGTTGTGAAAAATCCTATTGAAAAGAAATCTGTGGTCAAAACACAAATTTGGAGACCAAAATCAAAAGGTCCTGCTAGACCAAATGGTACTGCCAAAATTGGTACTGATAGACCAAAGACCACAAAATGGATTAAAAGGGAAAATGTTGTTAAGTCCTCAGCATGTTGGATATGGAAACCACTCCAATCAAAAGGTGCATCAACAATCCTAAAAAGGTTTGATTACATTGATGCAAGTCAGTCATGGCTTGGGTACCCCAAGGAAACTAATATGTCTATATATGTGCAGGAACATTCAACTGATATTGGTGATCAAGGATATGTAGATAGTGGATGTTCAAGGCACATGACAGGCAACATGTCTTACCTCACAGACTTCAAAACAATTGATGGAGGATATGTTACCTTTGGGGGAGGAATCAAAGGAAAGATTACTGGTAAAGGTACAATCAAAACCAGTAAATTAGATTTTGAAAATGTGTACTTTGTGAAAGAGCTTCAGTTTAATCTCCTTAGTGTCTCACAAATGTGTGACAAAAAGAACAATGTTCTATTTACTGACAATGAATGTATGGTTCTTTCTTCTGATTTTAAAATGCCTGATGAAAGTCAGATTCTTCTTAAAATCCCAAAAAGGAACAATATGTACAGTGTTGATTTAAAGAACCTTGATCCTAAGGAGAGTCTAACTTGTCTGGTAGCAAAAGCCTCATTGGATGAATCTATGCTTTGGCATAGAAGGCTTGGTCATGTAAACTTTAAAACAATCAATACAATTGCAAAATATGATTTGGTTAGAGGTTTACCCAAAAAGATTTTTCAAAATGACCAAACCTGTGTTGATTGTCTTAAAGGCAAACAACATAGAGCTTCTTGTAAGCCCAAGACCCATAACTCAATTTCTCA
The DNA here is from genome assembly GCA_021014915.2 of Artemisia tridentata subsp. tridentata. Classification (NCBI taxonomy): domain Eukaryota; kingdom Viridiplantae; phylum Streptophyta; class Magnoliopsida; order Asterales; family Asteraceae; genus Artemisia; species Artemisia tridentata. Next base: position 257,384,610 of record CP139505.1, read on the forward strand.
AGCTTTATACATGCTTCATATGGATCTTTTTGGTCCTACAAATGTGAGTAGCTTGAATGGTAAAAAGTATTGTCTTGTGGTTACTGATGATTTCAGCAGATTCTCTTGGGTTTTCTTTTTAAGATCTAAGCATGAAACAAGTGAGATTCTTAAGTCTTATATAACTGAGGTAGAAAACCAAGCTGATAAGAAAGTGAAAGTAATCAGATGTGACAATGGGACAGAATTCAAGAATAGGGTTATGGATGAATTTTGCAAAGAAAAAAGAATAAAAAGAGAATTTAGTGTAGCTAGAACCCCACAGCAAAATGGAGTAGCAGAAAGGAAAAATAGAACACTTATAGAGGCTGCTAGAACAATGTTAGTAGACTCTAAGTTGCCTATTTCATTTTGGGCTGAAGCAGTAGGTACTGCTTGTTATGTGCAAAACAGGGTTCTTGTGATTAAACCACATAGAAAGACTCCTTATGAACTTTTATTTGGTAGAACACCATCTTTAAGTTTTATGAGACCTTTTGGATGTCATGTCACTATTCTCAATACCAAAGATCATTTAGGCAAGTTTGAAGGAAAAGCTGATGAAGGCTATTTGATAGGGTATTCTTTGCAAAGTAAGGCCTATAGAGTGTATAATAGTTACACTAGGCTAGTGGAAGAAAATCTTCACATAGAGTTTCAAGAGAAACTAACAAATGTGAAAGGCATTAGACCAGATTGGATGTTTGATATTGATAGGCTTTCAGAATCTATGAATTATGTGCCTGTTTCAGGTACAAATACTAATGATAATGCAGGTTTTGAAGACAATGTTGAAACACCTAAAGATCAAGATTACATCTGGATGCCAATTTGGAAAGGGTTGGATTTATCTTCAAGTCTTGAAGAAGCTTCAAATACAACAAATGAAGGTACTGAAGATGATCATGGAACTTAGGGTCAAGAGAATCAAGAAAGTAGTGCAAATGACAATGGTACTGCTAGTTCACCAGATGGTACTGCCAGTTCACAAATTGGTACTGCTGAGCCATTGAATGTTCAAACAGATGATTCTTTACCAGAAGAAGTGGGGATTGGCAATCTTCCATTTACCTATGAAGTTCCTACAACACACAACACAAGAATTCTCAAAGATCATTCCACTGATGATGTGATTGGTAGCATTGATTCTGGTGTTAGAACAAGATCTCAAGTCTTGACTTCAGACCAAGAAGGGTTTATCTCATCTATTTATGAAGAAAAGAATCATGAAGTTGCCAACATATGCCTGTTTTCATGTTTTCTCTCACAAGCTGAACCCAAAAACATTAACAAAGCCTTAGATGATGCAAGTTGGGTTGAAGCAATGCAAGAAGAACTTCTTCAATTCAAGCTTCAGAAGGTTTGGAAATTGGTTGATTTGCCAAAAGGTCACTGGGCAATTGGAACCAAATGGGTGTTCAGAAACAAGAAAGATGAAAGGGGGATAGTGATCAGAAACAAAGCAAGATTGGTGGCCCAAGGGTATACTCAAGAAGAAGGGGTGGATTATGAAGAGGTTTTTGCTCCAGTTGCAAGACTTGAAGCAATTAGGCTATTCTTGGCCTATGCTTCTTTCATAGGCTTCACTGTTTACCAAATGGATGTTAAAAGTGCCTTCTTATATGGTACTATTGAAGAAGAGGTGTATGTTTCTCAACCTCCAGGCTTCATTGATGCAGAGTATCCAGACAAGGTATATAGGGTTACCAAGGCTCTTTATGGTCTACACCAAGCTCCTAGGGCATGGTATGAAACATTGGCTTGCTATTTTTTAGAAAATGGATTCCAAAGAGGCAAGATTGATCCAACTTTGTTCATCAAAAGAACCAAGAAAGACATCTTGTTGGTGCAAATTTGTGTTGATGACATTATCTTTGGATCCACAAACCAAGACTTGTGTGTAGAATTTGAAAAACTTATGCATAGTAAGTTTGAAATGAGTTCCATGGGGGAACTTACCTTTTTTCTGGGTCTCCAAGTGAAACAATCAAATGAAGGCATATTTATTAGCCAAGATAAGTATGTAGCAGAGATCCTAAGGAAATTTCAGTTTGCTGATTCTAAGGTTGCAAGTACACCAATGGATTCAGAAAAGGGGTTACTAAAAGATGCTGAGGGTGAAGATGTGGATTTGCAAAATTATAGACCAATGATTGGGTCCTTGATGTACCTTACATCATTAAGACCAGATATCATGTTCTCAGTATGTGTATGTGCAAGGTTTCAAGTACATCCTAAAGTTTCTCATCTCACAGCAGTCAAAAGGATCTTTAGATATCTCAAGGGTCAACCTAGGTTGGGTCTATGGTATCCAAGGGAATCATCTTTTGATTTGGTGGCTTATTCTGATAGTGACTATGCTGGTGCAACTCTAGACAGAAAATCCACAACTGGTGGATGTCAATTTCTTGGTTGCAGACTCATATCTTGGCAATGCAAGAAACAAACAATGGTGGCCAACTCTACAACAGAAGCAGAATATGTTGCTGGTGCAAGTTGTTGTGGGCAAGTTCTTTGGATCCAAAATCAAATGCTTGACTATGGGTACAATTTTCTTAACACCATTATTTACATTGACAATAGCAGTACTATTTGTATCATTAAAAATCCAGTTCAACACTCAAAAACAAAACACATTGAAATAAGACACCATTTCATAAGGGATTGCAATGAGAAAAGGTTAATTCAAGTTGTCAAAATTGATTCTGAAAAGAATTATGCAGACCTTCTCACCAAAGCTTTTGATTTAGGTAGATTCAAATACCTAGTAGGAGGTATTGGAATGATTAATCTTTGAAAAACATGTGTTTTTGTACATAAAAATCACTGATATTGACTTTTAAACATGGTACTGCTAGTTTGTCAAAAGGTACTGTCAGTTCATAATTGGTCCTGCTAGTATAAAATTTACTCTTTTTTGTTCATCTTGATGCCTAAATGTTTACAATACTATAAAACAAGTGCTTTGCACTTTGTTCTTTTGGTTTGCAACTAACATATTTCAGGTTGATAACAAAACAAGAGATCTTCCAAACAAAAAGGGGTAATAAAAGTTATTTACATCTCAGGGGAGGTAATAATCTCAGGGGAGGAAATAATAGCCCAGAATGGAAGAAAAACCAATTTATGAAAGAAAAAGACAAGAGCATACAAGATGATGCAGAGGTTGAAAATGATAAGAATAGATCAAATATTCAGAAGGGATGAAGCATTCCTAAAGGAGAAAGTTCTATCTAGATCAAACTAAGGAAAGTTTCAATGCAATGGCATGCTAATAGATGATTTCACTTGTTGAACCAAGCATCCAAGATACACAGCATCATTGCCTCTTATATTTCCTCCATCCAAGGAAATTGCACCATCTTTCATGTCAACATGGAATTGGTTTTCAGCTCACCAAAGTTTTACAAACTTAAGAGTTGGCTAGTCCATAAGCAAACGGCTTTTGGTAAAGACAAATCAAATCCGTTGATGGTTGATAGTTTACCAAAAACTATATGGTATTTAACTAACCATACTTAACAGTAAATAGTTAACTAGTCCATAAGCAAACGGCTTTTGGTAAAGACAAATCAAATCCGTTGATAGCTGATAGTTTGCTAAAAACTATAAGGGATTTTTGCTAAAATTTCAAAGAGACTGGCAAGTAAAATTTTCTTTCAAAGGTACTGGTAGTTCAAATTTTGGTACTGCTAGAGTAAAATGGTACCGCTAGATAACCATTGAGCCTGTCAAAAAAAGTTATAGCCGTTGGGCCTGGTAGTTACATTTAACCGTTGGGGTATTTCTGTCAATTACTGATGATTATATTATATTATATTTCACATATAAAATATCTTTTTAACCGCCTTTTCATTTACTTATTATAATCTTTCTTATTGTCGGTTAAAAGTAATTCTCTCATAACATCTTTCATCAGTCCTTATCACAATTAACACTCATGTAACACCCCAACCCGGCAAGGGTAGAAGTGTCACGCAAATGGTGACATATCAAAGGCAAGCATAACATACGACTTAAATAATACAATAGAAATTCAAAGGTTACAAAAGATATACTGGAACTACAAGGTTACAATTGAGAAACAAAACTAAATACTATGTCTGTCAATGCAACTCCTTCTAAAAACTTCTACTTCCGAAAAACTATCAAAGTCTTCTAAGTCCAAAGGTCTCTTCACTCATACCCAGCTTCCAACTAAAACCTGCCGCACACGGAAAGAAAACGTGCGGCTGAGCTTAAAAGCCCAGTGAACAGATATATATAATAAACGGAAACAAAAGCAAATGGAAATGAACAGGCATATCATAATGAGTGAGAAATAGGAAAAGGAAATAGAGAGTAAGGTTTAGGACAGTCATCCACCACGAGCCCAAATAAATCAAATCATATCATGTCGTAACCATAATCTTCAAATCATATAGAGGGGAGACCTCTCAGATAATCAGATAATATGAGGGGTGTCCTCATTCTTCAAATGGAGTAGCTAGCTCCCAAATTTTGTGAAAGACGTGGATTGCACCCATCATCAGTCACCAAATCAAATCATATCATATCATATACAAAGCAAATCTAGGATGCATCCATACGCCCCCCAAACAAATCATATTGGCCATAACAAATCATAGTGAGCTCATATCATATCATAATGGGGACGGTGTGCAACATCACTCGAGCACACTAGAGTCATGCCATTGGTGCATCAATGACACGGCCATGTTACCTTCATGGCTAGGAAACATATTTGGCTCGTAGTATCAAACTGGGGTCAAAGGTCAAAGGTTCATATCAAAGCAAAGGTTCATATGGTCATAATCACAGTCCAAATGTCAAGGTTCATATCATAGGGTTCATTTCACAGGGTTCATATCATAGGTTCAAATCAAAAATCAAGGGGTCGAAGGCACCTTATTAAAAAGGGCAGAATATCTGTACCTTATACCGCAAATGAAAACACGACAGAAAATACAAAGGTCGGAAGCAACTCCATCTTCAGCGAATCTACACGAATTCATGATCATCTTATTAATAACTTATTTTTAATAACTTATTTTAAATCGGATTACTCATTTTAGTCGGCTTTCCATTTTTAGTAACTTTCCTGATTTAGTAAGTTTCCCGAATTAATAACTTTTAGGGTTACAAATTACAATTAAGTAACTTAAAGGCTTAAAATGACCAATATCATAATTTAGGGTTTAATGTGACAACTTATCATAGTTTAGGTTAAAATTGTAAATTACCGAAGTTTAGGATTAATCATGACAATTATCAAAGGTTAAGGTTTACTTGTGTTAATCTAATTTTAATACTTATTTTATTTGGAAGACAAATAGAAATTCGGATTAGTTTTCGAAATTCCTTTAACGAACTCGAAATACGTACGTATCATATCATACTAGCATATAACATGTATGAAATATATATTGTTAGTTAAGATATCTTATAATTTTGATTTAGAAATAGATTAGTTAATCATGTCAATGCTTAACTTTGAATATTATTAACTACTAAATGATGTCAGCTCAGCCCACTTATACATTGAATTCATTTTGGTCATTTGAAGACTCCTTTCATCCCATGCACGACACATTCAATCGTCATTTAAAACCCAGTAAACGTACTCATGCGACTACGAATAGAATTAGGAGTCAATCATTTTGTTGTAGTCATTAAGGGTGATTTTGTATTTCAGTTTAATCATCATATGATCTAAACGTTAAACTACGAATGATCGGAAAATACCTTCGCCAAACCAGGACATGCAGTTTAAAATGTTAATCATTTCAAATATATCGATTAAAGAACATGATACCAAAATGAAAACCTATGAATTTTAGTATGAATCAAAGTCGTACTTCTATGACTCCAGGTTACTGAGAACAATCCCAAGTAACTCACTCTCTTCTTTTCAGTAACAACATGCATGCGACGCGACTCGAAATCCAAATCCCGATTTAAACCATGTCCGACCCTCATTCATAATCATTCAAATTTTAGGATTCTATTGTCCAAGTAATATATTAACATATGCATGGTTCGATATATAGGTGATTAACCTTAAACCTTGGCTGAACAAAAGGAACTTGAAAAAAATTACAGCACCATACGAATACACATCCTTTATCTGGTTTTTTTTAACGTGACACAAATCACAAGTTTAAACCCCTTTTTGCATGTTTTCCATCCCTCATTTACATGAACAAACAAGCCCGCCGACCTTTATTTTAAATTCCAGGTTTTAGTCGTCTTTACATAAAACTCTTAGTGTTTGATGATATAGGAGTCGTGATCGTTATGTTTTGCGTGACATACAAATTAAACAACTAACTCTCGAAACATAAATATATTGGTGATCGTATATTATGAGTTGCGATCAATGTTTTGTGTGATATGTATATTTATATTCGTATATCTTTCATTAAACGAAAAGAGACTAAGCGATCGTATAATCGAAATAGATTAGTAGATACCTTGTAATCGGATTGTATAAGAGGAACCACAAGAAAAAGGGACGTATCAAAACCCACGAGTAGCACACAACCCCGCGAATCGAATCACCACCTTTCTCCTTTGCCTTGTACCTTGATTTTCTTGAGAAAATAATAGAGAGGCTGTCGATTCCATTATGTGTTTTTAGGGTTTTGTGTTTCTTAAGTTCGGTATATATATATCAAGATGTGATATAGAATATGTGAGCTGGTAAAGGCGTGCAAAAAAAGGAAAAGCCGCAATTTGCGCAAATTTGAGATTTGAGATAATTGCAATTGAATGCAGTTGACTGTGATGGTTATGAATTGGACCTAGTGTTTATAATTATTTATTATACTAGATTCATTCATACATACCGAAAACATAATTGGCATAAATTGGGATGGTCATAATGGTAATTATTGGGTTTCAATTGTATCGGTTATGTTGGTGTAAAGAGAGGACCGAAATTGATGGGATTTGATTACATACAAATCGGATGTTACAAGTTTAGTAAAACTGTGGTAACTTTTATTTTGAAACAAATATATTATTATGCTTTTAGACTTAGGTTAGTTTTATTAATTGTATTATTATTTACAACGTATAGTTTAGGTTTGTAATTAATCGTATTACGTTTATTTGTTCAATTATTAACTAGTTAGATACTTTGGTTATAATCGACATGGAATGTCTTAATTATTTAATGTCTTTTCAGAAGTTTCAAATTAGAGGGGCATTTTAGGTATTTCACATGTTTAAAATTTCTGGGTTTTACACTCACCTTTCATCTTCTACCAGTACCACCAACAAATCCCACCATCATAATCAAGATTTTCATTAACCTTCACCATGGCAAATCTAACCTTTGTTAAACGTCACAATCAGTTAGCATTTTTGGAAAAGTCTGAGGATAATGCCTCTTTTCATCAAATAGTGGACTTTCTAAATGATTCCTACATCAGGTTTGCTTTACTAGTCAATCCCACTGTTTATGAATCTCAAATTTTATAATTTTGGCAAACAGCTAAAGTTAAAACTTCTGAAAATGGGGACCAAAGGATAAAAGCCAAAGTGGATGGCAAAACATTGACTCTTACCGAGTCATCCATTCGAAGACATCTTCATTTGGATGATTCAGATGGTATTAATCAATTGCCAGATACTGAAATTTTTGAAAATTTGGAAAGAAAGGGGTATAATACTGATTCTACGAAACTCACCTTTCTTAAAAATCATTTTACTCCACAATGGAGATTTTTGATCCATACAATCCTTCATTGTTTGAGCCAAAAGAAAACCTCTTGGGAGCAATTTAGTGGTAACATGGCTACTGCTCTCATCTGCTTGGCAACAAACAGAAAATTCAATTTTTCCAAACATATTTTTGAAGGATTGATTAAAAATGTGGATAGCATAACAAAGTTTTTGATGTATCCAAGATTTATTCAATGCATCATCTCAAAATCAAAACATTTGTTACTTCCCCCACACTCACTTTATGAAACACCAAAACTTTCTCACAAAGTATTTTCAAACATGAGAATTGGTTTCAATGGGGAAGAAATACCACTTTTTGATGAAATGTTACCACAACATGCTGAAGAACCAACACCATCATCTGAATCACCATCATCAAGTTCTTCACCTGGTTACATCTCACCAACTCATCTTACATCACCAATCCCTACACCAGTACCATCTGCAACACCACCAACACCATCACATCATGTATCACCACCCCAATCTCCTCAGACAGTGAAAGAACTAAAAGAGAAGGTGAAGCTCTTAGAAAATGCTCTTAAAAGCCAGAACACAAAATTTTCTGAGATCAACATCAAGTTAGTTAAGAGGGTAAAGAAATTGGAGAATGAAGTGAAGAAGCTAAAGGGTAAAAGATCTTCAAAGGTTGTTTTATCTAGTTCTTCAAGATCAGATACTAAAAATTTGGGTCACTCTTCCAAAAAGGGGAGGATGGGTAGCTCAGAAGATGAAGAGGAGGCTCAATTTGATTTTCATGAAGGAACTCAGGTTTATGATGAAGAGCCTGCTGGTGCAGAGCAAGAGCCTGCTAGTTCAAAAGAGCCTGCTAGGATTGAGAGGCTTTTGGCTATGGACTACAAAGGTACTGCTGATCATGTGTACAAAAGAAAGAGGGACTTAGAGCCTCAAGGGAATTTGTTTGTTCAAGGGAGGTTATTTATTGCTGATGAGCAATCTACTGCTCCATCTCAAGAACCAACTCCAAAAGATAAGGGCAAGAGCATTATGGTTGAAGATGAACCAAAGCCCAAAAAGTTGAAGAGATCAGAGCAAGTACAGATGGCTATAGATGAAGAAGTCTCCAAAAGGCTTCATGAAGAAGAAGTGCAGAAAGTATTTGAAGCTTCAAGACTGCTTGCAGAAATGCAAGAGCAAAAAGATGCTGCTCAAACTCTTCTTGACACTCAAGTTGCTCAAGAAACATTTGATGCATAGATGCAATGGATTATTGCCAATGATCCAATTGTGAGAGGTCAAGCAGCAATAATTGTAGATGACAAGAATCTCAACTCTGAAGAGAAAACAGCAGAGCTTGAATCTTTTATCAACAAAAAGTATAAAGAAGCAGCACTGGCTGATATTTTTGAAAAGATGCAGCAAAGCCAGAAAAGAGGTTTTAAGGTGGGCACATCTCAGAAAGATCAAGTGACTTTTATGAAGAGATTTCAAAGAGGTCAAGCAAATTGGACTGAATATCAACTGAAAAAGAAATCTGCTGATGAAATCTACTTCCTGTATCTAAATGCCTACAAGAGTCTTTACTACAAGATCCCATCTGATGCAAAGCCTTCAATGAAAAAGAAAGATGCTCAACAGAAGAAAGAAGCAAAATTGGATTCAGAGCAAGTAAGTAAAATGTTAATTACTTTGCCAACAATTATACATGTTGATCCAATTAGGTCTAGACACCCTATTATTGATTGGGAAATTCACCATGATAGATCAGGAAAGTCATGGAAAATAATTAGGGTTGGGGGACAAACTGCTATCTTCAAGAATTTTGAAAATCTTATTAGAGCATGTGATAGAGCTGACTTAGAAGAATTGTGGAATCTAGTTCAAATTAGGCTAGACACAAATTCTAGCACTGATGTTAAGGAACAGGAACTATGGGTAGAGTTTAATAGGATGTATGATCCTAATCCAAAAGATGTTCATTGGAAGTTTCCATATCATGATCCTTCAACCACATGGGAATTTCTAAGCCATAGCAGTATTCATCATCTTTTTACACAAAGTGGGATTGAACTCTTTATGTTAGCTGAGAAAGAGTATCCACTTAGTTATGAAGTTCTTACAACCATGATCTCCAAGAGATTAAGATGTGATAAAGATGAAGAAAAGTCAGAAGTTGTTCAAAGTTTGCTGAGGAGCATATTTGAGCAATGTGAAAGAAAAAGGAAGAATAGAGAGTAAAGGTTTTGGAAGAGTTCCCTCAAATCCTCAAGGTATGTATTTTATTCATAAGAAACTTGTGTATTTTTAAGGAAATAACAAGTTTAGGGGAGGATTGTTGGGAATAAAATGTTCAAGTCAAAGAGCCTGCTGGATGATGTATTGAGCCTGCTAGTTGATTTTGAAGAAGATGAAGATGTACTAACAGTACCTTCTGGGTAAGAAGGTACTGCTAGTTAATGAAGGTCCTGCCAAGTTGATGATCAAGTTGATGGATATTTATTTGTAGATATTTGTTGTATTATTAGTCTTTGTACAATGTAATACGTTATGTAGAAGTAGTTCAGTCTTCCATGTTTGTGCAGAAGAATATACAGAGTAGTTACATTGGAAGTTGTAATTAATAGTAGGCTAGAAAAGTCCAAGTATCTTATTATATTAAACAACTTGACAACTTGTAATAAGGGGTCCTTATCCTATAAAAGGATCCCTTAGTCACCACCTTTGTAGTAAGCTTTTTCCAACCAATAACCTAAGCATAACCAAAAACAGAACATCTCTCTAGTAACTTAGTTACTAATTCACAAATCCTTAACAAACCAAAGATTCAAGGTTACTTTGTAATCCTGGTGATAGTTAGATCATCCGTATTATTTCATCAATAATATTGAATCGTTTTGTGTTACTAAAGTTGTGTTCATTATTCATTATAACTCACATTTACATACTCATCACCTTTGTTTTTCTTTTAAGTGTGTTATAGTAGATTCCGCATACTAAAACACATTCATTCATAAATATCTCAAACACATTATTAAGATTCACATCCCAAGTGTTTGTATAATCCTTCACATTCTACCTTATGAGATCCAAGTTCACAGGTTTGTGTTCATTTTTCAAGCTATCCACTTTTTACTTCAAAATAAGTGATGTTGCAATGAAATAGAAATTTGTTTTGTTCCAATTTTTAGTCACAACTCAGTATGACAGATTTTATTTGTTGTTTTGAGGTTATGAATCAGAAGCAAAAGAAGACATCACTGAATTACACACCCTTTGTTTTTCTTACACAAAATTGAAGCAAACACTATTGGGAAACAAAGGGTGTATATGTATTTGTACTTCAGATTTACAAACTTCGAATATTCACATTTATTTTTTAAATTGTAGTATTGGATTGGTAAGAAAGTGGTGTGTGTCATATGCAGGCCTATCTGAGATTGCTTCTGGCTTGTGTGGACCGAGTATGGTAGGCAGAAGTAATAAGATATTTTTGATACGATGAGTGACTACCAACCTAAGAATATGGAAAGTCGAAGAAACACTTTTGGTATTGTGCATATTTGAGAGACACATACCCTAGGTAAGAGATGGTGCCATGGTGGAGAGTTTGATGGTGTACAAATGGGTTTGGAAAAATTTGTTTATTGCGTTTTAAAGCAGTATTGACATTAGCAAAAATGAGGTAAAAGCCTTTTTTTTGTCACTTTAAAGTCGTATATCACTGATGTTAGTTGCATGTGTTTATGTATATTAGGATAGTGACTACGAGGGTTAATGTTACGAAGACGAGAATATAACCCGCTGAAGCTGCAAGAGTTACCAGCAGAGCGATTTTCCAAAGAATGAACACCGTTAGTCCATCGCTTTTGATCCCACTGATGCTGTAAGAAGGATTACTTTTGCTTATAGAAGTATTTATAGGTATGATTTAGATACTATCACTTTACGTGATATTCAGGGTACATATGTTTTAGGTAAGGAAATGGGTAGAGGTGAATTTGGGATTAAGAAGTTGAAGACTATAATGGATAAGAATGATTAGATTTATGATTCAATATATTACAAAGTCCTATAGGATGTATTGGATATAAGACAACAATTTGACCCATGCACTTTTTAATGGCCGATTGAGTCATAAATGGGTTAACTGAGTAATTTTTAAGACAATGTTAATGGAAATGGGTAAGACAGGTCAATGTCATGAATTATATATAATTTATTAATACCTAATAAACTATCAGATTACTTTTCTATGAAAAAGTTAGTCAAAAATTTTGGGGGTCAATACATCTTAAACCAACATCTCTTTGTAAAAATTTAACCATATTGACATGTTAACCGGTCCGCCCTCCAAATTTACCACCTTTACTGATAATATGAGGTCTACACGTCTTCATTCTGATTAGGAAATTATACCTGTGATACCATTGGGAGATTCAAATGGTGGTTGTTATGCATTTATGACATTTATATTGTCCGAAAGTGTTAAATTTGAAACTATTTTGATTAGGAAATTAGATGGATTGATGCTGTTATATGAATTTGTGAAACCCTTCTATAAGTTTTTTTTTTTTTTTGGTGTTTTGTTAGATTTAATGTCCCTACTCACAAGTTTGTTATTGTAGCCACTATCATTAGCGATAAATCTAATGGAATTCTTTTATGTTGTATGGCATGCTCTATGGTTTTTGTGAACTTTATGATTTTGTTGCTTCATCATTTTTATAAAGAAGCTGAATGATTAATATACCAACACTAATGCGCGATGTTGGATGCACGATTTCAGGAACATATTTGTGACAGATGGCAGATAAAGAGGAGGGACAGGGTACTACCCCTCGAGGAGCTGACTGGGAAGTGGTATCACTCACTGCATCAGCATACGCTGCTGCACCAGGTGGGACTATCCCAGATTTCAAACATGGAGAAAAGGGCGATGTAGTTGACAAGGATAAAGTTGAAACTTCAAATGCGTTATTCATGTCAGGTCATTTTGTTGTGCCACTTAACCACCACGAGAACGTGGTATCAGAATCTGAAAACGCAGAGGTCTATGATCATCAAGTAGGAAAAGATGATGGTTCTGAATCTGTTCATGGTTTAGGTGGACAACTCGATATTAACGAAAAAGAAAATTGGGCCTTTAAAAAGTTGACCCAGACCGACTTTGCTGAGAACACTACCTTGCCAGGTATAGACTTATCAGGAAAAGAGCAGAGTGTTTATGGTTCTTCTACAACAGGTAACTAATCTTTCCGTTTTGTACTAGCAGTGCCGATGTCAAGGTATTGTTAATGATCAATATTTCCGTTAAACTAATGGTATGATAGATTATATTTTTATTAATAAAACATATTTCTTTCACACATGGGATGTGATTTTACCTATGTAATAATCATACACATTTGATTGGTTGGGGTTTTAACTATGTAATAATCAAAATCAATGAATCCCAATTTGATTTTAATTCCTAACATTGTGAATTCCAGAATAAAAAAAAGATGTAGCAAGTACTATGAAGAGGGGCAAACAGCATATAAGCTCTTAAGGCAAAAAAAATAAGGTATGTCAGTCTTTGGGATTGCTTATATTCTCTGTTTATCGATAACTGATCCTCAGTCTACATTGCAGTTTCTGGAAAACCTTGAGTTGATGTAAGATTAGGCCCGAGTTTACACTAATGGCGGATAAAATTAGTGTAAACGTCCTTATAAGATTAGTGTAAACGTCCTTACTCTTGCACTCTTGAACAAGGTCAGTATTATTATCAGGTGAAGAGGATGAGGTTATATGCAACAACTGTTGTTATCGATGCACCAACTAAACTGATCTTGAAACACAGGTAACCTTCTCTTTTTATTAGTGTATTTAACCATAAACATACAAAATTTCTAATAATTTTTTACTTATAAATTTTTATGTGAAAATTATAATTTTTAATTTTATTTTTGAATACTAAACGGTTACAGATGCATCATATATATCACTTTACGATTAGATATCAACGATGATGTTGGGATATTGTGTTTTGTAGGATTGATACCCATGGCTTAAGACTAGCCAAAGGAATTGAAATTGAAAATCGAAAAGAAAATGACCGTGTAAAAGTTCTCAAATACAAACAGGTGTAACAAGCAAGGTGGAAAAAGAAGATAAGGTTCATCAGTTTCCAAAATATGGCATCCGTAGTTTTTTTAACAGTTTTTTAATGTTGTTTTTACAGCTTCTAGCTGCTGTTTTTACAGCAGAATTCGACCCGTTTGGATAGCAGAAATATGGCAGAAGCATGTCTGTTTGGACAACAGAAATATGTATCTTTTGTATTATGTTTTTTATAGCTTCTGTGTACTTTTTTGTACGACATAAATTTGTGCAGAAATATGGAATTTTATAAAGCAAATATATGATCACTTTTACATAATTGATGTCTTACAACGCCTAAATATTCTACTTTATTTATGAAAAATCGCCTCGGCAGAAAAACAGGCACGCCCGCAACGCGGCGGTCGTCGCCATTCTCGTAAACTACTACTACTACTACACTACACGCTCTATGCGTTTCTAGACTCTCATTGGAGAGACTATCTATGAATTGAGTGCCTGTAACCTAGACGCCTACCCTCTTTATATAATAGAGGGAGGTTACAAGAAACCCTAGCTTACTAATAAAGCTAACTATTACATATTAGGTCCTCATTGTTTCTTCTTTCTTCATTCTTGCTTGTGGGTTTTGTAATCTTCAAATCTGTAATTCCCAACAATGCTAAAACATGTCATCTCAAATAATAAGCTGCACATCATAAATCTTCTTCCCCTTTTTGTAATCATCCAATAGGGGTCTTGTGCATCTCGTAAACGCTTCCCCTCAAGTGATGCATGTAGATGGTTAAGTATTTTTGAACAATAAGCTTCCCCTTAAAAATATACTAACCATCTGCTTGAATCATGAACTCAGTAGCATAGATCATTTCTTCCTTCAGTGCGAAAAAGACATCATGTAATAAAATGTCTTTGGATAATTCTTGTAGTCAATATATGCATGGCGATCACATGCAATGGCCGATAGTCTCAGTGAGCTCAGACGGATCAACCAGAAACCACTCAATGCTTATGATTATTCCTTTTTAATAATCATATCATGAACTGTATGGTATCATATGCCCCCCAAAATATTTGTAAAGAGCGTGTAACTTTGCCAATCAAGAATTATATCATGAACTGAATCTCCAAAACGAACCATGCATCAAATGTCTTCACAATATCCTTATCTGATTTCGTGAGAACAAGACATGTTTATTACACCTTAGTTATGGATCACCGTATGGTCCCTGACCTTCCTCACCATAACCGCCCATTGATCCCAGATCAAATCACATATAATAATGTGTGTGGTCCCGGACCAAAACATGACATCATTATGTTATGTACTAAACGACTTGTAAACACCAAACCAAAATAAAAGTAGCCAAGCCATAAGCATCACATCGTCCAAGATCCAAGGGCGTCTGTGGACCTAGAATACTATATTAGAAATAAGCAGCACAAACCGAATCAACCAGCAGGAACAAATCATAACCAGCAGGAACCAAATAATAATCAGCAGGAACCAACCAGAAGGAACCGACCAGCAGGAACTGAAGCAACCAGCAGGAACAGATCAGTAATTTTTTTTTTACTAACAATAGCAGCAGAATCCGAGCAGCAGAAACAAAATAGCGTAGCAGCAGTATCCATGTGAGAGCAGTAGAAAAATTAATGCAGTAGCAGAATCAAAATAGCACCAATCAATTCATCCCATTTACCGACCCATGTGATGATGATTGACATCAGTAGATCAGTCCCACATTCAATTTATTCCACACCCCACAATTGTCTATCCCCACTAATTGACAAACCTATTAATTGACCAAACAATAAGTGACAGTCAAACCAATTAATTCAGCACTGATCAACATGTGAATTGTCAATCAGATCAATATAGAATAATGATCATGCCATCATACCACATAGAATCACCAGCCATGGCCCCACGTGAACCACATACGACAGCCAGATCCAATGACCACTTGCTTATAGTACTCGACCAATTAAAATATGAAGTACGAGGAATCAATTTATTATAAAGCCTCACCAAATAATAAATCAGTCAATTTGATCTGGTCTTAGCGATAGAATAAAATTAAATACGATTACCTCAAAACCAATCGAATTATTTGCCAGATCTGCTCTTGTCTTTTAACGAATCTGCTCCATCGAACATCACCAGATCTGCTCCTGTCGATAATACTTGCTCCAAAACTGCTCTTCATTGACAACGAAAAACCTTGTAAATCCCTAGATATCGAGAGCCCCCGCTCTGATACCAATTGTAAAACCAAGATCAAGCCCATCTAGGATCAGTAATATTGATATGCACAGCGGAATAAGAACACAATCAACATTACTAATAAGGTTTTCTTTATTAAACATAAATAAACTACTACTACTACTACTACTACACTACAAGCTCTATGTGTTTCTAGACTCTCATTGGAGAGACTATCTATGAATTGAGTGCCTGTAACCTAGACGCCTACCCTCTTTATATAATAGAGGGAGGTTACAAGAAACCCTAGCTTACTAATAAAGCTAACTATTACATATTAGGTCCTCATTGTTTCTTCTTTCTTCATTCTTGCTTGTGGGTTTTGTAATCTTCAAATTTGCAATTCCCAACAAACCTTATAACTTTCAACTCATTGATCATCACACTCAAACCTTATAACCTTCAACTCATTAATCATCACACTCAAACCTTACAACCTTTAACTCATCAATCATCACACTCAAACCTTACAACTACTCCTCACTTTGGATAAGTGATAGTTAGGTCAACAACCTTCAATCCTCACAAACACACGAAACCCTTCATGCACCAAATTATCTCTAACACACAACTAGGATCATCCAACCTAGAAACCTAGAACTTTGTTACCTTAACCCCGTTAGAGATATCCAACCCCAATCCTATTAGGATCACATACACATATTTTTCCCATTTGAAATATACCATGCATCTCATTGTCAGTGCAAACGATATATTAACCTAAACCATCCTTTCCCACCTTTCCTCAAAGGGCAAAACCAACATCTTCAACCACATCATCATCATCCTTCACCCTTAGGATTCCCACACCCTTACCTCCACCAAGTCCACCACAACCTTTAGCTATCACACTAACCCTATCACCATCAAACTTCTTTGGACTTGGCACCAACACATCATCCTCATCACCATCACCATCACAACAACCTTTAGCTCTCACACTAACCCTATCACCTACATCACCTTTTAAACTTGGCACTAACACATCAACCTCATCACAATCACCATCACCACAACCACTAATGGGTCATCCCATTATTTATCCCCTACAACCACATAACCCAAGTTGTCCTTGTTGTCACCACAACCAACACTCTCCCACCTTATGGAATCATTTCCATTCGCATCTCGGTGCTTATCGTTCACATTTTCATTTTTTTTGGTATAACCTCTATCGAGTCTACTTTATGGCACGACTTGTCATAATAGTAATCATTTAGAGTATGTCTTATCAACAATCTATCCTTAACATCAATCATCTTAGGTAGATGATTATGTTGTTAAAAAGGTTTGTTAGAACTTGCCTTCCCAATGACAACTTGGAAGAAGTCAATTTGTGTGTCAGTCAACGAACGAATCCCGTTCTTGTTAGTGTGATTGATTGAACAATTACACCTTAGGTTGTTGGTCTTCACCCTTTGGCACCCTTTTAGGTTGTGTCACTCACATATTTTAACCCTTGCATGTCTTGCTATGTGTATTCTATCCCTATATGCTCCTATACTGTTATATATTATGTTGCACGGAGCTAACCCTTGATGTAGGAAAAGCCTTTGTAAGAATTTGATCCATGGATCCGCTAGATACTAAGGTAAATAAACAAGGGGATTAAGTCACCATAGGGGAGCATTGAGCTAGGGGGAGCTCGGGAGAATTTGAATACATATCACGGAGTCTTTCTAATGGTGGTAATAGAAGACTTCACTGGGATGATGCAAGCTCGCCTTTCTAGGAAAAAAGGATAATAGTGTAATAAGGGGGAGTAGGGAATGAATTCAAGGGAGCGCTCAAGACAACTACCTTTTTTATTCGACAAAAGGGGGAGAAGGGGAGTGTAAATAGGTAACTTTTACATTTTACTATGTGTTACGGTTTACATATTTTTCATCATCAAAAAGGGGGAGATTGTTAGTGCAAATATTACGATATTTAAACTAAACGATTTCTTCGGTTTTAATAATGACAAACATGTAACTTGTAATACATAACGTAAAATGTGCAAGTTACTTGTAAACACAAATCATCAATGCATACTTACATCAACACCTCCCGACGTCTCAAGTATGCTTCAACAAAGTTGTAGATTTCCATCCCGACGTAAATCACTCAAGGTATGGACAAACAAATCTACTACTTGACAAATGATCAAAGGATTATATTTTTCTAAAATTCACATTTTTAATGTGACAAAACATTTTTTCAAAAATATATTTTACAAATTATTTTTGAATTAAAAAGAAATGTTTTATTTTGAAAAATAAGTTTAAAAAATCCCAACAGTCAATTTTCCCCCCAAAACAGCTCCAACATTCCCAAATAAACCTTCCCCACTAAAGACAAACGAAGGAGCGTCCACGGTACCACTAAAGTACCGACGGCTTCACTAAATTTAGTTGAGCCGTCTGAAAATTAGTGGAGTCGTGCCCCTGTAACGGCTATTATTCCCCTTGCCTATAAATAGTGGACCATTTCACACTTCTAACTTGATTTTTCCAGTCCTTTTTCTCTGGTCTAATCCCTCCTCACTTAGATGACTTTCTTTGATCATTTGGAGAGTCTTAGTTTGTTTAAGAGTGATCCTCTTCATTCCTCTTGATTAGCAAGAGAAGAACACAAAGTATCCAAGTAGATACAAAGTGTTGTCATCCCTCTTGATTAGCAAGAGAAGAACACAAAGTATCCAAGTAGATATAAAGTGTTATCATTCCTCTTCATTTTCAAGAGAAGAACTCAAGGTATCCAAGAAGATACAAGAGTTGTAATTGTTAGGTCTTGTAACATTTGTTACACTCTTGATTGTATCATAGGATACATCAAGATCATTTTTCTTTTGAGAGTTTGTAAGGGAAGATCATTGTGATCTTATTGAGATATTGAATATCTCTAGTAGCCATTGAGCTAGTATGTTGATCAAGTGGATCAAGGGTAGATCGGGTAGATCGAGTCAAGTGGGTGTAGATCATTGTGATCGTTTCGAGATCTTGGTGATCTCTTGGAGCCATTGGGATCGTGTGTTTGATCAAGTGGATCGTGGTAGATTGGTGCTAACTAAGATTAGCACTCGACATCTAGCGTAGTGTCGTAAATAGGATAAGCGACGTGTATGGTTTTCTCCGCCTGAAGGGAGCTTGTTGATTAGTGAAGTAACTCTCGAGTGTGGTACTCGGGGAGTGGAGTAGGGCGAAGAGGTGCTTCGTAGCCGAACCACTATAAATCATCGTGTCCGGTTTGCGTCTTCTTACTTATCTCTGTACTTTCATTTTAGTCTTTATAGCTTTATATTTATATTTGCATTGCATTTATACTTGTGTGCTTTGTTGCTTATATGATGTTGACTATGTTTGAGTCATGGTGTGTTTATGTTTGTATGGTAGTTTACTTTGTACCATCTCTAAATGTTATGTGACCATAGTTGACACCTTTCATATTACGTCACACTTGATCGGGTAATTGATACAAAAAGTATTAAGTTTTTAAATGGAAACTGTAACACCCCAAACTCGGTCCCGCTGCCACAATCCGAGTTTGGGGTGTTACAGAATGGTATCAAGAGCCAAGGTTTATAGAGAACGAGGTCATACTCGACTATAAACATTTTTCGTGTGAGTCAAAACGTTTTCCGAAATCGATAGCCATCAGCCTTCCGTGCCGCTTCACTCGTAAGTTCTTTATTACTATATATTTGGATTTTCATTACTATTTCATTTTTATATGAAATCATGTTGGCTAGAAACTTTTATACTTGTCCCGATGCTCCATGGAGAGTATTACGGCTACATCAGTTTCCACCGGTCAGTTATCAGTTGCACCCGTCGATCACCCCCTTGCACCACCGAGTCCAGAAATGGACCCACACCCTATTGATGTACCTCATTCGGATAATGAGGAGATGAATGATAATAAGGAGATAGGAGACCGTTAGTAGAGATTAGTGATCATTTCAATTATAGTAGTTTGGTATTGTAGTAGTAGTTTACCTTGTACGTACTGAACTGACTAGTTTCGGTTAGTAGATTTGATAAGAAACTTGTAGTCGTTTGCATATCTTGCAAGACTGATGACGAGTATCGAATCTACGATGTATTTTGGTGATGTACTATTATAATGTTGAATGGACACTATATTATGATGTGTCATCGTTATTTACCTTTGTGTGATGATTCTGTTACGTCAATCAAAATACTTACAGTGTTGTACATTGGTAACGATTGATAGAATTATGACGCCTAAGAGAATGACCTCGGCTGCGATTCAGAAAATGATTAAGGAAGGCATAGCTGCGGAGCTTGCTGGGCAAGCAGATAATAGTAACCAGATTGTTGGGCAGGCGGGAGTGCAACCTGTCTATGAGAACCATTTATGCACCTACAAAGAATTCATGAGCTGTCAACCCACTACTTTCAAGGTAACAGAAGGAGTTGTCGGCTTAACACAATGGTTTGAAAAGATGGAATCAGTGTTCCTGAAGAGTAACTGGACGGAAGACTGCAAGGTAAAGTATGCCACAGGAACCTTGATGGAGCAGGCATTAACCTGGTGGATAGCATATACTAAGTATGTTGGGATTGTGAATGCTTATAATATTTCATGGGAGGAGCTTAAAAAGGAGATGGTACAGGAGTTTTGCTCACGTAGTGACATGAAAAGGTTGGATACTGAATTCTACTACTTGGCTGTGGAAGGTGTTGATCTTGCTACGTATGTTCGCCGATTCCAAGAGTTAAAAATCTTATGTGCCCATATGGTGCCGGATAATGAGAAGCTGCTTGAAAAGTTTCTTCGAGGTTTACCGGCCTATATCAAAGGGAATGTGACGTCATACAATTCTCAAACTTTGGAGGATGCAATCCGTACCGCTAAACGACTAATGGATCAGGCAATCAAGAATGGAACTGCTCAGAAGGGTAACAGTTTTGATCATACGAGGAAGTGCTGGAGGTTCCGGATGGCTATCTGTGGGTTATATTATGATATTTCTATCTTTATTTTTCCGCTGCAAATCTATTTCATTTTCCGCTGCTAAATGTATTATGAGTCTTTTGAACTCTAAATTTGAACCTTGTATTTGAATGAGGTGTTTATTTAAAAATGTCTCATTATGAGATCGTTTATCTATGATTTTGACTCACTACCCCTCGAGTAATACCCCAAACTCAGTCCCGCTGCCACAATCCGAGTTTGGGGTGTTACAGAAACGTATTCACCCCCCCCCCCTCTATGGTTTCCACAATTACCATCCTTCTAATAATGATGGTCTTCATGATCTTGGTGGTACTTCTGAATCAGATGAGTCTCATCATTCTTCTGATGATGAAACTGATTCAGATGCATCTGCCAGACTTGATGGTTTAAGTAATGAAGGTAGACATTCTTAGTCTACTACTTTACATTATCTACACAATAATGGCAGTCATTTACAGTCTGCAACTATGTTTGAGTCAAGTAATGAGGGTAGTCAATCTAGGTCTGTAACTTTACTTGAACCTTCAGAGGACACAATTGATCCTAATATTAATGGTATTTCTGAGGATAATAGAAGGTACAAAAGAAATTCTGTGATGCCATAGAAATTTCAAGATTATGTGGTTGAAGGAAAGGTTAAATATGGGACTGAAAGGGTGGTTAACTATTCTAAACTTTCTTCAGAAAACTTTTGCTTTATTTCTAAACTTAATCAAACTACTGAACCTAAAAATGTTCATGAGGCTTTCAATGATCCTAATTGGAAGGCTGCTATGAATACTGAAATGGAAGCTTTGTATAAAAACAAAACTTTTACTATTACTGTGTTGCCAGTAGGAAGAAAACCTATTGGTAACAAATGGGTTTGGAAACTTAAGTTAAGATCCACTGGTGATATTGAGAGATACAAGGCTAGACTTGTAGCAAAAGGTTTTGTTCAGAAAGAAGGAGTTGACTATGATGAGACTTTCTCTCCTGTTGTTAAAATGGCCACTATAAGATGTCTTATATTGGGAATGCTTAAATTGACGATCATTATCGAGTCAATGATAGTAGAAGTGTGTCATCTAGTTTAGTCTTAGTATTTACGTTAATGTTGAATTAGTGAAATATGTAAAGATGACACACTTCCCTATTCTCATATCATGGGAGACTATATAAGGTTGTAACCTCTCATTTGAGAGGTAGGTATTGTGAATGGAAAGAGAAATTCTTTCTTATTCCCTTTCTTGTTCTTTCTCTCTCTAACACATATCTTTCTCTCTCTAACATATTACATAAGTGTGATTTGATCTTAAAAAGGGTGACCAACAATTGGTATCAAGAGCCTAAAGATGATTTAGAAGTGTATTAGTGCTTAAAAAAAGTCGTGTCTATTAATTTTTAGCAATATTAGTCTCGATTTAGCTTATTATTGCTTTTTACATGCTTATTTTTAAGCTTAAAGCTTATTACTGTTTTTTAAGTGCTCATTGTGGTCCAACAAAAGCTTATCAGTCTTAAAGTGCATAATTTTTGGTCCAATCAATCTAGAACAGCCTCTTTACTGCCTTTTTTTCCTTTGTCCAGATCTATTACTTTGTGTCCAAAACAACTTATTTACTGTTTCAGTTTGAGCTTATTTCGAGTTAACTTTGTGTTCATAAAGTGGTAAAACTCGTCGGAAAAAGGTGGTCGGAATTTTTTTTCGGAAAAGTCATCGGAAAGTTTTTATTGAAATTGCTTGTAAAGCAATTTTGAGAAACCCTTGTCCATCGGAATTGCACACGAGGGTTTATCGGAATTCACGACTTCATCGGAATTGGAATCGAATTTCTTGTAAAGAAATTTCGATAAGTTTTGTCGGAATTGAACCCATCTGTCAGAATTCAAACCTATCGTCGGAATTAGACTATTATCGAAATTGGACTTTTAATCGGAATTGGGTTGGTTGTCGGAATTGGATCTTGGTTATCGGAATTGTGTTTAAGTGTTTTATCAAAATTAATTTAGGGTTTTCGGAATTGGACTTCTTTATCAGAATTGAAACTTTTTATCGGAATTGGGTTTGTTGTCGGAATTCGATCTTGATTATCGGAATTGAATTGTTTTCGGAATTGGAATTGTTGTCGAAATTAAACTTTGGTTGTCGGTATTGAACCTTGGTTGTCGGAATTGGACTACAACAACAAACCATCCCCTCACCTCAAATCTCATCACAACTTCAGTAAAAAAAAAAAAAAAAAAAAAAAAAAAAATTTCCCAAAAAAAAAAAAAAAAAAAAAAAAATCCCTCGTCTAATCTATCCTATAATCCATCTCACGACATCAAACATGAAACCACATCTCTTATTTCTTTTCGAGACATAAAATAAAATAGAAAACAAACCACAGTTCACCTTCTGATTCGAGACATAAAAGAAAATCGAAAACAAACAACGAGACCTCAGTTTATTTCTTTTCGTGATACTTAACGGAACATCAAGACTTTTCAAAAGTCAAACAGAAGAACAATAAACTTCCTCAATGATCTCTTATTGAAGTCTTAACTTCTTTCATTTATTTGAATAATTAAAGAATAAGATAAAAACATAATTGTTTTCACCTCCCTTTGATTCGGTTTTGAAAAAAGAGAAAAGGATCTCAGATTTGTGTTCGAATGATATTTTCTACAAATCTTTAAAAGATTCAAAGATTTAAACACAACCCATCATAGATCCATTTTAGAAGGATAACCTTCTGTTAATATCCGAATAAAAAAAGAAAAACAAAACAAAACCGTTTCATCTTTCTTTGATTTCGTTAAATTAACACATAAACGATATAAACAAAACCACACCTACCTTAAAAATTTTGAAGATCTTGTCTCTTGTGGTTTTGTTAGAGCAGTAAACAAGAGAAAAAAGGGGGGGACGAAGTGTTTGTGTATTTGTGTGTGGCTGCGTATTTGTTGATGAGAGTGATATTAGGGTTAGGGTATTATAAAAATTAGGGGAAGTGTGATTAAGTTGTATTTTATATACCGTGATTTTTAGGGTTCACAGTTAAGGGTTTGGGCTTTTGATTATTTGGGCTGAACATTGGTGTGGACACAAGGACGATTTTTAGTTATTGGACTGATTGTTTGTTATCACAAGGACGAATTTTTCTTTTATTGAGGTGATAAATTTTTCGGGTTTCAAATTTGGGTGAAATTTTTCAGGATCGTTTGATACAACTACCGTGCTAGTTATTGGATAACTCGATTCAAAAAAAAAATCACTTCTTTATCGTCTACAAGATCCATTTTCATTTCACACCGAAATTAAATGGATTCAAGTTCACAAGAGAGAAAAATGCCTCAAGTTATGCAAAAAGCTATTCATTCGAAGGAAAATTGTTTATCACATTTTGAACCAGTTAAGCTTCAATGTGTGGCACTCTCAGAAGCAAGGTTACCTGTTGATCCCAGTTGAGCTATTGATCTTGTTAGTTATCATAGATATAGATCTAAAACAACAAGTATAGAAACTGTTCTTGAACAATATTAAACACTACGTGGAATCTAATGTTTAATCTTAAGAAGAATTAACAATGAAATCGTAAAGCTCTCACAACAATCACCTCAATATATTAATACGAATACTCAAAAGTATTAGGGTTTTACAACTTTGAAGTGAATCGACTTAACAATGATACGTATCTAACTCTAACCCTAGATCCTCCTTTTATAGACTACGGAGTCCTAGTCGTTTACAACAGCTTTCTAAACAAGATAAATCTATTCGAATCTATTCCAAACTTATCTAAACATACTATACATAGTTATCTAATAAACAGTATAATACTAACTCTAGCAGTAGAATCTTCAAGTCTAGCAGTAGTATCTACTTGGTGTATTCTCTTATCTTTATCAGCAACTCCAGCAGTAGTATGAAATACACCAACAGCAGTATGATTAAGCCTAGCAATAGAATAACACTTAGACAATTTTTCATTAAGCACCATGAGCAGTTGTATCATCCTGAGCAGCAGCCTCTCAAAACCCAACAATCCTCCCCTAAACTTGATATTTTCTCCCAAAATCATCAAGTTTCTTTTAAGCCTTAAACTATCACTAGGAGGATGCTTCCAAACATATTTACACCTTTTTCTTTGGGTTGAGAACCTTTTCATACTTCTTTATCAGTTGATAAGCTTGATTATCTGTTGAGAACCTTTTCTGTAGCTGCAACATTCCAGGCTTCAACATCTAAGCAATAATT
Organism: Artemisia tridentata subsp. tridentata; assembly: GCA_021014915.2. Lineage (NCBI taxonomy): Eukaryota > Viridiplantae > Streptophyta > Magnoliopsida > Asterales > Asteraceae > Artemisia > Artemisia tridentata. The sequence continues at coordinate 257,409,869 of CP139505.1, forward strand.
TCTTTGTTCAAGTTCAGTGCAGGATAATCCTTTTCTACTAACATATAAATAACCACTCCATGAGCACATAATTCATGAACACCACAAGACTGATAAAAAAACCATTTCTGAACTGTGTTGTGTTTTAACTTCATCCATTCAATGTCTCCATCATGTGGTTCAAACATTATCTTTAAATAGTAGTAGATTACCCTCTCATACACCTCCTCTGGCCTTGTATCACCATATTTGCCCTTGTATAACTTCCAGAGGGTAACCACATCCTCTCTGTCCATAAAATACAGCATTTGTGAAAACCTAACAAACCTATAATCCCAACCATTTGATCTTTTAAATTCCCAGTAGGCTTCACTTCCATCCCTGATTTTGTGAGTATATGAGATAATTGGATGTTTGGCTGCTAGAGGAACTGCATTAGTGACCTCAAGTTCTTTTTTCTTAGAAAGAACTGTGAGAGCCATTATTCTCTCTATATCATCTTCAGTTTCCTCCCCATCATCAACTTTTTCTTCACTTTTATTCTCTGACTCAGAACTTTGCACTACTGCTTTTGACTTATCAACTTTTCTCTTTTTCCTTCCAACTAATTTCAACACTCTACCAGTTCTTTTGACACCAATAATTGAACTTTCTTTCTTTTCCTCAACCTTTACTTTTTCTTCCACCTTCTCTTTCAAACTTTCCTTTTCAACCTCAGTCACCACAACTTTCTTAGCCTTTGGAAATTGATCTTCTGACCCCATAGGCACAAAACTGTCAATTTGTTTCTTAACTCTCTCAAACATCTTTTGAATTTCATCATCTGAGTATGGCTTCAGCTGAACAAGCTTATAACCCTTCATGTTCTTCAAGTAATGCTCCTGAAATTTTCTTATTTGTTTGACAGTTGGTAGTCTGAGCAACTTCTTCTTTCTTCTCTCAGCAAGATACTTTTTCTTTCTTTCTGCTGTGAATTTCTTTAACCATTTATCCCTTCCTTCTTCAGTGAAGGTATCTTGTATTTCTTCTTTGACTTGCTTCAACAACTCTTCACACCTTATCCTCCCCTCATCCCAAGCATCCAATAAATCCTTTGTTTTTGCTTCATCTTCAGCATGTTTTTTTTTTTTTTCAAGTACTGCTTGATTTTCCTCCTCATACTCAGCTTGAATTTTCCTTGCAGCTTCTTCATTAAACTTTTCTTGAAGCTCTCTTGGCCATTACTCAAAGGGAATGTCAGGGCTAGGTTCAGGCTCTTCTATCATTTTGCCTTTGCCTTTCCCAGAATATGTAGGTGTTTGAGTAACCTTTTTGGTGGGAATGGGTTCTCTAATGGTCACTCCTTTGACAGGTGCTTTTGGAGGTGGAGGTGGTGGTGTTGTTTGCTTTGGTGTTGATGAGGGTTGTGAATGTTGTTTAGATGTTTTCAACTGGATGATAGCTTCAGCCAAACTCACATCATCATCTATGATCCTAGGAGCAGAATCTTTCTTTGGCCTAGCAGTAGGAACTTTTTCACTGGCAGTATAATCACCCTTAGCAACCTTTCCACTCTCACCGGCAGTAGATTGTTCTTGAACACTAGCAGCAGCATTACCCAAGCCTTTAATAGTTTCCACCATCACTTCTGTGTGTTTAATCAGCTACTCTTCATTCAAACTCGTCAATTTATCACCAATCTGCTCAGCAGTAGAACCAATTTGAATCTTAACACTAGAAGCAGTATCTAGGGTTTCTTCTGGAGTTTCCAAAACAACAACCTTTGTATCAACATCATGGGCAATTTCCTCAGTTTGTTGTTGTTGAAGCTCCTCAGTCCCTTGGTCTTCACCAATATCCATATCAACACATTCAACATTAGTATCAGCAGCCTCCCCTGAAGTCTTTGTCTCACTCTTCCCCTATTTGGGAGCATCCTCCCTCAAAACTTCTTCAGAAGAGCTGACTCTTTGTGCTGTTCCCACCTTTTTCAACCTTCTAAAAGCTATGGTTCTTGATCTCTTCTGACCCTCCAAATGCCTAACTCTCATCTTCAAAATTGTGGGTGTGTGATGGGTAGCTGTTGGGATTCCAACACCTTCACCCTGATTATGAACTAAAGTCAACATATAGGGAAATAGTGGTGTCACTGTCCCAGAAAAGTCTTTGCCGTCCTTTTTAAAGTAAGAAAATATTTTTTTTTGAAGCACAGGGAAAATAAATTGCTTTTTATGTACCTCAGGTTCTGTAAGTTGGTTATTCAAAATTAATTGCAAAAACCATGGGTAAATGCAATATTTTCCAGAAACATTCTTTTTCAAACCATCCATTATCATAGCCGAAAAATTAAAAGGTTGTCCTTTGGCCAGACAAATCATAGTAGATGCTTGAGTTGTACTGAATTGATTCCAACCTGAAGTTTTAGGACTCAGACAATGGAGAATGGTGTGAATTAGAAATTTCCATTGAGGGCAGAGACCTTTATAAAACTTTAAACCATCAGTTTTCTTCTCATACCCCATGTTTTCAAGTTCCTCAAAAATGATAGAATTTTCAAGACAAGTTATTTCCTCGTCATCTGTAAAGTGAAGAGCTTCTTTTACAGATGATTCAGAGATAATTATCCTTTGGCAATCTACCTAAGCCTTTAACTGTTCTTCCCCATTTCTAGTTCTGATCTTGACCGTAGACCAGAACTATTTAATGTGGGAAATATATATGGTAGGGTTTGCTGTTAATGCATACCTAAGATGAGTAGCATTAAGAAAGTCTATTACCTCAGCAAAACCTTCAGCTTCTTTGGGCTTTTGAAGAAAAGCAACCTGATTGTGGTTATCGGAAAATGTTCTTGTCGACATTGTTAATTAGGGTTTTGATTTTGGGGGTTTTTTAAATCAGATGTTTAAAAGTGTGTTAGGGTTTGAATTAGAATGAATTTTGGGCGCACAAAGCCAATTATGAGATCGAATTAGGTTTTTAAGCCGTTCGGATCGAATTAGGTTTTAATTAGCGCCAAATTTACATAACCGACCCTACACTTTCAAAACGAGCAGTAGAATCCCAACACTTGAAAAGCGAATAGTAGTATCCTCAGCAGTAGAAAGTTAAGCCTAGCAGCAGAAACTTTGTAACCAGCAGTAGGATCTTTGCTGAACTATCCAAACACCTTTTTTTCATCAGACAAGCATTCTCCTTTGACTTATCCTGCAAAAGATTAGTCCAAAACCACACAAACACAAGAAAACAATATGCCACAATAATCACAAGTCATAGCTAAACTTAGCAGTGGAATTAGCAACTAACAGCAGGACTAAATATAACTAAATACATAACTTAACACACATTTTAGCAAGCAGTAGACACAAACTTATTGACGAATAACAGTACAAATCCTTTCAAAATATTACAAAAACACAAAGAGATAAGAAATTTTCAAAGATTAATCATTCCTATACTAGCAATTAAAAATTGAAATCTACCCACATCGAAACCTTTTGTAAGCAAATCTGCAACATTGTTGTCAGTATGGATTTTAACTATTTGAATTAATTTCTTTTCATAACAATCTCTTATAAAGTGATGTCTTATCTCAATATGTTTTGTTTTAGAATGAAAAACAGGATTTTTAATTATACACATTGTACTGTTATTATCAATGTAAATTTTGGTGTGCATGAAATTGTACCCATAGTCCAGTAATTGGTTCTGAATCCAAAGAACTTGACCATAGCAACTTGAAGCAGCAACATACTCAGCTTCAGTTGTAGAATTAGCCACCACAGTCTGTTTCTTGCATTGCCATGAGATCAACCTATGTCCCAAATATTGGCAACCTCCGGTAGTTGACTTCCTATCTAAGCAAGCTCCAGCATAATCACTATCTGAGTATGCCACCAGATAAAAGGGTGAATCTTTTGGATACCAAAGGCCCAACCTAGGTTGACTCCTTAGATACCTAAAAATTCTCTTGACAGCATTCAAGTGTGAAACTTTAGGGGACACTTGAAATCTGGCACAGGCACACACAGCAAACATAATGTCTGGTCTGGAAGTTGTGAGATACATCAATGAACCAATCATTGATCTGTAGACATGTACATCAACTTCTTCTCCATCCTCATCCTTGACTAGAGGCTTGTTGGACTCCATGGTTGTCTTTGCAGGTTTCACATAATTAAAACCAAACTTCTTCAGGATATCAGCCACATACTTATCCTGACTGATAGATATACCATCAGCCTTTTGCTTGACTTGTAGTCCTAAGAAGAATGTGAGTTCACCCATAGAACTCATCTGAAACCTGTTGTGCATTAACTTCTGTTAGGAATATAAATTTTCATGTGAAGACTCGGTCACCCCGAGTATCCATTAGCATTAAGAAGCTCGTAGGATAATTAGTATTATTATTATTAGTGAAGTTATATTAGTATTTGTGGAATGGGTCGGGTCTTTACCCACTGTCAGCTCGCTCTACAGCCCACACGGGGCACTTATGTTTGTAAGTATAAATACCCCTCTCCACCTAGGGAGAGGGTTGGAACTCTCTTTCATTTAACCTAATACTAATTCACGTTCTCTCTCTAGTTCCCATTCTCTCTTTCTCTCTCTAAAACAATCGGCCAAGAATCACCATCTAAGTGTGTTATACGATTTGAATATGCTACAATTGGTATCAAGAGCCATGGTTAGGTTCGTGTGAGTGCATATTCTCGGATTTGTGGTGTGTTTTTGGCACTTTTTGTTTTGTTTTTTGGTTCGTATAAAAAGGTGGCAACATCGTTGATTTGATCTTTTTTTGTGGTGCAAATCGTTAAAACATTGTACTTTTGTGTTCACAAAACCATCTTGCATCTTCCTTGACAACATACAGCCGTGTGGTGTCTGTTATTGGAAGATTTGAAGAAATTTCTAGACTGCGGTTTGACATTCGGACGAATTTTTTCGCTGCGGTTTGTCTCTCGGTAAGGATTTTTGTTTGCGGTTTGAGCTAGTTTGGGTATAGTTGACTACGGTTTGGTCTTATTGCAGTTTGGATTATAACCATAACGGGAAAAGGACAAAAAGTACTGAAAATGACATCTTGTCTTTTTGCTGCTGCGGTTTGTGATTCCTTGTCGTTTGCGGTTTGTCGTTTAGCACTGCGGTTTGACTTCTTACGGTTTGAGGTATTACGGTTTGACTTATTGCGGTTTAACCTTCTGCGGTTTAGCTTTTCTGCGTTTTGCTACTTCTGCGATTTGACCAGTCCTGCTGTTTGACCAGTCTTGCGGTTTGACCAGTATTGCGGTTTGACGTGTAGTGCTGTGGTTTGACGTCTACGGTTTGAGGTTATTCTGCGGTTTGAGATTTTTGGTTACTGCGGTTTGGGAATTGCGGTTTGGTACTCTTGTGCTGCGGTTTGACCATTGTAGTTGTTGTGTGTGATTGCGTTTTGGGTGTTGCGGTTTGATACTAAAGTAATACTTTTAACTGTGATTTGACTCAAGTAATCAAATATCGGTTTAAATCACAAGAATTGTAAAATCCAGTATACATTATGGCAAGCATACCAAGCATTGCTTCTGATGACAGTCAAGCTGCTAGGTCTGATACCCGTCCTTCTATGCTTGATAGGACGGACTATGACTCGTGGGCACAACGAATTCGACTCTACTGTTTGGGAAAGGAGAATGGAGTTAACATTCTCAAATCCATTGATGAAAGACCTTTTCAGATGGGCACCGCTAGAGACGCTGTAACTACCGATGAGGACGGAACGGTCACGCTTGGAATCGATAGGCCACGTACTTACAATGATCTGAATGAAGAAGAAAAGAAGAGGTTTGATGCTGACATTAGAGCCTCCAACATTGTTATTCAAGGTTTGCCCAAAGATGTTTACAAACTTATCAACTTCAACACTGAAGGAAAAGCTGTTTGGGACAATGTCAAAATGCTTCTGGCTGGATCAGAACTTACAAAAGAAGATCGTGAGTCACAATTGTATGATAAGTTTGAGCACTTCAAGATGAACCCTGGTGAAAACATCACTGATTACTATGTGAGATTTCACAAGCTGGTGAACGACATGAGAATTATCAGGATGACAATGCCAAACATCCAACTCAACTCAAAGTTTGTGAACAACATGACACCAGAATGGGACAGATTTGTTACTGCAGTGAAACTCAACAAAGGATTGAGAGATACAAATTATGAACAGCTGTATGCCTACCTACAACAACATGAAAAGCATGCTGCTTATGATCGTCTGTTGAGAGAAAAACTCAATCCAACTGCACCAAATGATCCACTTGCATTTGTTGCAAATGTTCAGTCAATCAACCAATCTTAATCTGATCAAGCTTATCATCATCCCTATTCATCACCATCTGCTATGAATCCACAACCGGATTCAGGTTACTCTCACACCGACAAAATGATTGATAACCTCACCAACCAAGTTTCCTTAATTGTTCACCAATTCAAAGCAACACTCCCTCAAACTAACAATCAACTCAGAACTTCATCAAACCCACGCAATCAGGCAACTGTGGAGGATGGAAAAATTATGGTTCAGAATGTTCAGGGGAGGCAGAACTTGAATCAAAGGAACATGGGTCGAGGTAATGTGCAGATCAGAGTAGGGAATGCAAATCAGGGGCAGGGGAAGCAACCCAAGTGTTACAACTGTGGTGGACATGGACATATTGCCAGAAACTGCAATCAGCCAAAGCGTCCACAGAACTCTGACTATTTCAAGGACAAGATGTTGTTGATGCAAGCTCAAGAGAATAGAGCAGTGTTGGACGAAGAAGAGTTGTTGTTTCTTGCTGGCGATGGGGGAAATACTTTTGATGCCGATGTGGACGAGCAGCCAGTTCAGGACCTTGCACTAAATGATCCCAACATCTTCCAAGCTGATGACTGTGATGCTTTTGACTCTGATGTGGATGATGAACCAACTGCTCAAACGATCTTCATGGCTAATCTATCCTCTGTTGTCTCATCACCTCAACAAGCTGGTCCCTCCAATGCATCTGTGATTTCTGAGGTACTAAAGCTTTATGACACATATAATGTGCTGGATGAACAGAAGATTCCTAACAACGTACAACATACTGATGTTGTTGATTCAGATACTGTTTATGTGGGAAATGGTAATATTATCTCATATGAACAATATGTGAATCACAACAACGTGACCGATGTACCAAGTTGTGCATCTTCTGTTGTAGATAATGCTTGTGTTGTAAATAATGCTTGTGAGTTGCATGAAAACACTATGTTTGTCCCAGATGACACCTTGACCACTAGGCTTAACATCTATAAAGATCAGGTGGCTATATATGAATAATGTACAAAATTTGAGCTTACCAAATGTGAGCAGAAAATGGATAGTCAAATGCGTACACTTATAACTGAACGTAATTTAAGGGAAGAAACATTGAAACAAGAGTTGAATTCTTTGCAAAAACAGCTGGATCAGACTGTTAAACAAAAATAGGAGGCCCAAGAGCATCTAAATACTCTAAAACAAGATTTCAAAGAAAAAGAATCAAAACTCTTAAACGATTTCTCCAGACTTAAAACGTTAAAGAACAAGCTTGAAAACAAACTGTACACACAAGACCAAACCAGACAAACTGCTCAAATGATTCAAAAGTACAAAAAGTTGTATGATAAGCATAGTGAAAGTAATGTAGGTGAACCTAAATTAGCTCTCCTTAGGAATGCTAAAGTAGCCCAACCTGCCTTATATGATGCAAATGTGATGATTATGCCTGGTCATTCCCCTCCTGATGTTTCATCATTAGAAGAGAGTAATGAGATAGAAGTGAGAAATAGAGAAATAATGATTGAGAAAATGAAGGATCCCAAATGCATAGCCAATCGAATCATAGTCAAACCCCAAGATTATTATGAGGAGAATCGATTGACTGTTTTTGCACCTCAAAAGAAGTTAACGCCTGAACAAATATTTTGGGCTTTAGATATAGAAAAGAGAAAGGCCGATGAGCTTGAAGCCAAAACTCCACTCCTTAGGAAAATTGCGGCTGCAACGGTGTATCCTCCTAATACACCTAGGCATTTAGTTCCTTTAACTCTTCCCACAGAATGTAAAACTCTAATTAGCATATATGTACTTTGTCAACTATTTGCTGATTTTGATAAAACATGTAAGAAGAGAATTAAACCAATAGGAATTATTGAGGGGGAAAGGGGTTTTGAACAAACAAAAAGGTGTTACTTAACTTAGGTCATTCCATTCTTTAAACTAATCAAAGAACATTTTAAAAGGATGCAAAAAACCATTAAAACTGAAATAAATGAGATGAAAGTAGTGTTTAAAGATATGGAAAATGAGGTAGCTCAAAATGAGATAGAACCTAAGAGTTGTGAGATTGAGAGAAAGAATATTCTCATCACCAATGAGAATTTGATTGCTAGATGTATTGCACAAGATGTATTTTATACTACTACTGATGCTGCATTAACTGCCTGTCAATTTCATGAGTATTCTATTGCCTTAAATGTTACCCAGAATCGTGTTGTTGAGCTTGAGGGGGAGAATTTGAAATTGCATGAAAAAATTCAAAATGATGACCATGATAACATGGTCAAGCGTTTTTCAAAACTAGAGGCTGATTATCTTAATTTACAATTAAAATATCAATATTTAGAAGAAAGATGTAAAATATCAAATGCCAAGACATCTTTGGATGCTCCTGAATTTGATACATATTTTGAATTAAACAAACGTGATGAAAAAATTCAAGCTCACACTAACACGATTCGACAATTGAGGGCTTAAATTGCCCAATTAAAGTCAAATAAGAGTGATGCAATTGGCACCAATAAACCATCGACTTTAGATTCTCAGAATTTTCACTATCAAGACACCATCAATAAGTTACACTATGAAAATGAGTGTTTTCGAGCTGAGAATTCAAAAATCAAACAGCATTACAAAGAGTTATATGACTCAATCAAAGTCACACGAAACAGTCACAATGAAAAGATAACTTCTTTGTTAAATGAAATCGAGAATCTTAAGACTCAGGTGAAAGGGAAAATGCCAATTATCACTTTTGATAATGTTGTTCTAAAGGTTTTTGCTTGTAGTAAGTATGTTGTTGATGTTGTACCTATTCCATTTCCCCTTAGGAACAATAGGTCTGCCCATCAAATATACCTCAATCACCTTAAGGATAGCCTTGATACCCTTCGTGAGATTGTTGAAGAGGATAGACTAGATAAACCACTTGATAGTGCAATTGTAGATGCCTGCTTGCTCACTAAACGGTCTCAGGAACTTTTAGAATACATCAGTGGCACAAGTCCCAAGAGTGATAACAAAAGAGATAGATTTGCTGCATCATCCTCTATGATTATGAACAAGCATGTAACCTTTGATGTACCACCGAGAACATCTGAACCCAGCACATCAAAACCAGAAAAACCAATGACAGTGAAACACACTAATGTTCCCATCATTGCTTCTACAAGAGTAAACTGTGACACCAAAGCTAGCGGGTCAAAGACTAGATGCAATACAAGGAAAGATAGGACGGCGCTGGCTAAGAGTGTTCAGGAGAAGAAAGTAGAAGTCCATCCTAGGAACAATAAGTTTACTTTGAATGGAATGAATCGTGTTGATTCTAGTATTAAACGTATTGTAATTAATTCGAATTCTAATGCTGTCTGTAAAACATGTAACGAATGTTTAATTTCTGGTAATCATGATGATTGTTGTTAGGAATATAAATATTCATCTGAAGACTCGGTCACCCCGAGTACTCATTAGCATTTAAATAGCTCGTAGGAATATTAGTATTATTATTATTAGTTTAGTTATATTAGTATTTGTGGAGTTGGTTCGGGTCTTTACCCACTGTCAGCTCACTCCACAGCCCACTAGGGGCAAACAATCTAGTACTATAAATACCCCTTCCCAAGTGTGGGAAGGGTTGAAACTCTTTTCATTTTAAGCTAATATACACATAGTTTCTCTCTCAAGTTCCCATTTTCTTCCTTTCTCTCTCTACAAACCGCCACCTAAATCCACCATTTATATATGTTTTATTGTTATGAATATGCTACAATTGGTATCAAGAGCCATGGTTAGGTTCGTGTAAGAGCATATTCAGATTCGTTGGGTGAATTTTTTGGTCTCATTTGGTTCGTACTAAATAGTAAAGAAAAAACCTTATTTAATCTTTGTGTGTGGTTAAATCGGTTGAAAACGTGTACTTTTGTGCTCATAAAACTGTTTTACATCTTCCTTGATAACATACAACTTTATTAGTGCTTGTTCGTGGAAGATTTGAAGGTTTTCTTGGCAGTGGTTTGACCATCGGACGAGTTTTCTTCATAGCGGTTTGACTCTCGGTAAAGGATTCTTAGCAACGGTTTGTGCTATTTTGGTAATTATTGTTAGCGGTTTGGTCTAAATCTCTTATAGCAGTTTGGATTATAACTAAATTAGGAAAAGGACAAAACAAACTGAAAAGGACGGTTTGTCCATTTGCGGTTGCGGTTTGTCAGCTCTTGTCCCTAGCGGTTTGTCGTTTAGTGGTGGCGGTTTGACTGGTAATTGCGGTTTAGCTTTCAGCGGTTTAATATTCAGTGGTTTGAGTCTTAGCGGTTCTGGTTTCAGCGGTTTAGCTCTCAGCGGTTTAATCTTCAGCGATTTGAGTCTTAGCGGTTCAGGATCTAGCGGTTTGACCAGTCATAGCGGTTTAGGATCTAGCGGTTTGACCAGTCATAGCGGTTTGAGTCTTCTGCGGTTTGACTAAAAGTTGACTTTTTACGTCAAAACTTCAAACGGCTATAACTTTTGAACCGTAACTCCGTTTTCAGCCCACGACCTGTCAAAACGACCGTGAGACCGAGAAGAGGGACAGGTTGAATGAATAAATTCAACCCAACTTTCGAAGCCTGAAATCGCTCCAGAATGAAGTTATTGAGGTTTTAAGTTTACAAGACCAAAAAATTTACCGTAACAACTTGCATCAACCAAACCAAATCACAACTAAACAACAAGATCACCAAGTCTACCAAAATTTCATTATAACACTCAAGTAACCATTATCAGTCCACGGTTTATTCTTGATTTTTATAAAATCCCGCGAAAGAATCTATTTCTCGGTTTAAATCATAGAATTGTAAAATCCCGTGCTCATTTACATCATGTCTACTACTTCAGATTCCTTCATATCTGAGGTACTCAAGTTGTATGACACGTATGATAAACAAATGATTTCCAATTCTGAACAACAAATAAACGTGTGTGATCCTGTTGTTACTAATGTGGAATCTTCGAGCCCGAATTTTCAAGAGAGAGAACTGCTTCAGTCACTAATGTTACCTAATGCAAAAGAAAGCTGCATTGATTGTTTTTGATTACTTCATTCACATCTCAAGGTTCTGTTTGAGAAACCTGAATACGTGATGGGTTACACACGGGCTTTCACAACACTCTTTGTTCAAGATGTTCATGATTTCATAGTCAAAATGACTCTATATTTAGATCAACTTGAACAACAGCTTGACAAAGAAGAATTCTCTGAAGCAAGATCCAGAGCAGCTTTCAGTGTAATCAACAACCAACTCCAGGTCTTCATTGATTCGCAATACACTGAGGACTATGACTATGACAGTCAAATGACAAAAGGGTGTTTTGCTAAATACACTGGAACTGAGGTTGACACGTTCAGAACAACATTACTACAATTGATGAGTAATGTTAATGGGTTCATTGATGAAAGGGCTAAACAAATGGGGAATAGAACAAGATCAGACAAGTTTGATGATGGTGACAGTACAGGAGTTGATTTTACAATATGTGAGAATGCAGCCTACGAACCTGAAAATCACCAAGCACAGTCTACTGTGGTACATCTGTCTTATCAAGATAATGTTCTTTCTAATGAACAACAACATACTGATCAAATTAAACCTACTTATGACACATATTTGTTGGAAAAGACTAATAGCAATATTACCTCTGATTCAACAAATATAAGTCATAAGGGGGGAGAAATTGATTAGGATGCTGAACATGATGATGCGTCAAGTTCTTTGCCTACGGCTAAGCTTTTCAAATCAAACGATATGGTTGAAAAAGAAGTTTATAATGAACTTTCAAAAAGATTTTTACAGCTTGAAGAGCATTGTATTTCTCTTGAAATCGCAATGCAACAAAAGGAAGAAAGTTTTCAAACTAAGCTACCATGTAAAAATCCGGAACTCCCTGAATTCCGTGAATTCTTTATAATAAATGATTTGAAAGCTCAGCTACAAGCAAAGAACTTAAGGATCAACAACCTGAAAAAACGTATTGCTGAGATGAATGATATGTGTAATGAAGTTAAGGCCAAACATGACAATGATGTATTTGCAACAAAAAATGTTGAATTAGAACATAAAGTGGCTGAATTACTAAATGAAAATGAGACTTTGAAAATTCATTGCAAAGAACTATGTAACTCAATCAAAGAAGCAAAAACTACAGCTGTAGAGCAAACAACATCTTTGATTGCCAAAAATGATGAATTCAAAGCTCAACTTCAGGAAAAAGGTTTTGCAATTGCAGCATTGAAAAACGAGTTAAGAAAATTGACAAGTAATAGTGTGAACACTAAGTTTGCAAAACCATCAATCTTGGGGAAACCACCACTTAGAAACCAATCAGTTGTTAGACAACCGACTGCGTTTAGATCAGAACGACCAAAATCCTCAAAACCACGGTTTGCCTCCTAAGTTGATGTGAAACAAGTTTTGTCAAAACCAGTCACTTCACAGTCTAGACCTAAGGAAAAGGAAGATACGCTTGCAAAACCTCATCATCTGAGTGCATCTAGTTCTTCTAGGAGTAGTTCAAAGTGTGTGTCACTTGTGACACCAAAAGAACATGTTAGACATAAAAACAGTGTTCAAAATCACAACCTAGAGGATACTAAGAAAAACACACATGAAAAGACTAGGACTTTGCCTGTTTCTAAGAGTAGTTGCATACCATTTAAAGCAACTCCTGTTGCAGATCACTCTAAGAACTCTAGATCTTTTTCCGACTCCAAACACTATGCGTGTTCAACTTGTCAGAAATGTGTTTTTAATGCAAAACATATTGTATAACGAAATTCCTGAAGGAAGTGAATGCTCGTGCAAAGGTTCAATCTTCTAAGACTAGGAACAACAACAAGCCCGTCGAACCAAAGAAGTATATTCAGAAACCTGGTAGGTAGATTGCTATAGGACAAAGGTTGTCTCCCAAAAAGTCTTTCACTGTGCATGAGAAACCAAACACTCCTAGATCTTGTCTTAGCTGGATACCGATGGGTAGAATTTTTAAGATTGTGGGTCTTAGATGGATACCTAGTAGAAAGATGTTCACTGAGTACAGAACCAAGGTTGACAGTGAAACCCGAAAATCTAAAACGTATTAAAAGACCAAAATGCCCTCATAACTTTGAAATTTAATTAAAACATATATAACTTACAAATAAAGCACAAAACCTATGAAAACGAAACAAATGCGACATGTAATGCTTACGAGACATCATAAGATAATTGCTCAAGCTACCAAAAATGTTTAAAACACATTACAAGTCTAAACGAGTCGAAAAATCTTAAGTGCATATGTAATATGTAGTTAAAAATCTATAACATAAGGTTTAATGTATTTCTAGTATAATGGTGATCCAAATAAACCCATGGGCTTGACTTAGCCTCATTTAGGCCGACCCATATCCTCCCCACCCTTCCAAAAACGTGGCCCACTCTTCTATATGTTAACCACACTTCATTTGATCCACCAAAAATAATACCGGTCTTCCAAAAACTTCTCAAGAAACCCTAAAACCAAAAGTTCTGCCGCCTCCCTTCTTGCTGCTGTGATCGAGCCAAAAATACCACCAAGAAGCCTTAATCTTGTTCTTATTATAAGGTATATACGTAACACTATCATCTATAATCATTGTGTGTTAAGAATTAAAGAGATTATATGTTAAAAACCCTAAGTTATATATGAATCTGTGACAATCTGCTACTGACCTGGAAATTGGTTCGAATTTAACCGGCTATAACTCAATGATGTGAACGGGTATTGGGATGGTTTTTGAGTCTAAAACTAAGTTCAATGAAGTGGCTACCTGGGAAAATTTAGTTTGTAATTTTTAGAGGCCTGGAAGGTTACTTTATGATTTTTGGAAATTTATGTGTCTGGTCGGATTCATGAAGTCTGGAAAAACAGGTCGGGTTTTTCATTTTTCATTTTAAAACCATAACGATTTAAAAAATTTCCTTTGAACTGGGTAATATAACACATGTTAGCTAATTACTGGAATTTTTGTAGAATTTTATAAATTTTATAGACTGGGTAAGCAGATGGTAAATGGTCGGGTGTTTTTAATTGATCCAGTTCTGGAACAGGTTGGGGAAAAGGATTTTTAATTCGTACCTAGACCACTTAATAAAATCTGGAAAAATTATCTAAAATACTCAAAACCCTGAGGAACGTCTGTGAATGTTTATAGATTTTATTTCGAAGGATTGATATGGTTTATAAATTATTTAAAACGGGTTTAGATAATACTTAAAGGCTGTCTAGATATGTAAAAAGGTTGTAAATTGTTAATTTTCCAAAACTAAGGGTTATAAATGGTAAATCATTAAACTTGAGGGTAAGTCGTGTAATAAATCATATTTAAAGGGGTTTTGTGTCATTGTGATAATTAAAGGACCTAATGTATAATTATTAATAAATAAAAGATAGAAACATAAATAAAGGAACCAAATATGTAAAAGCATTAATTTGAGGGACTTGTTTTGTAATCTTGTATTTAGAGGTCCTAATCGTTCAACATAATAAACTAAGGGTACGTTGTGTAATTTGGAAAGTCAAGGGGCTTAATATGTAACTATGGATATTATAAGGACTAAAAGTGTAACTTTTATAACTAAAGGACTAAAAGTGTAAAGTATGAAATCTTCAAGGGTGAAAATGTAACTTTGGATAATTTGATTATAACTTAGCCTAAATGAGATTTTGGAAATACTACTAAGTATGGGAACTTTCTAAATAAGGAAACTTTCTAAAAGTGGGAACTTACTAAATATGGAAACCTGCCTAAAATGGAAAGTTACTTAAAATGGAAGGTGTTGTAACACTTGTCTACCCCTCTAGGTGTGAAGAAGGAGAAGAACTGAGTTCATTCTATCTTATTCATTTTGTTTGTGCTTTGCTGGAATAAGGTACGGATATTCTGCCCTTTTAATGAGGTGCCTTCGGTCTCTTGACTTCTGATTTGAACCTTTGATATGAACCCTGTGAAATGAACCCTATGATATGAACCTTGACATTTGGACTGTGATTATGACCATGTGAACCTTTGCTTTGATATGAACCTTTGACCTTTGACCCCAGTTTGATACTACGAGCCAAAATGTGTTTCCTAGCCATGAAGGTAACATAGCCGTGTCTGTGATGCACCACTGGCATGACTAGTGTGTAGCCCTAGTGATTTAGTTACACCGTCCCCATTGTGATTTGTGATATGCGCGCTTTATGATTATTATTATTATGGCCAATGTGATATGTGGGGGGCGAATGGATGCATCCTAGATTTGTATTGTGATTGTGATATTGTGATATGTGATATGTGGTGACTGATGATGGGTGCAATCCACGTCTTTCACAAAATGTGGGAGCTAGCTACTCCATTTGAAGAATGAGGACACCCCTCATATTATCTGATTATCTGAGAGGTCTCCCCTCTATATGATTATGAAGATATGATACGATTTGATATGTGATGTGATATGTGGGCTCGTGGTGGATTACTGTCCTAAACCTTACTCTTTATTTTCTTTCCTATATCTCATTTATTATGATATGCCTGTTCATTTCCGTTTGCGTTTGTTTCCGTTTATTATATATCTGTTCACTGGGCTTTTTAAGCTCAGCCGCACGTTTTCTTTTCGTGTGCGGCAGGTTTTAGTTGGAAGCTGGGTAAGAGTGAAGAGACTTAAGAGACCTTTGGACTTAGAAGACCTTGATAGTTTTTCGGAAGTAGAAGTTTTTAGAAGGATTTGCATTGACAGGCATAGTATTTAGTTTGGTTTCTCATTTGTAACCTTGTAGTTTCAGTATATCATTTGTAACCTTTGAAATTCTATTGTATTATTTAAGTCGTATGTTATGCTTGCCTTTGATATGTCACCATTTGCGTGACACTTCTACCCTTGCCGGGTTGGGGTGTTACAATTATGGTATCAGAGCCAGATTTGCGACTTGTAGTACATCTACCCTTGGCCTGTGTAAGTTAGGACCACTAAGTTTCCCCTGTAGGCGCTCGTAAGACAACCTTTGAAAATTTGCTTTAAGATTTCCCTATAGGAACGTAAGTTTTGACCAGTGAGGGATGGGTAGACTAAGGCGTTTGTTTAAGTATCATTGCTTCCGCATCACTCTGATTCGTACCTTGCTTTTGGTTTGATCATGTTGATATCACTTTTGGAAATTAGAAGCTTACACTTTGCACCGTCTGAAAATTTGAACCTGATTAAATCTGGAAGACATTGAGAATTATAATGAAATTGTCTGACATTAATTGATCCTTACCCTCGGATATTGACTCTGACCTCTGATCTTTTCGATGCCTCTTCGGTCATTCTGAGAATCCCCATGGCAATGACGTACTTGATGCATTCTCTTATTTGCCTTTTACTCCTGATAAGTATCTACAAATCTTTCGACACTAATTGATTTTGTTTCATCTATCTCTGCCTCTATGAGAAGTCTTGTGGTGTGTAACCACGAATATAAGAATGTTTCCCTCTCACCTCTGAATGATAAAGATTTGGTTTGTAATCCGTCTTTCTATGAATAATTAACCTTGGTTTTATTCTGAAAAGGAATTGGTTGATTGAGCATTCAAATATTGACAATTTCCCTTCTATGTCTCATCTTTGGCGTTTGAAGCAATTTTGAACTCCCTACCATGATTACCGATTGTTAAACGTTCGCTATTACTCTGAAGACTCGTGTGTTATGTTCACGATTATGAAGTTTTCCTTGAACCCATTTCGTACAACAATGAATGGACCTTATCTTGAAAATTTCTTGGCACCCTGAATTTTCTGAACACGAGTTCTGATTGAACTACCAAATTTTTCACCGAAGTGAGAAGTAAGTTCGCTTAAGTGTATTTTCTTGGCGTAATTCAGTCTTGTTCGTGATGAAGAAGAATGATGACAGGAGACATGTATTGATTCTGGAAGCTGAACCGTATTACTAATTGGAACCCTTATTTCTCCACCCGAAACGACTTTGTATCTATTCAATTTCAGAGCGCGAAGTTTCCTTCTGATGAATTGATTTTATTCTTGGAATTGCCTTCAGTATTCGTAAAAGACTGCTATGACGATTAGTGATGCTAATAGTATTAGCTAAAGCTCTGATTGTTTCGCGAATTTGATAAATGATGTCTTCTCGTGAGTGCTTGGACAAATTGTCATTGTATGACTTAATAGTACGTTCGGAGACGAGGAAGAGCATGAAAATCATCTTTGCGCTTCATTAGAAAATTCGTCGATCAATCGTATATTCTGAGAAAGTGATATTTGCTGAGACGACGAGGTTCGTAATCGAGGATACCTCTTTATATCCCGCAAGTTTTGAAAACCATCACCATGTGGTCAAGACCGACAACAGAATGGAGAACTGAAACCCTTTGAACTTTGCAGAAGAATTTTGGAAGATGTTTGCAACTTATGATACCATCGAGGAATTTCGTGAACAGAGAGAAGCAGCTTAGTTTGATTTAGAATGGAGTCTGGGAAAAGCTGAAATAGAAGTTAGTTTCCTTACCTCGGGCGAAACAAGTTTGGGATAAATCAGGAAGAGACTCGGTGGTACTCCCTTGCAGCACAGAAGTTTTTTTTTTTTTTCGTATGCACCAGGACAACTAGAAGCACGTCAGAAGAGTTACTTCACTGCCCGACTTGGAGTTGACAACAACGGCGGCTACCCTGAAGAGTGAAGACGTTCCTTGTAAGGCAGAAGTGTTGACGATGCAGAAGAAGACAACCCAGTCAAGACGGCGAAACCGGAGCTGATGGAGACGTACAGTCTCACTTCCCCATTCATCTTGGTTGTACTAAGATGAATTGAGAGCGGAAGCAAACTAAATGATGAAGAGCATGCCAGGAATTTACATTACTCCATCACATTCCAAGAAGAGCTACAGGAGGCTCGGCGAATCAGACACAAGCTCCCGATTTTGGTTTCACTTTTGAATTGATGGACAGACGAAGACAGATTAGCCGGACTTGAAGAGATTGGATGTGTTGAATGAATGGATTTCTGAAACAGACCCTTTATGTGTGGAAGAATTGAATCTATGAAGGCCGAAGTTCATGGCAACTAATTTCCAGTTTCGTTGACTCTCTTAAGTTTCGTTATATAGTAATAAGATCCTCTTATAATTTAAGTTCCCTAGAAGCATTTCAGTTCCGTGTTCATTTTTCATATGTTCGATGATGGCTTTGTTTTGAGAGATGTTGGCGAATTGTGGAAGATACGATGCTTGTAACGGCGTGCCTCACTTCAGTTAGGCAATCTGGGATTTTGATACTTGTGCGAATAGTTTTGTTTTCCCTCTTGACTTTGGCATTCGATTTTGGTTGATCTTTGATGACTGTAGAAGTGTTAGGTGGATTAAGATAGGTGGTTTTGATTACGACTTGAGATAAAGTATGACCATCATAAGGGCATATTTATGTGGTGCTAGTATTATGACGCCTGATCAACGTGATAATACTTACACCATATAACATGCACTCATTGTGGCCATAGGATATCTTGGGAAGTACCTAAGGAGTTTAGAATTTGATCTCTGTTAGATTATCCATAATTAGTAAGACTTTAGGTTCATTATACCTATGCGTTTAATATGCTTTCATCGTGATACGGCTGGATACGTTTGGATACTCGACACGCGTTTATTGACCTCTGTACTTCCGATAAGAATCTTAGGTTCGGTTGTAGAGCTTTCTACCGTCGGTTTCTGTCTATATGGATTCGATCTGTTTCTATGAAGGAGTACACCTACGTTCTGCTATATATACGTTTCGCATTCGTTGAATATGTTCATTATGATCTGCCATGAGTTGAGATATGAGATTGAGAATTCTGAGGAAACAAGATTTGTTTATTTGTGAGAATGCCTTGGAAAGGTTATTTTGAGGCTGAGACTATTTGAAAATCTGAAGAGTTGAACGTGTATATTACTCTCATGTTGCTATAATCCATTACGATCTCATTTGATTTGTCTATCTCTATCCTACAGACAAATATCCGTCAAACCAACAATTTCCTTATATCTCTCCTGATGAGATGCGATTATCACCTAATAAGTCTGGCATATTACTCTTTTGATGTAAATCCTGAAACAACAAGTCTTTCTGAGGAAGCCAGGACTATTCGATCGACAAGTTCGGGTTATGAGAAACAAAGTAATTCTGTTTGTAAAGATTCTTTGAAAGAATCACCCAGAGCGAGAAGCCACCTGGGAGACCGAAGAGTCGATGCGAGCTAACTACCCTCATTTTGTATTCTGATCTGATATGCCTCTATTTGAATTCAGTTCCATTTCATTTCTACTTCTTTGCAAATTTCGAGGACGAAATTTTTCTTTTAGAGGGGAAGAGTTGTAAAACCCGAAAATCTAAAACGTATTAAAAGACCAAAATGCCCTCATAACTTTGAAATTTAATTAAAACATATATAACTTACAAATAAAGCACAAAACCTACGAAAACGAAACAAATGCGACATGTAATGCTTACGAGACATCATAAGATAATTGCTCAAGCTACCAAAAATGTTTAAAACACATTACAAGTCTAAACGAGTCGAAAAATCTTAAGTGCATATGTAATATGTAGTTAAAAATCTATAACATAAGGTTTAATGTATTTCTAGTATAATGGTGATCCAAATAAACCCATGGGTTTGACTTAGCCTCATTTAGGCCGACCCATATCCTCCCCACCCTTCCAAAAACGTGGCCCACTCTTCTATATGTTAACCACACTTCATTTGATCCTCCAAAAATAATACCGGTCTTCCAAAAACTTCTCAAGAAACCCTAAAACCAAAAGTTCTGTCGCCTCCCTTCTTGCTGCTGTGATCGAGCCAAAAATACCACCAAGAAGCCTTAATATTGTTCTTATTATAAGGTATATACGTAACACTATCATCTATAATCATTGTGTGTTAAGAATTAAAGAGATTATATGTTAAAAACCCTAAGTTATATATGAATCTGTGACAATCTGCTACTGACCTGGAAATTGGTTCGAATTTAACCGGCTATAACTCAATGATGTGAACGGGTATTGGGATGTTTTTTGAGTCTAAAACTAATTTCAATGAAGTGGCTACCTGGGAAAATTTAGTTTGTAATTTTTAGAGGCCTGGAAGGTTACTTTTTGATTTTTGGAAATTTATGTGTCTGGTCGGATTCATGAAGTCTGGAAAAACAGGTCGGGTTTTTCATTTTTCATTTTAAAACCATAACGATTTAGAACATTTCCTTTGAACTGGATAATATAAAACATGTTAGCTAATTACTGGAATTTTTTTAGAATTTTATAAATTTTATAGACTGGGTAAGCAGATGGTAAATGGTCGGGTGTTTTTAATTGATCCGGTTCTGGAACAGGTTGGGGAAAAGGATTTTTAATTCGTACCTAGACCACTTAATAAAATCTGAAAAAATTATCTAAAATACTCAAAACCCTGAGGAACGTCTGTGAATTTTTATAGATTTTATTTCGAAGGATTGATATGGTTTATAAATTATTTAAAACGGGTTTAGATAATACTTAAAGGCTGTCTAGATATGTAAAAAGGTTGTAAATTGTTAATTTTCCAAAACTAAGGGTTATAAATGGTAAATCATGAAACTTGAGGGTAAGTCGTGTAATAAATCATATTTAAAGGGGTTTTGTGTCATTGTGATAATTAAAGGACCTAATGTATAATTATTAATAAATAAAAGATAGAAACATAAATAAAGGAACCAAATATGTAAAAGCATTAATTTGAGGGACTTGTTTTGTAATCTTGTATTTAGAGGTCCTAATCGTTCAACATAATAAACTAAGGGTACGTTGTGTAATTTGGAAAGCCAAGGGGCTTAATATGTAACTATGGATATTATAAGGACTAAAAGTGTAACTTTTATAACTAAAGGACTAAAAGTGTAAAGTATGAAATCTTCAAGGGTGAAAATGTAACTTTGGATAATTTGATTATAACTTAGCCTAAATGAGATTTTGGAAATACTACTAAGTATGGGAACTTTCTAAATAAGGAAACTTTCTAAAAGTGGGAACTTACTAAATATGGAAACCTGCCTAAAATGAAAAGTTACTTAAAATGGAAGGTGTTGTAACACTTGTCTACCCCTCTAGGTGTGAAGAAGGAGAAGAACTGAGTTCATTCTATCTTATTCATTTTGTTTGTGCTTTGCTGGAATAAGGTACGGATATTCTGCCCTTTTAATAAGGTGCCTTCGGTCTCTTGACTTCTGATTTGAACCTTTGATATGAACCCTGTGAAATGAACCCTATGATATGAACCTTGACATTTGGACTGTGATTATGACCATGTGAACCTTTGCTTTGATATGAACCTTTGACCTTTGACCCCAGTTTGATACTACGAGCCAAAATGTGTTTCCTAGCCATGAAGGTAACATAGTCGTGTCTGTGATGCACCACTGGCATGACTAGTGTGTAGCCCTAGTGATTTAGTTACACCGTCCCCATTGTGATTTGTGATATGCGCGCTTTATGATTATTATTATTATGGCCAATGTGATATGTGGGGGGCGAATGGATGCATCCTAGATTTGTATTGTGATTGTGATATTGTGATATGTGATATGTGGTGACTGATGATGGGTGCAATCCACGTCTTTCACAAAATGTGGGAGCTAGCTACTCCATTTGAAGAATGAGGACACCCCTCATATTATCTGATTATCTGAGAGGTCTCCCCTCTATATGATTATGAAGATATGATACGATTTGATATGTGATGTGATATGTGGGCTCGTGGTGGATTACTGTCCTAAACCTTACTCTTTATTTTCTTTCCTATATCTCATTTATTATGATATGCCTGTTCATTTCCGTTTGCGTTTGTTTCCGTTTATTATATATCTGTTCACTGGGCTTTTTAAGCTCAGCCGCACGTTTTCTTTTCGTGTGCGGCAGGTTTTAGTTGGAAGCTGGGTAAGAGTGAAGAGACTTAAGAGACCTTTGGACTTAGAAGACCTTGATAGTTTTTCGGAAGTAGAAGTTTTTAGAAGGATTTGCATTGACAGGCATAGTATTTAGTTTGGTTTCTCATTTGTAACCTTGTAGTTTCAGTATATCATTTGTAACCTTTGAAATTCTATTGTATTATTTAAGTCGTATGTTATGCTTGCCTTTGATATGTCACCATTTGCGTGACACTTCTACCCTTGCCGGGTTGGGGTGTTACACAGTGAAACCCCAAATGGTTTAAATGCTGATATCACTAACCCATATAAATGCAAAGAAACTCTTAATGTCAATGCAGGAAGTCTTTACTTAAGTGCAGGTACATCGTTCACTCATATTAAGGACAGACTCAGGGTTTGGGTGCCGAAAAGAGTGATATCTCATGATGTAAGGGTTCAGGCAATTCAAGCTTAATGAACATCATCGACTATGACGTCTGTTCAAATCAGTTCGGGCCTCGTTCTTCATTGACTATGACGTCTATTCACATCAGTTCAGGCCTCGTTCTTCATCGACAATGATGTTTGAACACTGCAGTTCAAGCCTCGGGCCTCATTGTCAACATAATAGTGTCTGCTGACATCTCTTCAGGTCCCGTTCATCAAAGAAAAGAGAAGTGTACGCTTGAGTGCGCTTTATCTTCTAAAGAAGAGAAATCGTCTTGTCTCTGACTATTTCATCAAAAAGCTTCATACTTGCTCCGTGCTTGTTCAGACATCAAATGGATCTACTTCCATCTGATTGGACGTTTATTCACTCAATCAAAAATGGCAACTTTAAATGCAATTTTTGAGGGGGAAAAGTGTGAACAGTGAATCAACCTCATATGCACTTGTTCAATCAAAAATGGCATTCTCATATGCAATTTTTTTTGGGGAGAAGTGTGAAAAAGTGAGTGAACAAACAATCACTTGTTGGGCATCTAATGGTGACTACGGAGTTGATCAAGTATCACTTATTCGAGATTGAAGTTGACTTTCTCAAAGGCGTGATCTTATTCTATCTTGAAGTCGGGGTTGGTTGGATGCATGACTTTCAATGATAACTTGCTCGTGCTTAAGATTCGAGTTGAAGACTTAGTTTATCTATTTACTAGCAGTCGGGGTAAATGTTTATCGACCTGGTTAACTATCACTTAAAGGAGTTACGTTGTAGTACTCGGTGTCACACGCCGATGACATTGTGGATAATCGCAAGAGGTGTTAATGTCTCATACTTTGCTTGGGTATTGAGTACTTAGAGATTTGCTTGGAGCATTAATTCTCTACACCGTTCTTCCAACATTAGTGCAAGTTTAAGTCACGAGAACGGGGAATTCTACTTCAGTGTCAAGTTTGGTATATCAGGTTTGTTCCATCAATCATCTCGTCAAATAGCCTACTTAAGGGTTGGTAAAGATAGTCAGAGACAGTTTTGGTAGCGGTTGATTCTCACTTGATCCACTTGAGCCAATTTTGTTCTTTTCACAAGATCTCAAGAATATGTGCGTAAAATGTGTTGCTGATTCTGAGGTATCAAAACCAGCAAGGGGGAAGGAGACATACATCTGAATGCACAACGAGTATACATGATGAGCTTTATTCTTCTTCTTAATTGAAGATTATTTCGGGAAGACAAATGTCATAACCGCAGAGAAAATCAGTGTTCTAACTCGTTCCTTCTGGTGTATCATTCAAACTACGTAGGGGAAGAGATGTAAGAACAGTTTCTGATGATAAAAGAGGTCCACAATGGCAATTTCCTGAAGGGAGAAAAGGGGATTTCCGGGTCTTAATTGAACTTGATGTTACATTTTTGACTTCATTAACGGGATTGAGTGTGTACTTTGGGTTTTTGGGCTTCATATAATGAGACTAATTGCATCACTTCAACTACTTGGGGGAAGTGGTCTCTGGATACTTGTAGTATGCATTACTTCAGACTTCAGCAGGAAGAAATGTGAGAAGAATTATTCAAGTGTGAGATGATACACTGCTGATTTATTTGATGGTCCCCCGAACGGAGATTCACGATGATTATTCTTAAAAGGAGCAGCAACTTTTTATGTGGTTTGCTACAGTTTCCGCTGTACACTTACCTTATGTAAGATTGAAAGAGAGCTTTGAATCTGCTCAAAAAGGAAGATTGTCGGTTTGGGGGGAAGCTATCAAAGCTTCACATTGAGAATGCTCAAGTTCAGTAGACTATTCAAGAGCCTCGAAAGCTTTGGTGGTGAAAGTTTAAGAGATGTTGACTACAGATGTCTACCACATACTAAACGTATCCTCATTTTGGTATTCATGTTATCATCTTCTTAAACTGAATAATATAATTTGTACATATCTTATACCAAACTGTAAATAGAAAATTATAAAACCAGAAAAATGTATATAGAAAAATATTAAACCAAGAAAAAAAACCATAAAAATCGGAAAAATAGAAAAGACCAAAAATAGTTGTTCTAGGTATATGTTCCCACGATCCCGCCAGAGCCAGAGGGATCTACCCAGGGACAATCCACTAGTTAGTGTAGAAATCGTTAGGTATGATTAAAAAGGAGAAAATTGGAATAAGGTAAGAGTGCCAACTGAGATGGAGCTAGTACTGGAACAAACACAACAAGGTGCTAGTAATGAAGTCTCGGTAAGCGCTGAAGGGGTTGAAGAATGAAAAAGAAATGTAAAGATAAAGGGTGAAAAGAAAGAAGCCCTCCTTACACTTTAGGCAGAAACCGGGTCAATACATATGCTGTCAGAATCACGTAGTTGATTGCTGGCATTGAAGACAAAGTATCATGGACCCAGTGATACACTGCAAAACCCTCCCTAGCCACTCAAGGTACCTCAAAGGACTCTTGTTTCATTTGTCACGGAGATCAATACATGTCTATCGTCTCTCTCACTCCGAGTTAGATGATATTGAAAAGGTGGCAGTCCTCTCCAGCCTTCGATCACTAAATCAAAACGCAAAATTAAGTCTAGAGCCAAGAGATCATCAATAAATCTCATTATAACACACTTCCAATATGCTTGCTGTTTCATACACTGTGAAAAGCAAGAAAATATATGTTAAAGAGTCCTACGCATTATCCTTGTGGTATTGCCAGAACAACCGAGTGATGCTTAAAGTACTCACAATGAAGATGGAAATCCTTCTAGAGCCAACATCAAACAAGCTCTTGGTGGGTAACATGTGAGATCCTTCATGGATCAAACTTGTGACAACTAGAAAGAAACAATGGGGTGATTCACATATGAATCAATCTTGTTCCAGGAAATGAATTGGTGGTCACATTAATCAGTAAATTTAATTCACTGATTAACTCTACTGTGCTGTCTGCTTTGAGACGTTCTGGTAAGAGAACATGCTTGTATGATGATTCTAATGTGAATCCATTGGATGAGTCATTACAACAAGCTGGAAATTCCTGTCAAGGAGAATCCTCTTTAAAGAGAATTCTACCTGATCACGAGCCGGTCCTCATGGATCCGAAAGTTAATCCAACCACATCGGATGAATGACAAAGCCATATTCGTACCCCAACTTTATTGCTAACTATTTTATTTCAGATACATATGAAGATGGTGATGGTGGATCCTGATTCCAGCAGAGACGTGTCAATTCAAACTTCATGCTCACACTTCCAGCTCATTATCAAAGACATCATGATAGTTGAAAGACCTACAACATAGCTTCCGAAACTCTGATAAAATCTATCATGATCCAAAAAAGTGTGAGCATGCAGTCTAAAAGTCACAACAAATCGTATGGAGGCAATATCACTGCAGTGGATAAGCTCAGAGATTTACAGTGACAGATGATCTCAAAGAAGGCTCAAAAATCACAACTTCGCATGAAGACGATGCTACAAGATGACTTGAAGACATATCATGGATGATAACTTCAAAGAATACTCAAAGATCATCCAAGACAAAAGATCAGTTATCAAAGGTTCACTGCTGAAGGCACAAAGATCAATAATGTTGAAGAATCAAAGACTACGAGCTATGAAGACAAGTTCAGAGGATAGAATGCTAGAATTCTAAATATTATTTCCTGGGTGACCTCCCTTAGGGGGAGATTGTTAGGAATATAAATATTCATCTGAAGACTCGGTCACCCCGAGTACTCATTAGCATTTAAATAGCTCGTAGGAATATTAGTATTATTATTATTAGTTTAGTTATATTAGTATTTGTGGAGTTAAGTCGGGTCTTTACCCACTGTCAGCTTACTCCACAGCCCACTAGGGGAAAACTATCTAGTACTATAAATACCCCTTCCCAGGTGTGGGAAAGGTTGGAACTCTTTTCATTCTAAGCTAATATACACATAGTTTCTCTCTCAAGTTCCCATTTTCTTCCTTTCTCTCTCTATAAACCGCCACCTAAATCCACCATTTATATATGTTTTATTGTTATGAATATGCTACAATTGTGTTGTGTCATTTTTTATGTCTCCTGTACTATCCCCAGTTAAAAATGTTAGGAAAGCTGAGATAAGTAAGCAAATTTGGAAAGCAACAGGAAAAATGTTTGCTAATGTCGGGTATTAATGGAGACCCACTGGAAGGAAATTCACTTTAGGAGATCAATGCCCCTTAACTAGATTGAATAATCATAAAGTAGTGAAGATTAAGGAATGGAAGCCAACTGGTCGAATTTGCCTTTAGTGACACAAGGCCTGCAATGAGGTCAATTGCAGCCTCTATTGTTGTTTCCACTGTACATACAATGGCATCTGTAAATCCTGTAGTTTCAGAATTTGTGTGTGCTAACCAAACGGACCCCAGATGCACATGGGGATCCACATTTTTCAGTTATCCATCGTTGTCTGTTTTCAAATGCAGGTCGTGCAAATCGTCCTTTGGTATTTGGACTCAGGCTGCTCAAAACATATGATTGGGGATCGCTCATGGCTCAAGAATTTCGTAAAAAAGTTTATCAGGATAGTTAGATTTGGGAACAACCATTTTGGGGAAATTATGGGGATTATGTGTTTGGTGAAAGTAAAATTTCCCGGGTATACTACGTGGAAGGACTGAGGCATAACTTGTTCTCTGTTGGTCAATTTTGTGATTCTGATCTTGAAGTTGCATTCAGAAAGCACACTTGTTTCGTCAGAGAGTTGGATGGTGTTGATATTCTTAAAGGCAGTCGTGGCACCAATTTATATACCATCTCAATTGAAGAAATGATGAGGTCCTCTCCTATCTGCTTGCTTTCAAAGGCCTCAAAGACTAAATCTTGGCTTTGGCACCGTTGTTTAAACCACTTAAACTTTGGCACTATAAATGACCTTTCTCACAAGGATCTTTTACGAGGCATGCCCAGATTAAAGTTTGAGAAAGATCATCTTTGTTCTGCATGTTAACTGGGAAAAAGCAAGAAGCATACTCACAAACCTAAAACTGTCAATACCATCATGGAAGTTCTTCACACCCTTCACATGGATCCATGCGGACCAATGAGAGTGCAGAGTATCAATGGAAAGAAATATGTTCTTGTGGTGGTCGACGACTACTCTCGGTTTACATGGGTAAAGTTTTTGAGAACCAAGGATGAAACCCCAGAGGTTATCATCAAACTAATCAAGCAGTTACAAGTAAGGCTGAACAAAACTTTCAGAATCATCCGGATGGACAATGGAACTGAGTTTGTTAACCAACAACTCAGTCAATTTTATGAAAGTATTGGCATAACTCATCAGAAGAGTGTTGCACGCACTCCTCAGCAGAACGGCGTTGTTGAAAGACGAAATCATACCCTAGTGGAAGCTGCAAGAACTATGCTAATATATTCTAAGGCTCCAATTTTTCTTTAGGCAGAAGCAATTGCTACTGCGTGTTACACCCAAAACCGTTCCTTGATACATACTCTTCACAACCAAACTCCTTACGAGCTGACACATGGCAAGAAACCAGATCTTTCCTTTCTTTGAGTGTTCGGTGCTCTGTGCTATCCGACAAATGACGGTCAAGATTTGGGAAAGCTAAAGGCTAAAGCAGACGTAGGTTTCTTCGTTGGGTATGCACCAGATCGCAAGGGATATAGAATCTACAACAAAAGAACCTGACAAATCATGGAAACTATTCACGTGACATTCGATGAACTGACTGAGCAAACGGCTCCTGGACAAACCTGTTCTGGACCCGCACCTAATCTATTAACACCTGGACCAATTAGTTCAGGTCTTGCACAGAATCCCACGCCTGTAATTCATTATGTACCTCCCACCAGTGAAGAGTTGAAAAAGTTATTTGATCCGATGTTTGACGAATACTTTGAGCCACCAACGGTTAATACTACAACGGAAGCTCCACCTGTACCTCTTGTTGCTGATGCTCAAATTCCACAAAACTCAGAAGGTCCATCTGTATCTGTCACAATCAGTCAAGATGCACCATCTGCCAGTCAATCGCCCTCATCATCAAATATTCAATCTTCTTCAGTGCAGCAAGGCTCTGCATAAGATAATTCTTTTGAAGTGAATCCTTTTGCTCCTGTTGATGATGTTCCATTTGAAAATGTATTTGCTCCTGAGTCTTCCTCTGATACATCTTCTTCAGAAGATCACAACTCAGCAACATCAGTTCAAAACCCTCAACCACATGATCATCTCAGAAAATGGACCAATGATCATCCAATTGACAACATCATTGGTAATCCTTATCGTCCGGTATCCACTCGAAAGCAACTTGCCACCGATGCACTGTGGTGCTTCTTCAATTCCGTACTATCCAAATTTGAGCCAAAATACTTCAAAGAAGCCATGTCTAAAGACTGTTGGTTTACTGCTATGCAAGATGAAATTCATGAGTTTGATCAACTTGAAGTTTGGGAATTAGTGCCTCCTCCAGAGTGTGCAATGATTATTGCTCTAAAGTGGATCTTCAAAGTGAAACTCGATGAGCACGGTGATGTTTTAAAGAATAAGGCACGGCTTGTTGCAAAGGGGTATCAACAAGAAGGGGGCATAGACTTTGAAGAATCATTTGCTCCGGTTGCTAGAATTGAAGCCATCAGAATCTTTCTAGCTAATGTTGCCAGTCAGAATATGATTGTCTACCAAATGGATGTAAAGACAGCATTTCTAAACGGTGATCTGAAAGAGGAAGTCTATGTCAGTCAACCAGAAGGTTTTGTGGATCCTGATCATCCTACTCACGTCTACCGTTTGAAGAAGGATCTATATGGGCTAAAGCAAGCACCCAGGGCCTAGTATGATACTTTATCGAAGTTTCTTCTGGCTAATAGTTTCTCCAAAGGTGTTGTTGATCCTATACTATTCACTAGGAAATCGGGCAAACATCTGCTTCTGGTTCAGATCTACGTGGATGACATCATCTTCGCTTCTTCTGATCCTAGGGAATGTGATAGGTTTTCTAACGAGATGAGTTCTAAGTTCCAAATGTCTATGATGGGACAAATGTCGTTCTTCTTGGGTTTACAAATATCTCAAAGTCCCGGAGGCATCTTTATTAATCAATCCAAATATGCAAATGAAATATTGAAGAAATTTGGATTTGACTCAAGTGATGCTGTTGAC
Organism: Artemisia tridentata subsp. tridentata; assembly: GCA_021014915.2. NCBI lineage: Eukaryota > Viridiplantae > Streptophyta > Magnoliopsida > Asterales > Asteraceae > Artemisia > Artemisia tridentata. The sequence goes on from CP139505.1 coordinate 257,439,677, forward strand.
ACCCCTATGATTGAAAGATCAAATATGGAAGAAGATCTCTCTAGGATCCCGGTTGATCAAACAAAGTTTCAAAGCTTGATTGGATCCCTAATGTATCTCACCGCTAGTAGGCCAGATCTCTTGTTCTTAGTATGTATGTGTGCTCGGTACCAGTCCAAGCCCACCAAAAAGCATCTGGAAGCGGTAAAATGAATCTTCAAATATCTTCAAGGCACTATTCAAATGGGTCTCTGGTATCCTAAGGACACCGCAATGGAACTTACGGCCTATGCGGATGTCGACCATGCGGGGTGTCAAGATACTCGTCGGAGTACGTCGGGAGGTGCTCAGTTTCTTGGGGAAAAGTTGGTCAGCTGGTCTTCTAAAAGGAAAATGAGCACTTCAATATCTTCCACAGAGGCTGAATACATTGCCATGTCTGTGTGCTGTGCTCTAATTCTTTGGATGAGATCACAACTATCAGACTATGGTTTTGCATACAATAAGATTCCTCTGTATTGTGACAACAAAAGTGCTATCGCTCTTTGCTGCAACAATGTCCAACATTCCCGATCAAAGCACATCGACATCCGGCATCACTTCATAAGGGAACAAGTTGAGAAAGGGATTGTTGAACTCTACTTTGTGAGGATGGAGTTTCAGTTGGCTGATATCTTTACTAAGGCACTTCCGAGAGAACGGTTTCAATTTATTCTCCCGCGACTTGGCATGAAGAGTTTCACACCTGAAACCCTCAAATGTCTTCAAGAAGAAAAGGAGGAGTAAAGGATTTGCTTCACATTTCCTTGTATATACTTGTATATATCTTAAAACAAAAAGAAAATAGAAAAATATAAAACCTATAAAAACCATAAAAATCAGAAAAACACAAAAATACCAAAAATAGTTCTTTTAGGCATGTCTTCTGTTTATCGATAACATTTACGGACCTAGAAATGTCATTCAATAATGACACGGGTCTTTAAATGAAGCTCGAGCAGAAGTTATACTAACTGGTTAAAACATGTCTAATCGGCTTGCAGTTACTTCAGACTGCAACCCGTGCCTTATTATAGGGAAAGCATGTCGCCAAAAAGACGGTTGTTCCTCCAACTAGGTGATGTTCACCTGGGCATGGATTACTTTATGTCCATGTTTCTTTGATCTGATGTACAGTTTAGTGCGTCAGTTCTTGTATAAGAAGAGAAGTCTTCTTTACACCACAAACTCTTTCTTATCTATGATTCTTCAGGAGAATTTTGGTGTTTCACAAGGTGGTAACTGGACTTAAAATTTCACAAATATCTGACGCTCAATTGAATGATACAGCTTTTTAAATAGAAAATGGGTCATTAATTGAGGGGGAGAGTATTTGCTCAATTTTCAGACACCTTTTTAAACTTTGTGCAACATCAACAGTGACACTCTCTCTTGTATTAAGGGGGAGCATAGTATGCTCCATAATCTGAATATATTAAACCTGACCACATTTTCTCCTATAATTTCTAACTTATTTAAATCAATTGGGATCACAAATCTTAAATGGTTTGAAATTTTTGATCGGGGGAGAGAATGTGATTTAAATACAAAATTCTGATAACAAAATGTGATCTTTTGGACTCAAGTGTAGGTTCTCCCATATGTGCTAAACACTTTCATATACCGATGCATATATTGAGGGGGAGCGAATGATTTATGATGGCAATTGTAGAAGAACACCAAAGACCGACCACTTTAATTTATGTACGGGAGTTATAAGGATGGTAAAGTTAGGTATAAGTTCCCACGATCCCGCCAGAGGGATCTACCCAGGGACAATCCACTAGTTAGTGTAGAAGTCCTTAGGTATGATTAAAAAGGATAAAATTGAATAAGGGAAGAGTGCCGACTGAGATGGAGCTAGTACTGGAACAAACCCAACAAGGTACTAGTGATGAAGTCTCGGTAAGCGCTGAAGGGGTTGAAAAATGAAAAAGAAATGTAAATATAAAGGGTGAAAAGAAAGAAACCCACCTTACACGTTAGGCAGAAACCGGGTCAATACATATGCTGTCAGAATCACTTAGTTGATTGCTGGCATTGAAGACAAAGTATCATGGACCCAGTGATACGCTGCACAACCCTCCCTAGCCACTCAAGGTCCCTCAAAGGACTCTTGTTTCACTTGTCATGGAGATCAATACATGTCTATCATCTCTCTCACTGCGAGTTAGACGATATTGAAAAGGTGGTAGTCCTCTCCAGCCTCCGATCACTAAATCAAAAATGCACTATTGAGTCTAGAGCCAATGGATCATCAATAAATCTCATTAGAACACACTTCCAATATGCTTACTATTTCATACACTGTGAAAAGTAAGAAAATATATATTAAGAGTCCTACGCATTATCCTTGTGGTATTTCCAGAACATCCGAGTGATACGTAAAGTATTCACAATAAAGATGGAAATCCTTCTAGAGCCAACATCAAACAAGCTCTTGGTGGGTGACATGTGAGATCCTTCATGGATCAAGCTTGTGACAACTGGAAAGAAACGATGGGGTGATTCACATTTGAATCAATCTTGTTCCAGGAAATGAATTGACGGTCTCATTAATCAGTAAATTTCAAACTCACTGATTCACTCTACCGTGTTGTCTGCTTTGAGACGTTCCGGTATGAGAACATGCTTGTATGAAAATTCCAATGTGAATTCGTTGGATGAGTCTTTACAACAAGCTGGAAATTCCTGTCAAGGAGAATCTTCTTTAAAGGGGATTCTACATGATCACAGGTTGGTCCTCACGGATCCGAAGGTTAATCCAACCACACCGAACGAATGACAAAGCCATATTCGTTCTCCAACTTTATTGCTAACCGTTTTATTTCAGATTCACATAAAGATGGTGACGGTGGTTCCTGATTACAGTAGAGACGTGTCAATACACACTCCATGCTCACACATACAAATTATTATTAAAGAAATCATGATAGATAAAAGACCTACAACACAGCTTCCTCAAATCTAATGATAACTATCATGATCCAGAAAAGTGTGAGCATGCAGTCCAATGGTCACAACAAGTCACATGGAGGCAATAGTATTACAACGAATGAGCTTGGAGATTTACGGTGACTGATGATCTCAAAGAACGCTTAAATATCACAGCTTCACATGGAGACGATGCTGCAAGATGACTTGAAGACGTATGTTGGATGATATTCTCAGAGATTCCTGAAAGATTGTCCAAGACAAAAGAACTGTCATCAAAAAGCTCACTGTTGAAAGCACAAAGATCAATGACTTTCAAGAATCAAGAACTACGAGCTATGAAGTCAAACTCATATGATAGAATGCTAGAATTCAAAATGTAATTTTCGGGGTGACCTCCCTTAGGGGGAGATGGTTAGAAATATAAATATTCATGTGAAGACTCGGTTACCCCGAGTATCCATTAGCATTAAGAAGCTCGTAGGATAATTAGTATTATTATTATTAGTTTAGTTATATTAGTATTTGTGGAGTGGGTTGGGTCTTTACCCACTTTTAGCTCACTGTTGGAGCCTGATGTAAACCATACAGTGCTTTCTTCACCTTGTAGACTCTGTCTAGGTAATTAGGATCTTCAAATCCAGGTGGTTGTGTAACATAAACCTCCTCTTCAATTATCCCATACAAAAAAGCACTCTTAACATCCATCTGATACACTGTGAAGTTCTTGTATGAAGCATAAACCAAAAACAATCTGATAGCTTCTATCCTTGCTACAGGAGCAAATACTTCATCATAATCAATGCCCTCTTCCTGAGTGTATCCCTGAGCCACCAATCTTGCCTTGTTTCTGATCACAATACCTCTTTCATCCCTTTTACATCTGAACACCCATTTTGTACCAATTGCCTTTTTCCCATTAGGTAAATCAACTAAGGTCCAGACTTCTTGAAGTTTGAACTGCAGCAACTCCTCTTGCATTGCTTTCAACCAGCTTTCATCTTGTAATGCCTTATAGGCATTTTTAGGTTCCACTTGTGACAGAAAACAAGCAAACATACAGTTTTGTAGGTCCTTGTGGCTATTCCTTTGATGAAGAGATTGAGCAAGTAATCCCTGATTAAGCAAATCTCTCAATCCTTTAGCATTACTTCTGGTCTGAATAGCAGATTAAACATCTCCAATTACCTGCTTTTTTGGATGATTTTTGTGAACTCTGGTGGTTGGAATAGGACTGACAGGAATTATATTCTCCATATTGGTTAAGTCAGCCTCTGCACCAAACCCATCCGAAGCTTCATCATCAGTATCTTCATAGATATTAACCAATTCAGGAATATTAGGATCATCAGCATATTCATCATTAGCAAAAGAACTTCCTTCTTTGCAACAATAGGAACTTTTGGTGCAACAGTAGAAACTCCAGGCTTAGCAGTAGAATGAGAGTAAGTACTGCTAGAGTTATTTCCCCTATTTTCAACATTTGCTGATGCATCCTGCACATCTTCAACTTGTGGTCCTTTAGTAACCACTTTTCCATCATTAAAAGGTCTTTTCCTACCTTCAGAATCTCCTTTAGGTACTTCCAAAACATCATCATCTTGTGAACACTTTCTCTCCTTTTCTTTGACTGTGAAAGTTGGATCAAGCTTCCACTTTTCAATCAGAACAAACTCCTTTGTAGATTCATCCACCTTAGCTTTTGTACCTGCATTAGAATCAGCTTCTGTACCTGCAGACTTGCTAGTTGTACCTGCAATCACTGGCTCATAATTCATACTCTTGGTTAGAGAATCAATGTCAAACAGCCAGTCAGGTCCACTTCCAGCAACACTAGGTGTGGTTTCACTAAACCTAACATTTAAGTTTTCTTCCACATGCCTAGTTCTTTTATTGAATACCCTAAAAGCTTTACTATTAGTGGAGTATCCAACAAAGAATCCTTGGTCTGCCCTCTTATCAAACTTGCCTAGGTGGTCAATGGTATTTAAGATAGTAACAAGACACCCAAATGGTTTTAAGAAATCTATCATAGGTTTCCTACCATGCAATAATTCATAAGGGGTCTTGTTATGAGGCTTAACTACTTTACTCCTATTTTGTACAAAACAAGCAGTATTAACTGCTTTAGCCCAAAAAGTAGTAGGTAATTTTGACTTAGACAACATAGTCCTAGCAGCCTCAATAAGTGTCCTATTCTTCCTCTCAGCACCACCATTTTGTTGAAGAGTTCTAGCTACACTAAACTGTCTTAAGATACCTTTTTTCACACAAAACTGGTTCATCACATTATTCTTAAACTCAGTTCCATTGTCAAATCTGATTACTTTAACTTTGTGATTTACTAGGTTTTCTACTCTTGTTATGAAAGCCTTAAGAATGCTAGATGTCTCATCCTTAGTTGCTAAGAAGAAAACCCAAGTAAATCTACTATAGTCACCTATGACAGCCAGGCAGTACATTTTCTTATTCAAACTTTTCACATAAGTTGGCCCAAATAAATCCATATGCAACATATACAAGGGCTCAGAAATAGTGTTCACAGCTTTGGACTTACAAGAAGCTCTGTGTTGCTTTCCCGTCTGACAAGCAACACAGGTTTCAGGATTTTCAAAAACTTTTGAAGGTAAACCTCTGACAAGATTTCCCTTAACCAATTTATTAATAGTTTTGAAATTTAAATGGCCAAGTCTTCTATGCCAAAGTTTGGATTCTTCAATTTTGGCCTTGGCAAATAGGCAAGTTAAAGCTCTTTTGGGAACCATGTTCTTTATGTCAACACTGTATATGTTGTCTGTTCTAGGGACTCTAAGTAACACAGATTGATCATCAGGCAACTTAAAATCAGGAGACAAGACAAGACATTCAGTGTCTGTAAAAAGAACAAAGTTCTTTTTGTCACACATCTGTGAGACACTAAAGAGGTTGAACTTCAGCCCCTTTACCAAATACAATTTTTCAAAATCCAATTTCCCAGTTCTTATTGTACCTTTACCAACTATCTTTCCTCCTTTAGGATCATTACCAAAAGCAACATAGCCACCATCCATAGCTTCCAAATCTTCAAGGTTGCTTTGGTCTCCAGTCATGTGTCTAGAGCATCCACTATCAAATATACACTTGTCCTTTAGCTCCTCTTGTAGATTGCCCTACACACAAAGTAAGAGAATTAGTTTCTCTTGGGGACCCAAGCCATTACTGACTTGGATCTGCCTTGTGCATCAACATAGTCAAATTTCTTTAGATCCATTGATGCATTGCTGTGTCTGAGAACATGATCTAAAACCTTTATTTTTGGTTTCCAGACCCAGCAAGCTGAGGCCTTAACAGCATAAAAGTGATTGCCCACAACAGTGTCTGTTATTGCTTTTGGCTCAGCAGTAAAAACTACTTTTGCCTTAGCAGTAGAAACAACAATATTATTCTGAAAGGGCCTTTTTGGTGGAGCAGTAGTAATTGACCTAGTATAACCAGATCTCATTAATATTGCTTTTGGAACCATGTTTTTAGAAGAATGAGGGTGAGTTTTTGTAGAAAATTTTTTATGGTTCACCCTCCTGTTTTGATTCCAAACAGGTTTTTGGTACTAGTAAAAGTCTTCCTGTAAATGCTCAAAACTACTACAACTATAACAAGCCTTTTTAATCAATTTAAAATCACTACCTAACTTGTGTGAAATTAGGTTGTTATAATTTCTTTGATTTCCTCTAGGCCAGTTATTAAGCTTTCTAGGGTGTTCTCTAGGTTTCTCATCATATTCAACAAATTTCCTAGAGATTTTATCATCAAATACAGGTTTCAAAAACTCAACCTGTTTAACCTTAGAATCAATTGTTTTAAGAATTTTTTCCTGTTTAGCATTAGGTGTTGATTCATCCTGTTCATCTTCACTATCTGACACCCAATCTTCAATGATTGGTGCATCAGACAACATCTATTCAACCTTAGGTGTCTCTTTACTAACTTCACTATACTCACCTACAGGTTTGTTATCTACTTCACTCATGAAAGACAATTCCTTCTTAGGAGGTGAAAATGCACTCTTGACTGGAGGAGCTACATCATTGTAACCTATGCCACTGCCTCTCCTCATTAATTGACTTTCAATAGTTTTATGGACAAGTTCAGATGCAAATTGTTGTTTTTCTACCCTCACAGCATGTTTTTCCTTCTCAGATAAAGCTGCATCTTTAGCTTGTTCAGTTTCTTCTAGCTTTTTATTTAGTACATTTATCTCACAGTTTTTCTTAAAAAGTTCTCCTTCTAGAATATTAATCCTGTCAACATACTCTAGCTCATTTTGCTTAAGAAATTCAAGTCTTTCTTCTACTGATTTTAAACCAAATTTGTAACCTAAGTTATCTAATTTTAGTTTTTCTACTTCAGCTCTTCGACTCTCATTCCTAGACTTAAGTTCCTCCACAGTATCTAAACATGATTTAAAAGAACAACTGGACTCATTAGATACCTCTGAGTCTGAACCAGATGATGAAGAAGCATAAGCCATCAAAGAAAAGTTGGGTCCTTCCTCAGCTTGGTCACTCTAGTCATACTCTCCCAAGCCATCACAGGACACAAAAGCAGTAGTAGTCTTGGTCTCTTCAATAGGGACCTGCCTTGTATTCTTCTTGGGTGCTCTGCATTCCCTTGCAAAATGTCCCTTCCTTTGGCAGTTGTAGCACTCAATTTTGGATTTATCAAATCCCACAATATTTTGTCCTATGTACTTCAACTCCCTTCATGTCTTCTTCAGAAACCTGCTAGCCCTCATAGTAAGCATAGCCATCTTCCACTTCAGATCAATCTCCTCAAGATCATTAGGATCAATCTGTTCCAAATCCTGATCTGTAACAGTAGTACTAGTAGTGAGATCAGCCAAGAAGGCACAAATGGCAGCATCACTAATGTTATCACTGTTAGTTGAACCAGCAGTAGAAACATTGGTGCCAACAGCAGAAACAACATGTCCAGCAGCAGAATAGTTTTCTTGAGAGTTGCCAGATCCATTGTTGTGTGAGGACACAAAGGCTAAGTTTTGTGCACTAGAAGATGAACTGGATGATCCTTTGACTTCAGACTCATACACCTTCAGATTATTGTACAAGTCATCCAAACTCATCTTCTCAAAGTCCTCCTTGTTCCTCCAGACAACAGTATGCATGTTCCACTCAGATTGATGTCTTCTTGAGGCACTGGTACCTTCATGAGAGCCAATTGACTTACCAGCTTCTGCAATCTATCATAAGTAGCATCAATGTTTTCAGAACTTGAGGCCACAAAGGTCCCAAATTGATGCTTTAGTAAGTTATTCCTTGACTTTTTGGTGGCTTCATTCCCACCAAATCTGAGTTCAATAGCTTCCATCAAATACTTTGCATCTTGTATGTTACTAAAACTCAATTGGTACTCATTGGGTATCCCCATCATGAGGATAATGTGAGTTTTTATCTCCAACCTTCTCTGAGCCTTGTCTTCAACAGATTTAATGGGTAAAATTGTCTCATCAGTTTCTTTGGCTGGCAGAGTATCACTATTCAATATGACTTCCCACATGGAGTAGTCAAGCATTTTGATATACTACTGAATCCTCATCTTCCATAGTTCATACTCATTAGGCTTAAGCATAGGAACTTTAGAAGCAGTCACCATATGAGTAGATTCAGATTCCATTGCTTTAGTAGATGGTAAACAAAACAGATCACAAAATTCTTCTTGGTAGCAGTTCCTAGATAACCTGGCTCTGATACCACTTGTTGATCATAGTTGAGCTATTGATCTTGTTAATTATCTTAGATATAGATCTAAAACAACAAGTATAGAAACTGTTCTTGAACAATATTAAACACTATGCGGAATCTAATGTTTAATCTTAAGAAGAATTAACAATGAAACAGTAAAGTTCTCACAACAATCACCTCAATATATTAATACGAATACTCAAAAGTATTACGGTTTTACAACCTTGAAGTGAATCGACTTAACAATGATACGTATCTAACTCTAACCCTAGATCCTCCTTTTATAGACTAAGGAGTCCTAGTCGGTTACAATAGCTTTCTATACAAGATAAATCTATTCGAATCTATTCCAAACTTATCTAAACATACTATACATAGTTATCTAATAAATAGTAGAATACTAACTCTAGTAGTAGAATCTTCAAGTCTAGCAGTAGTATCTACTTGGTGTATTCTCTGATCTTTATCAGCAACTCCAGCAGTAGTATGAAATACACCAGCAGCAGTACGATTAAGCCCAGCAGTAGAATGGCACTTAGACAATTTTCGATTAAGCACCATGAGCAATTGTATCATCCTGAACAGCAGCCTCTCAAAACCCAACATTACCACTATGGGGTACATCGTTTTATCGAGCTTTTGAAACAGTCTTCGGATCTGAAATGGATTTTTTGACCTTCAAAGGGAAACTCTTGCACAGCATATTTCAAATAGAGAAGCAAATTGAATAGGGAAGTGACTGCATAGTAGGATATAGAGTGCTCAAGACACAGTTAAAATGGTTTCTCTACTTCGATTTTTGAGTGCTCAAAAATTCTTCGGATTATGTATCAGCAAGAAAAATATGGAGAGAATGCATCACTAGTACTGAAGTTGAATTTTTTAGAGATCGGTTGCTTAAACAAATGAACATACTGGAACTGGTGCTTACTGCAAGATCGCTTCTTCTGAGGGAGATGCTGGAAAAGAAGAAAGAGTCAAATGAAAAAGTATTGCATGGAAGAGGGTTAAAAGAAAAAGAACGGGAAAGAATTGAAATGGAGATGCAGATACAAGCGGGAACGGCCAATAAGGAAGGGACATCAGATGATAATTTGGGTTTCACGAGTCATAATGCATTATCAAAAAAGCATAATGGAAAAAACGGTCTAGGGAATGATTCGGATACTGGCGGGAAACTCAACTATAAGGATGATTTGAAGACTGCAGTTGCTGATGTCGGACCTTCACATTGTAAAGATACATTGGTTAAGGTACATCAATCAACTGATGATATCAATATATTTGATAATGTGTTTGCTTATGAGACACAAAGTCATGGACAACCTGAGTACATTAACGACACAGATGTGGTGAATCAGGATGATAGAAATATTACTCCTGAGACTCCACATATGGATCCTAATAGAGGTACAGTTGAACATGACAATGTGAATCATGATCAAGAATGTGTTACAAATGCTTTATTAACCAAAATTATTCAAAACAAATTTGGATAAGTTTGTGATTGTATTCATTGACGATATGAATCATAACCAACGCACCAGCTGTGTTTATGGATCTCATGAACAGGGTGTGCAAGCCATATCTGGATAAGTTTTGTAATTGTATTCATTGACGATATCTTGATTTACTCGAAGAGCGAAGAAGAGCACAGAGAACATCTCAGAACGATCTTAGAACTGCTCAAGCAAGAGAAATTATATGCAAAATTTTTGAAGTGTGATTTTTGGATCCGCAGGGTACAATTTCTTGGTCACGTCATTGATAGTCAGGGACTACAGGTTGATCCAGCAAAGATTGAGGCAGTTAAAGATTGGGCGTCACCAAAGACTCCTACAGAAATTAGTCAATTCTTAGGACTTGCCGGATATTATAGAAGGTTCATTGAAGGGTTTTCTAAGATAACAAAACCTTTGACCAAGTTAACATAGAAGAGCCAGAAGTATGAGTGGGGAGAAAAACAAGAGGCCGATTTTCAGTTATTGAAGCAGAAGCTTTGCAGCGCGCCAATTTTGGCACTACCAGAAGGGATTGAAAACTTTGTGGTATACTGCGATGCATCACATAAAGGACATGGAGCAGTATTAATGCAGAACGAGAAGTTAATCGCATATGCATCTCGTCAACTTAAGAAGCATGAGAAGAACTACACCACACACGACTTAGAGTTGGGTGCAGTGGTTTTCGCACTCAAGATTTGGAGGCACTATCTTTACGGAGCTAAGTGTGTAGTATTTATAGACTACAAGAGCCTACAGTATATACTTGATCAGAAGGAACTCAACATGAGGCAACGTCGTTGGTTGGAACTACTTAGTGATTACGACTGTGAAATCAGATACCACCCGGGGAAAGCCAATGTTGTGGCAGATGCACTCAGTCGGAAAGAACGACTCAAGCCTTTGAGAGTCAGATCATTGGGAATGACGATTATTTCCCCTTTACCATCAAAGATCCTCGAGGCTCAAGTCGAGGCACTCAAGGAAGAAAACCTACCAAGTGAGACACTTAAGGGGATGCAAGAGAATGCAAACGGTTTAGTAAGGAGGTCAGACACACAAGTCGAAGTACTCCATTCACCCAGGTTCTGATAAGATGTATCAGGATCTCAAGAAGCTTTATTGGTGGCCGAACATGAAAGCAGAGATAGCTACGTATGTCGGCAAATGTCTTACTTGTGCTAGAGTAAAAGCCGAGTACCATAAGCCATCAGGATTACTTCAACAACCGAAAATTCCACAGTGGAAATGGGAACGCATTACAATGGACTTCGTCACTAAACTTCCCAAGACAACAGGAGGTTTCGATGCTATTTGGGTAATCGTTGATCGTCTCACTAAATCAGCCCATTTCATTCCAATCAGAGAGACTTATTCTATGGATCAGCTCACCAGACTTTAAATCAAGGAAATAGTCTCAAAGCACGGTGCACCAGTTTCCATCATTTCCGACAGAGATAGTCGATTCACTTCAAACTTTTGGGAGTCATTGCAAGATTCATTTGGAAAAAAATTAGACATGAGCACTGCCTACCATCCCCAGACCGATGGTCAGAGCGAGAGAACGATTCAGACTCTGGAAGATATGCTCAGGGCATGTTTGATTGATTTCGGAAATGGTTGGGCCAATCATTTGCCATTGATCGAGTTTTCTTACAACAATAGTTATCACACTAGCATAAAGGCAGCACCATTCGAGGCACTCTATGGTCGAAAGTGCCGGTCCCCAGTTTGTTGGGCCGAAGTTGGTGATGTACAACTTACTGGTCTAGAATTGGTTAGAGAAACAACGGAAAAGATAATTCAGATCCGAGAAAGACTCCGAACAGCCAGAAGCCGACAGAAAAGTTACGCTGATGTTAGACGCAAACCATTAGAATTTCAGGTTGGAGACAAAGTCATGTTGAAGGTCTCGCCTTGGAAAGGCGTGATACGATTCGGGAAACGCGGGAAGTTGAACCCGAGATACATTGGACCATTTAAGATTTTGGAAAGGATCGGTCCAGTAGCATACAGGCTTGAGCTTCCGTCAGAGCTCAAAAGTGTACATAACACTTTCCATGTTTTAAACCTCAAGAAATGTCTGTCTGATAAATCGCTTGTGATTCCACTAGAAGAAATTCAACTCGATGATAAGCTCATTTCGTTGAGGAACCCGCAGAAATCATGGACCGTGAGGTCAAACGGTTGAAACAAAGTCGAATTCCTATCGTCAAAGTTCGTTGGAATTCTCAAAGAGGTCCTGAGTTTACTTGGGAGCGAGAAGACCAAATGCGTCTTAAATATCCTCATCTTTTCACCGAGTCCACTCCAGAGACCAACGCTAACTGAATTCGGGGACCGAATTCCTTTTTGGGTGGGCGACTATGACAAATCACAATTTCAGGTCCTTTTTCAAACCTCGACAATTTACTATTCATGCATTGCTATACATCATTTACTTTTCACCAATCACTATTCATGGTTATCATTCATCATTACGTAAACTAGGTTTACGGGTATTCAAATGCGCGTTACCAATATGGTTTAGCTGCGTATTCATGCATTATCAGTAAGAACACTTCATATAGACTAGACTATGTTCAGTCTACACATTTTATGCATCATTGGTTCCTTACAACTCTATTTTAAAAAGTCTCCATTCACTTTTTCCATTTTTACGTAAACCTTGCACCTTTTACGTTTTACGCATTCTAAACCTTCGTTTTTAGGTTTCAATTATATTTATACACTCCAATGAACTCACCACTCATCTAAAAATTATAAACTAGGTCATGATAACAAGTTTTTATATTTTTTAAAAATTTTACATTTTTACGTTACCCGGTATTGCATTATGTGTCTTAAAACCCCTACGTTTGAGTACCGGGAGCAACCTACACTACACAATACACAGTATAACTAAACTACTAACAAAATTCTGCACTTCTATCCTTGGCCCCTTGTTTTGCCGCCCCTAGTCACCAAACCGCCCCAACACTTGTCCAACTTCAAGACAAGTGTTGAGGTTAACCCTCCATAACACCCCTAACTCATAATAGTTCACCTAAACACTCATTTCACATGCAAAACACACAAAAATCTGGTCATTTTCTCTCTTGTTTGATCATGTGTTTCAAAGGGCAAAAACACATCATTTTTGTGTTAAATCTTTTGAAGATCTAGTGTAGAATGAAGATCCATTAGTGTTAACTTGTTCTAGTTATCCTTTCCTCCATAAGTCAAGGATAATCAAAGGTGTTTAAGCTTCAAGGGTGATTTAGGGTGTTTTAAAAGTTCACAAAGTGATTCTTATGATGGCTGTGTTTTTGAGTTGCAAAAATTCTGTGATTTGAAGCTAGGGTTTTTGTGGGATTTTCTTGATTTCTTGGTGTTCTTGGTTTCATTGACTTTCTTGTTCCTCACCATTGTAAGGAACCAACCCTCATTATTTTCATTCATTTCACTATTGATATTCATGTCATATTATGTGTTTTATATGCTACATAAGTTGTTTAGGCTTGATTATACTTGGTACACACTTTAAATTACAAGAAAACCCTAAAATGACTTGTATTGCAAAATAGATTTCTGATCCGTGATAAAGATCAAATTAACTGGAACAATCAGTAGACCTTGGGCCTAAGGGAAAAATATGTAGTTATAGATCTATGTCTTGTGGTCATTTCCATGGGTGGTGATTCCCGTGACGATACCCGATGATTGAGATATGAATTTTTTGGTGAAACTAGTTCAGAATTGTATATTGTTGGTATTAAGGGCATAAGTTGAGTTTTAATCCATAACTTTTTGAAAACTAAATATGTGGACAGTAGTAGACAAGTAGATCTATCATTTCCAATTGAGTTTACCTTCTTAGGGTCTATAGATTTCAAGATATATCATTTTTGACAAGACCTAAAACTCAGTCAGCATAACCTCTGGGACTGACTTGTAAACAAAAATTATAAAAGGTGGTTATACTTGGATATTTTTGAGTAAACTTGTTTTTACAGTAAAGTAGGGATATAGAGAAAGCTAGGGATATAAAGAACATAATTTTTAGACTTACGATTTGGGAGATACGAATTTTTGAAAGTGGCTAAGTGTATACAAATTCCATCAGCTTTGGAACTAAAAGATACAAAATAATGATAACTTGTATATTTGGACCTTGAGCTTTTATTTTCAACCACCTAATATATTTTGGACCCTTAGACATAAATTGAACCTTTTGACTAAAGCGAGAGTGAGTGAATAGATCCATTGAGGGTGACTCCTCCGTCCGGGTTGGTCGCTCCAACTTGTCAAACGGACGCATTTCATTTTAGTCATATTAGAGTGATTGGCAAACACTCAGATGGGGCATTTCATTTCAGTCTAGCTTCGGGGTCATGTGCTTAAGAGCTAATGTATTATTTTTATGTGGCATTGTTTTGTTATACACCTTATACTTTTGGTTTCCGTAGGAACATTTCAATTACATAAACCTATGATTCTCACCAACATTATTGTTGACCATTTTTAGCAATGTATTTTCAGGTAATTAAGGTATGCGCATCATGGCCTGCATGTGAACCTATTTTGGAGTCGTGGTGTCGACGCGTCTCACTTATCTTTTATGCACTTATTATCGTTTGATTTGTATAAACTTAATTCTGCAACTTGAAACATCTTTTGGGACCTAACTTTTGTAACTCTGAATGTTTTTAATTAATCAACGATGTATTTTCAAAATGACACTTTAGGTCGTTCAATATAACTGTAACTATGGTGCTATGATCAGTCACGCCCCTGGAATTCCATTCCGCTGCAAACAGATAATTTGGGGGTGTGACACTAGATGTTGGATTAATCATTAGTTTGGACTTGGTTGTGGCTGTGGTTATGTTCATCAAGGAAAAAATTACTCAGACTGATTCTTTAAATTTCATTTCGAGTCTAGTTTTAACTTTTGGACATAAGTGATGTTGGTGTAATCTGGAGTCAACGAGATTGTTTGATTTATGGTTTGTGGTCAACATGGTCTTACATTCTTCATCTTCATTGCTTTTAGTCAAAACGCAACTTTTGAAGGAAATTTGACAGCATAACGTTTCATAAAAATTAAAAAAAACCTTCAAAACGCAATAACTTGTATGTCAAAACGTAATGCTGGTCATCAAAACGCAACATCAAACCGCAGTTGACCAGTCAAACCGCAGTTGACCAGTCAAATCGCAGTTGACCAGTCACTTTCGTACCAGTTTGTCCCTTTCCCCTTTCAAGTAAACAACCAAAACGCGGTTTTGGAAATAGGCAAAACGCAACAATAAACTGAACTTTTTTGACACAAACCGCAGCGAAGAAATCCGGCGAGATTCCAACCAAAAATTCCGACCATCTATTCTGACCACCTTTTTGCGACCCATATATGACCAGAATATCGACCACAGATTCAAGGGTTGGTGTAAAAGTCAAAAAAATGATATGCAAGACTGATATCTTGGGACAAAGAAATGACACAAGAAACATTCTTGTAAAGCAGTGAAAAAAAAAGAGTAATGTTTGACTTTTTGGATACATTAGTAAACTGTTACCACAAAAAAATTAGATCCAAAAAAAATGTGCGGTACACCAACTTAAAAATGATATACAACCTGGCTCTGATACCAATTGTAGGATCGATTCTTATGTTGATTGTGTGATTCGGGAGGTCGGGGATTATGGAAGAACAAATCCATGGTTAGAGTTAGAGAGAGAGTAGAGCTGGGAACTTTGTGAGAGAAAGGAAAATGTATTAGCTTGAAATGTATGAGAAGTTCCAACCCTTCCCACACATGGGAAGGGGTATTTATACTACTAGATTAAGTGCTCCAAGTGGGCTGTGGAGTGAGCTGACAGTGGGTAAAGACCCGACCCAACTCCACAAATACTAAGATAACTAAACTAATACTAATAATACTACTAATCCTACGAGCTACTTAATGCTAATAGATACTCGGGGTGACCGAGTCTTCATATGAATATTTATATTCCTAACAGTCATCTTCAGGATGCTTAAGACAATTCAAGAAGAAGGATTCACCACTCAGGAAGGCGGAACTTCCTGAGTAGGAATTAAGCCAAAGAAGAAGATGATGGGTTCAGTGAGTACTAACAAGAGCTCACTGAACCCCCAGTCTCCTCAACAACAATGATTGATGACTGAAGACTGAAAATCTAGACTAAAGAATCTGAAGTCTGAAAGAAAGGTGGGATTGAGCGGGAAGAGTTTGAAAAGATAAGGAGTCTTATCGCCGCCAAAGTCAAACTTTCCTTATATGGCTTAAAGATGAGAAGTGTTATCACTGACATCCGGAAAGCACTTTTAAGACATTCCCAAAATGGATTCTTGGAACTGACAAAAGACTGTTGTGCTTTTGTCAGACTAGCTAGGTTATTTCTTTTGTACTTTAAGTCACGGGTGCTCTTTTATACTTGTGTATAAATAGGATAGATGGGGAGAAAAGTGGGTTAAGTTTTGTGCATTAAAAGCTTAGACTTTCACAAAATCACTTTTCTCCTCCAAAGAGCAACCACATCCCTGAGATAGCTCAGTGGGTCTTTATTGCTGTCACTCAAGAATAACTTGAGTTTAGTGAGGAGAACACCATACATTGTCTATTCAATCCCAAGTGTTTATTCCGCAAAACACTTGGGTAATAGATTCTTTGATTAATTTCTAATAAGAATTTAAACGTTGAAAAACATGTGTTTTTATCTTTACGTTTTACTTATTTAACAAAATTAATCAATACATTTTATCAGTCATGGAACACAATTAGATTAACTTTCTAGTTATTTCTACTTGTGTAACGGGAACAACAAGTGGTATCAAAGCCAGGTTTATAAAATCTTTTCAAAAACTAAGAGTGCTCAAGGTTTTTAAAACCAAGATCCTAATATGGCTGATATCAATGTGCCCCAGCTAGTAGATAAAAATGGAGGTAGCTATTCAGCTGTTGCTCCCAAACTCGAAGCTGGAAAATTTAGCAATTGGAAAAAGTGCATGCTTTGCTACTTGACTGGTATGGAACTATACCACATCACTTGTATCAATGAAGGTCCTTATGTCCCTAAGACTGCTGAAGGGTTAATCAAACCTGAAGCTCAGTGGACTATTGATGAGAGAAGGGTGGTCAATCAAGACCAATGCCTGAGAAGCATAATTATATCTTGTCTCCCTGACGATATAATGGAATCAGTCATTAACTGTACATCAGCCAAACAAACATGGCTTGACTTGGTTCATAGCTTCGAAGGTCCCTCAGATACCAAGGAAAACAGGATCATGGACCTGAAACTTGAGTACAATACTTTCAGGGCAAAGGACTCTGAAAGTCTCTCTCAGGCCTATACCAGATACAAGACCCTGATAAATGAATTGTCAAATGATGGTGTAGTTTTTTCTAAACATGAGATCAATGTTGGCTTTGTCAACAGTCTCCCTGAGAAGTGGTTAAACTTCTCTCAGGGCCTCAGGAATGCAAACGACATTCAAACCCTTGAGCTCCCTGAGATCTATGGGAAATTTATCTATGAAGACAACTTAATCTCTAGGAGATACCCAGACTCAAAGAAAGCTCTTGAGACCAAAAAGGCCCTGACTATCTCACCCATATCAACTGCCTTTTATTCTAATGGTGTTGTGCAGGATTTCCAAGAGGGTTCTGATGATGAAATTGATGAAAGAACTAGTGAGGAGTACCTAAATGACTTGCATTTAGAATTTCAAGAAAGGGCACTCCTTGCTAATTTAAAACATTTTATCAAAAGAAATTAGTCTAACTTTTTGTAGGAAATAACCATCTTGATTGTGTGGATGATTCGGGTGGTCTTGGGTTATGGAAGATTAAATCCATGGTGGAGTTAGATGGAAGAACTAGAGAGAGAAAGAGATGAAGGGAAAACTTGTATATTAGATTAGTGTGTGTGAATTGTGACAAGAGTTCCAACCCTTCCCAAGTGTGGGAAGGGCTTTATATAGTTACTAATATTGTGCCCCTAGTGGGCTGTGGAGTGAGCTGACAGTGGGGAAAGCCCCGACCCACTCCACGAATATAAATACGACTAATACTATTAATACTAATACTAATATTACTAAGCTAATATAAATAAGCCTACGAGCTATATAAATGCTAAATAGATGCTCGGGGTGACCAAGCCTTCATCTGAATATTTATATTCCTAACAATCTCCCCCTAAGGGAGGTCACCTCGGAAATAAAAACATGAATTCTAGCATTTTATCTTCTGAAGTTGTCATCATAGCTCGTAGTCTTTGATTCTTCATTGTCTTGAAACATTGTGCATTCAGCAGTAATCTTTTGATGACCGTTCTTTGTCTTGGATGATTTTGAGGATTCTACGAAATTATCATCCAACCTATGTCTCCAAGTCATCTTTCTGCAGTATGTTTCCATGTTATGTAATAATCTTTGAGCCGACATGCTCACACTATTTAGTGTCATGATCTTCAGCATCAGAGTTTGCAGAAGCAGTGTTAAAGGTCTTTTAGGTTATCATGACTTCTCTTGAATACGATGATGATGTAGTGTGAACATGTGGTAGTGGATTGGCATCTTTTCTTCAATCAGCTACAACTGCATTCAGCTGCAACCTCAATTAGCTACAACCGCAAACAGCTGCAACAGCAATCAGCTTCAACCGCCAGATGTTCCTGCATACGACAGTTAGCAACAAAACGTCCGGTACTTACAGGTTCGGACTTCGAGATTGTTAACAGCATAGTGTGAAAACTCTCTCTAATCCTTACCAGGACCGTTCCTAATCGAAAACCCACAGAGGGCTTTTTAAGATCGTACCATAGCATATCAACGATTAGGTGAGTCGCTGGAGATCACTCCACGACTGTAGACCGTTTGAAACCGCCGCGATCACTAAGCGTAATCCACAGGGAATTACCGAAGTGACCTGCTTTCAGGGCTGTTTGATGTTGACCCTGGCAGGAATTTCCATTCAATCATTGAGAATTACATTTGTAAATTCTCTCATAAATGTTCTGGCAGATTGCTAGGATCTGCGTAGGACTCTTAGTTTACAACTGGTGTCCTTGATGTTGAACAACCAGTGTAGAAATAGTATGTGTCCCTAAGAGATCTTATTATGCATCTCGTGGCTCTAGACTCTATAGTGCGTTTTGATTTAGTGAGCGGAGGCTGGAGAGGACTGCCACCTTTTCAATATCATCTAACTCGGAGTGAGAGAGACGATAGGAATATATTGAACTCCATGACAATTGAAACAAGAATCCTTTGAGGGACCTTGAGTGACTAGGGAGGGTTGTGCAGTGTATCACTGGGTCCATGATACTTTATCTTCAATGTCAGCAATCAACTAAGTGATTCTGACAGCATATGTATTGACCCGGTTTCTGCCTAAGTTGTAAGGAGGGCTTCTTTCTTTTCACCCTTTATCTTTACATTTCTTTTTCATTCTTCAACCCCTTCAGTGCTTACCGAGACTTTATTACTAGAACCTTGTTGGGTTTATTCCAGTACTAGCTCCATCTCAGTCGGCACTTTTCCCTATATCCACTTTTCTCCTTTTTTAATCATACCTAAGGACTTCTACACTAACTAGTGGATTGTCCCTAGGTAGATCCCTCCGGCTCTGGCGGGATCGTGGGAACTTGAGCCTAACCTAACCATCTTTATAACTCCATGCATTAATTAAAATGGTCGGTCTTTGGTATTCATCCACGATTGCCAAACCAAATCTTTGAAAAATCTCTCAAAGTGTTCATGATTCTGAAACACATTTTTGCAAACACTTGAGAGTTTTATATTTTTCAAATGCTCCCCCTCAACATGTGCTCGGTTGATTGTTTTATAAATTTGCACATGTTAGGTAGAGCTCGCACTTTTTGAATTGATCAACTTTCAGTGAACATGACCGATTCGAGACACGCTTACATCACTGGTTAGACCAGCTTGAAATTATTACCCGTCCTGGTCAAGTTCACAGAAAGTTTCTCGAAACGGTACACTCTACTCAGACACATCCTTTTCGAGACACGCTTACATCACTGGTTAGACCAGCTTGAAATTATTACCCAGCCAGGATATGTCCTTTCGATCAATGACAGTATAGGTTTCGTCAATTCATTGGTGAAGTATGAGTCACGATCTCATGCTATGCCAAAATCCTTTTTCATCCATTCGCTCCCCCTCAATATGTGCATCGATATACGAAAGAGTTTAGCACATGAGGGAGAGCCTACACTTAAATCCAAAACATCACATTTTCATCAGGTTTCATATTTAAATCACATTCTCTCCCCCGATCAAAAATTTCAAACCTTTTGAGATTTGTGATCCCAATTGATTTAAATAATTTAGAAAACATGGGAGAAAATGTGGTCAGGTTTAACATGTTCTGATGATGAAACATACTTTGCTCCCCCTTAATCTAAGAGGGAGATTCACTACTCATTTTGCACAAGATAACTTTTTATGACACAGATGATATTGACCTTTTTGCGCAGATGATGTGATCATCCGCTTTTCTGAGTGAGTCAGTGGTCAACATCGATTATCCATCCACCAACAAAACTTTCCCACACGTTGAAGATCTCCACTTGGCGAGATCGGAGTAGATGTTGCTTTGTTTCACTGAAGGTGGTGGTGGTGATGACGGTGTTGTTGTTGTTGTTGCTGCCGTTGTTGTTGTCGTGGTGAATTCTGAGCCAATCAATAGAGTTTGAACGTCTGATCAAGTGGTTAGAGCGGGAACTGGCACATTCATTTTGGCTATGGAATCTGCATAAGAATATCAACACAGATATGCATACATACAGATACACTATTCCTTAATAGCTACCCTTCAGCAGCTTGCCACATTATAATACCAAATTCATTTAATCAAACCACAGTCAGGAAATACGTCAACCTACTATTTAGCATGACGAGCAAATAGCAATCATGAACATGGCAATTCACACAGATTTCAATATTCAATTCAGGATCTTAGGAACATGATTCAAACATGATAACTATATACCTAAGCGAATCCTGAGAACATATGCACAATATCAACAACATTTAAGCAGCAATTGACTAACAAGAGTCAAACAACATTTGAAACTCATTCATTCAGATCATACAAATGTCATAGGAGTATTCAAGAACATCAAACACAACTGGTTTTCTTACTTCTTTTAGGTTTTGAGTCTTAAAGTATTTAGGGGATTAAACGAGGATTCCAAAGTAACACAAATGAACCTTCTAGATACATAAAGCTAGGAAACTATAAGCAAATTGCACATAATGTCCTAAACTTTCTAGCAACTAACACGTTTGGTCATTTGATATAAAGTTTTAGCAAGATCCTCTTCAACTAATTCCCCATTAACTACAAAACCATTTCTAACAAGTATGATATAACCAATAAATCCGTTTGATGATATAAAATTTGAATTCACTCTCCCCCTCAATCAATGACCCGTATTCAAGTTAAAGATTCGTGGTCGTTGATTGAGTGACAAATTTTATGCATAATCCAAGTATAAAAAAATTTCATACAACACATATTCACCAAGTGTCTCACAAATAATTTTCAGAAGAATCGTAGAATGAAAACTATTTGTATACAAAGAAGACTTCTCTTCTTAATCAAGAAATGATGCACTGAAACGTACACCAAATCAGGAAAAACATGGATATAAAGTAATCCATGCCCAGGTGAACATCACCCAGTTGGAGGAACAGCCTTCTTTTTGGCGACGTGCTTTCCCCAATTTGAAGCGCGGGTTGCTATCTAAAGTAATAGCAAGCCATTTAGATATGTTTTAACAATCCATTTTAACTTCTGCTCGAGCTTCATTTAAAGACCCGTGCCATTATTGAATGACATTTCTAAGTCCGTAAATGTTATCGATAAACAGAAGACATGCCTAGGTGAAACTATTTTTGGTATTTTCTATTTTCTAATTTTTATGGATTTTCTGGTTTTAAGTTTCTCTATTTACAATTTGCAGGTTTTATGAATATCTATTTACAGAAAGGTATAAGATATGAACAAGTATATATATACAAGGATACGAACCAGAAACCATTACTCCTCAGCATTCTGAATCTTCTCCGCATTCATCACTTGACTTGCTGAAGAGCAATGTGAGCACTTTTAATTAGGGATTGATTCTGGCTTTTCACTCTCCCCTAATTAGTGCTCTCCCCCAATCTGACAACCTTTCTGATGAACACCCATAATAGAAAGAAGACTTTGGATGAACGCCCATAACATGAAGAAGTCTTTTGGTAACCAACTGCATGCCGTCTTTAGTCTTCTAACACATAGCGGAGAATGTAGAATAGACTGACAACTCGACCTTCTTCAAGATTGCCCAATTTGGAGGAACAGAATACCAATCATCTTCATCTCACCAAATGCCTCCCAGTAACCTTACATATAACCCATCAGCCCGCAGCGTACACATGAGATGATAACACACAACAGAGAATGTAGAATAGACTGACGACTCGACCTTCTTCAGTCTTTAGTATAACACCAAAGTAACAAGTTGAACCACTGATCATCTATAGTATGTATCCATCCTTGGATATTAAGCCCTGATCACGTGAACCTGTTGTGCGTCCTTGATGTACACATTCTCTCTCCCTTGATGGTTATGATTAATCAGACCATGACGTAACAGTGAAACATTAATACCAAGGTAACAAGTTGAACCACTGATCATCTCTGAGGTTATCAACACCGGAATAAATGATTAAGCCCGATCACGTGAACCTGTTGTGCGTCCTTGGTGTACACATTTCTCTCCCCCATGATGGTTACGATTAATCGGAATCATCATCATGATATGTACATGCAGCGTAATGACGTGTACATGAAGCATTGACTAGAAACCCTTTGTTGCTGATTGTACCAACCCGTGAGACGATGTCGATTAGCATTCCATGACCATGTTCTTCAACACCTTGATAGACGGAGGAAGATGTAGTGTTGGAGAACCATGGTTTGCACGACTCCTGAACTGACGTATTCAGGAGTCGTATGACCATTTCTCAATCATCAATCAACATGTAGATTAATATTCACCCTTTCCCCTCTCAAAAATTGCATATGCCTGCCAACTGCAATTTTTGATGATTGAACGAGTGAATATGAATACCATAAACGATAAGTAGCTCCACTTGACGGTTCTTGAAGACTAACATGTTGTTTATTCACCCTTTCCCCCCCTCAAAAATTGCATATGCCTGTCAACTGCAATTTTTGGTTGAATAAGTGAATAAGAATATGCTCCAATGTGCGTCGACCCACTTGAAGACTGAATAAGCACGGAAAGAGCATGAAACTTGTTGATGAGAATGGCCATAAATAAGAAGATTCCTCTTCTTTTGAAGATAAAGTGCACTCAAGCGTACACTTTTCATTTCTTTGAAGAACGAGGCCTGAACTGAAGTGTTCAGACGTCATATGATGAAGAACGAGGCTTGCACTGATGTGTACAAACGTCATTATCTCTCTCTTTACTACTTCTCTCATCTAACTCGTTACCAACCCCATTATCATTAGTTCGTCTTGATGTCGTGACCACTGATGGAGAAAAACCCAATATGATGAACTTGAGACTGAAGTAACATAGCCCCAACTTATGACTTAAACTTGTACTAATGCGTGACAAAGAGCGGTGTAGAGACTTCGTGCAACATTGAATCCCTAAGTACTCTATACTCTTCATCCAACCAACCATCAAGTATGAGATGTACATCACCTCTTGGATATCCACAGCTTCGTGTGACACTGAGCACTACAACGTAACTCCTTCAAGTGATAGTTATTTTGTAATAGAGAGAAAGAAAAAATAACTAGATATCCAAGTCCTTGTCATTGTAAATGTTGAAAGCTCGAACAAGGATCTCGAAGAATCTTCATCCAACCTCCCTGATATCTTCAAATACTAAGTACACGCACCCATGAAATTTCACTTCAGCCTCAAATAAATAATACTGAATTAACGCCGTAGTCACATCTTGTCGATTAAATGCCCCGATCTAGCCATTTATGATATATCGACTGAACTTTGATAATGGTTTTAACCCGATCATGGTTAAGAGCGCATAGTCCATCATCACGGGATTTTACAAATCTATGATTTAAACCGAGAAATAAGTTCTTTCGCGGGATTTTACAAAACCAAGAAGAAACCGTGAGGCAGTAACAGATTGAAAGTGGCATGACTGATTTGATATTGGTGACCATCAATTTGGGTTAAGAATATCTTGTGACAATTACAGATCACATCACAACTTTTAAAACCTTTGTCCAACTAACCAACCTCGTACACAAACAACAATTTGTGACCACTTGATGAAGGAAACCCGATATACCAATGTTGAAAACTGAAGTAGTAGTCCCCAAATTTGTTACTTAAGCTTGCACTAATGTTTGAAGAACGGTGTAGAGAATTGATGCTCCAAGCAAATCTCTAAGTGCTCAACACCCAACCAAAGTATGAGACATTAACACCCCTTGCGATTATCGACATCGTCATTGACGTGTGACACTGAGTACTCCAATATCTCTTAAGTGATAGTTACCTCGACTACTGGTAACTAGATAACCCAAGTCTTCAACTTATATCTTAAGCACGAGCAAGTTATCATTGAAATCATGCATCCAACCATCCCAGATTTCAAGATAAAATAGGTAGACTCTTTCGTGAAATCCAACTTCACTCTCAAGCAAGGAATACCAAATTAACTTCGTGATCATTTTGTGCGGTTGAGTTAGTCAAAGGGAGACGAAACATGCGCTAATTCTTAGCAGTGCCCATGACTTATGGTCAGTCCTATCAAACAAAGTTGTCTGACCCAGCTACTTGGATGTTATCAGGTGCAGTGCATGGAATAGTTGTCGTACTGTGTACAGGATTTTACAGTTCTTGAGATTTATCAGAGAAATAAATTCAAAAACAAACTGCACAACAGTAAGTATCAAACTGCTGAAATCTTAGGCAATTTGCTAAGACCCAAACCAATGAAAGCTAAACCACTAAAACTGGAACCGCTAATATTCAAACCGCTGGAGACTGAACCGATGCGATCTGACCCACTGTAACCGGAGCCGCTAAAATTCACATCGCTGGAGATGAAACTGCTAGGAAACACACGCTAATTCTCCCCCCCTTAAAAAGGACATGAAATGACCTTTTTTCCAAAGTTGAGAGTCCGTGATGTTTGTGAATTTGTTAGGCACACTACATGGAAAACAACACATAAAACTACTGCAAAGAAGATGGTGATTAAGACTCTCTTGTATTAACCCCTTGCTTGTCTCCTCATCAATGGTTTAGTAGATCAACAAAGTCACTAAAGCTCGTAATAATCCAAAACCGCTTGATAAGATGTGTTTAACTTAAGAGTGAGTAAAAGGTTAAAACACGTCTCTAAACAAATCACCTCCTTTCTTTAAGTCTGACAACCTCTTGAGAAGATCTTGAACTACAATCCCATTAGAAGCTTGAGAAACAACAATCACTTGATGAAGCTTGATAAAGGACAAGTCCGCGACTTATACTTGCACTAAATTTGTGATTTAGAACCTATATTGAGCACAACAACGTAACTCCTTTAAATATAGGTAGTGATATATACCCAACCTTCCATCCTTTATTGTATATATCAACTTCTTGAACATCCAAGTCTAATCACCATAAATACGCTCGAGCAAGGGTCATCAAACATCGTGCATCCATCCAACCCCGAGATGTTTGAGACACTAAGTACACCAACCCGTGAATTAACAAACCAACCAAGTTACCATAATTTCCCAATTCCTGCCGATCTCGAAGCACAAACTTATCCCGACAAATTAGTCAAACCCCGTAAGTTTTATTATGTCTAAATCCAAGTCCAGCCTACTTGTGCAAAATTAATTTCACGGGATTTTACAGCCCTTGAGATTTAAACCGAGAAATCGAATCTTTCGCAGGATTTTCTAAAATCAACAAGAGAAACCGTGAAATCAACAAGAACAATTAAGAGTGAGTTGCAATACTAATCTTCAAAATTCAAGTCAAAGAAGTCAGATCTCAACTTGATCAAATTGCAACAAGTCAAGTCGCAGTTTGTCAAATCGCAACAAGTCAAATCGCAATTAACCAAATCGCAATAAGGCAAATCGCAAGTGTTAACTCGCAATATCAAATCGCAACTGGTCAAATCGCAATCAGTCAAGTTGCAAAAAGTCAAATAGCAACTTGTCAACTCGCAATTAATCAAATCGCAATTTGTCAACTATAACTCATATCGCAAAGATCAAATTGCAGGCTCACTCAAATCGTAGACACCAAAAGGACAATGATGCCGAATCCACAACTCTGTAATCACGTTGATATTCATGAACCCAAATGCAAGCCGTGACGTTTTACACGAATCCGATAATGGCATCCCGTAGTTATACCCAGAAAACCCGATTAATCCAATCCCAGAATAATACCCAATGACAAGCATAATTGTAACTGTGGTCCAAAATTACAACCCAAAGATGTTCACCGAGTACCACAATTATCAACAACAAACTAATGCTAATTTGGAAGCACAAATGCAGTTCACAACTTAGCAAAGTCGTCCTTGTGATGGACTCGACATTGAGTCATCAGTTAACAAAAAATAGGCCCAAAGTCAATATTTCGGAGTCCACCCAAGTGCCCCAATGAATCACGGCCCAATGATAAATTCAGGAGCAAGCCCATACTCCTCCAATTAACCTTAATAAATATTGTGTATAAAACACACCCTAATCCCAAATCAGTCTAACCCTAATCTCAACTCACATCGCCCCCATCTACTTCTCTTATCACACTTTGCAGTCAACCACAAACCCTAATATTCATCAAACCTTAACCCTAATCCTTATCTCATCCAAGTCTGCCTCCCTCCTAACTCTCTCTTCTCCAAACACTTCTCATCACAATCTCAGTCATCAATCCGTCTTTAACCCTCCACGAATGAAGAGCAACAAGGTATTCGGCATCAAGGGCATACGGATCTCAGGTAGGGTTATGCTTCATGTTTTGGTTCTGAGTCGAATCAAATAAACGGGTATAGTACACTTGTTATATATATCGTTTATTTATATTCGTGTATTTAGTGCAAAAAACCGAACCAAGAAAGTGATTATAACACTCTTGTTATAGATCGTTTCTTTTTGTGTTTCGGATATTTAACATGAGGCTTGGTCTCAAATAGAATCAGTGATGATCGATTTAGTGTGTGTGACCTTCAATGGTCTGATGTATCATCGTAGAACACAAATCAGATCTGAGATATGCTAATGATTTCCATTGAAGTCCAGGTCTTGAACATTCAAAATTGATCGATGATGAAATTTCTTTCGTTTGTTTGATCTTTTAAAAAATCTTATATACTGATGACACGAAAGAAGGTCTGAGATTATTTAATTTTATTTAGTATCAATTAGTCGTGATGGTTGAGAGAGTAAAATAGATTGAGGAGACCGACTGTTGTTGAAGTTGTCGAAGGGTTTTGGATAGTTAGTGTTGATGCTTATGTTATGGTTGTGGTAACTTCGGTGTTGCAGGACTGATGTTGTTCGGTTTAATTGTGACTGATGATGTTTAAGACTGAAGTCACCCAACTGAGTCAAAGCATTGTGATGTGGTCAAAGCATCTTAGACAAAACGCCACCCCATTTGAAATTTTGGCAGCATTTGGTTTAGGTTAGGCCAGACAAATCGCCACTTTCAGACAAATGGCTAGAACACAAGTCGCTGGATGACAAATTGCTAGGACAGACAAATTGCTAGAACACAAATCGCTGCTTTTTCAAATTGCTGCTTTTTCAAATCGTTTGACCAGTCAAACTCACTTTTTCGGAAAAACCGGATCTGAGTTTTCTCTTTCATCAAAACGCCACTAAGAACATATTCCAACTAACCCACGAATTTACTAAAAATCACCACTAGGCTAATGAAACAAGCTATATAAACACAAAACCAGTCTCATCTAACACCCCTAAACATGAAAGTACAACCATAACACATATCTAACCACAAACAAGATCAAACAAGGGTGTTTTGGTGAGTAGAAGTCGAACCAAACCAAACATACAAAACCACTTCTAAATTCGAGTATTTATAGAAAGATAGCAGCAGCCTAAAGCAAAACACCAACAGAACTAGTAGCAGATCAAACCAACAGAAACCACCCAAAAACAAGATAGCTAAAGCCCAATAGAAACCAACCAAAAACAAGAAAAAAAAAAGAGGAGCTCAGTTCGAGCCAGGAGGCACATCACAGATATTCGACCAAGAGAAATATAAGAGACAAGAAGATAGAAACCACAAATCCAAGTTCACACAATCAATCGAACCTAACCATGGCTCTTGATACCAATTGTAGGAAATAACCATCTTGATTGTGTGGATGATTCGGGTGGTCTTGGGTTATGGAAGATTAGATCCATGGTGGAGTTAGATGGAAGAACTAGAGAGAGAAAGAGATGAAGGGAAAACTTGTATATTAGATTAGTGTGTGTGAATTGTGACAAGAGTTCCAACCCTTCCCAAGTGTGGGAAGGGCTTTATATAGTTACTAATATTATGCCCCTAGTGGGCTGTGGAGTGAGCTGACAGTGGAGAAAGCCCCGACCCACTCCACGAATATAAATACGACTAATACTATTAATACTAATACTAATATTACTAAGCTAATATAAATAAGCCTACGAGCTATGTAAATGCTGAATAGATGCTCAGGGTGACCGAGCCTTCATCTGAATATTTATATTCCTAACACTTTTCAAAAGCTAAAGCAAATGAAACCACTGAATGTTTCAAATGTGGTAAAAAGGGTCATTTTGCAAAAGACTGTTATTCAAAAACAACCTCAGAACCCTCTTACAAATTTTTTGGAAACAGTTCTTCTTCAGGAACTAGCAAGTTTCAACCTAAAATGTTTCAGTCTTCTCAACATTTTCAAAATGGTCAAAAAGACTTTGAAGCTAAATATAGGAAAGCTAAGGCAAAACTTGCTCTTCTTGAGGCCACTCCCTCAGTTACTCAGGCTGCTCAACCTTCCAAATCTGTTCAAGCAAAGAACAAGGTTCTTGTAGCTGAAGCCTATGATTGGGATGAAGAAGAGGTCTCTGATGATGAAGAAGTTCATGTGAGTGCACTGATGGCACTTTCACATGGTGATCAGATGGCTATTGGTAAGAGCCATGCTAGAAATGGAGAATGGGTCAACATAACCATGAAAAAGGTAAATATTTTACTTTCAATGGATGATGATTCTGATTGGCAGTCTTATATGAATTACATTTGTGTAGATCTTAAGTTTGTAGAAGAAGAAAGGCTTAATTTGCTTTCAAAATATAACAATCTTGTGTTAGAATTAAGTAAGTGTAGAGATGAATTGCTTGTATTAAAACAGGCCAAGTTAGAAGCTGTTACACTACAAATTCAGAACATTGAGATTTTGAAACAAAGTCAAGCTCTTCAAAATGAACTTAACAAAGAAAAGGCTGTCATATAAAGCTGGACTAAAAAGAACCCCAAAGTATATGAAACTGTGAGTCTAATTCCTAGTGAAAACAAGAAAATTATAGGAATAGACTAACTCAGTGAAACCCCCCCTGTGAGAGTGAAAAGGCTTTTCTTCCAGCTGCCATATCTTTTGAGCAAGAAATGGCTCTCAAGTCAAATGACTGGATTGTCAGGGACAACCCAGTCAGTAAGTTACCAAACTTTGAGACTGGGAAAATCTTACTTCCTGAAAATCAAGCTCTGAAAAATATGCCTGGACTCACTGACCAACCCAGTAGTACTGAGTCAGTCAATGAGTCTGAATCAGAATCACTTGCACCACTCCCACCTCTGAAAGTCCTTCAGGGAGCTGCACCAAGCTCAGACATCACACCATTGGTCTAATCTCAGCATTCTCCAAAGGAGAAGCCAGGAATGGGAAAAACCATCCTGAAAAGGCAAACCCCTGAAGTCTCAGTACATATTGATGACTCAACAACTTCAGTCCCTTCTGAAGTAAAAACAGAAAGCCCTGACTTAAAAATTAAGCAGTTGGCTGAGCTTGTCAGGAAGCTGAGTGAGAAGATTGAATCTTCTGAGAAAACTCCTCAATCTAAGATTTAGGAATCAAAATCAGCTTCCTTAAGCACCAAACCAAAACCCTCCAAACCTCTGCTGAAATGTGAGTTGTGTCACTTTACCAATCATTCCACTGATGATTGTTTTAGAATCCTTTTCTGCATGATACGCAAAAAGGAAGATCACAGGACCTCTGATCATCAATCATACACAGCCACATCAAAGATGGCAAACTATAAAGCTCAAGCTCATAAGTATCCATCTGATTCCAAGTAGAAACAGAAACAAAAGGCCAAACCTTTTGCACCTTGCCCACACTGTGGCTTCAATGACCACCTTCCTGAGGATTTCCTAATGGACACAAGTTGTGACATATGTGGTGATCCCACTCATGACACCTCAGGACATGAGAAGGTCATTCAGACTACAAGAGGAATTCCAAAACCATCCTCTCAGTCTACTGAGTCTACCTCTGCAATTAAATGCAAAACCTGTGGTAGCTCAGTCCACTCAACCTCTTACCATGAATCAATTGCTACTTTTAAAAAAGCTATTAAAGCCAAGCCCTCCAAGAAGAGGGGTCCTAGAAAGAACTAACTCATTTTACAATTTGTGCAGAGACATGCCAGGGAGCCAGTTTGGCATCTAGATAGTAGATGTTCAAGGAGCATGGCTGGTGTGAAAGAGTATCTGCACAAATATGTAGAAGAACCAGGACCCAAAGTGGTATTTGCTGATAATTCATCATGTCTCACTGAATATTATGGTTCAGTAAACTGCAATGGTATAGTCTTTACTAGGATAGCTTATGTAAATGGTCTCAAGTACAATTTGATCAGTGTCAGTCAACTATGTGATGCAAAGTACATAGTTCAGTTTGATGATAAGCAAGAAACCATCTTCAATGCAAACAAGGAAGTTGTCCTTATTGCACCAAGAAGGCAAGATGTTTATGTGTTAGACATGTCCAGTCTAACTCAGAATGGAACTTGTCTCTTTGCTAAGGCCACTGAAACCCTCAACTGGCTTTGGCATAAGAGACTCTCCCATCTGAACTTCAAGAACATAAACAATCTTCTAAAACAAAACAAGGTCATTGGCTTACCATCTCTTGTGTTTTCAAAGGATAAACCATGCTCTGCTTGTGAAAAAAGGTAAACATAAGAGAGCATCCTTTAAAATCAAAACAAACTTTTCCATCAGGAACTGCCTTCATCTTCTCCATATGGATCTCTTTGGGCCCATCAATCCAAGATCCATTAACCATGAGAAGTATACTATAGTCATTGTGGATGAATACTCAAGATATACTTGCGTTTACTTCCTGACTAAAAAGAGTCAGGCAGCAGGAACAATTATGTCCTTTGTTAGGAACATTGAGAATCAAAATGACATTAAAGTCAAACAGATCAGGACTGACAATGGGACTGAGTTCAGAAATCATGAACTTGAAAGTTTCTATGATGAGAAAGGTATCCACCAAAATTTTTCCTCACCTTACACACCTGAACAAAATGGTATGGCTGAAGGAAAAAATATAACACTCATTGAAGCTGCCAGAACAATGCTAAATGGATCAGTTCTTTCCAAACATTTCTGGACTAAAGCAGTCAAAACTGCCTGTTATACACAAAACAGATCCATCATTATCAAGAGACACAGCAAAACCCCATATGAGTTATTCAAGGGAAGAATCCCTGACATCAGCTACTTTCATGTCTTTGGGTGTCCTGTGTTTATTCATAACCACAAGGATCACTTAGGGAAATTTGATGCCAAAGCTGATGATGGATACTTCCTAGGATACTCTCTTGTCTCAAAGGCCTTCAGGGTGTTCAACACAAGGAGACAGCAAACTGAGGAAACATTCCATGTTACCTTTGATGAGAGCACTGAAATAATCAGGTTCTCAAATGACTCAGTGGAAGAGATAGGAATTGATGATTCATCAAGATATCCTCCTGATGAATATCATTTTGATAGCATTCCTTCCACTCAGTATCAAGCAAATGCTGATATCTCCTACCACATTGTCCCTCACAACCTTCCTTACCCAACCATCACTGAGCTTGTTGAAGCACAAACAAGTATTGATGCAATCAATCAGTCTAAACAAAGTGCTCAGGAACCAAACAATCTCAGTGATCAGCCAACCCAGTCAAACACTCAAGATCCTGAAGATCATCAGGTGTCTGTACCAGAACCTACACCTCCACCCAATCAGGCCTCCATAAGTTCTAATCAGTATCCAAGACCTCAGGACAGTTGGACTAGGTCTCAGGATATAGAACTTGTCAATATAATTGGAGAGCCTACTGAAGGCATGCTCACTAGAAGCATGGCTGCTAAACTAAGGGCAGCCTCAGCCAATGAATGCCTATTTGTGGATTTCATTTCCACCATTGAACCCAAAAGTGTCAAAGAAGCACTTACACATCCTAGTTGGATTCAGGCCATGCATGATGAACTGGAACAATTTGACAGAAACAAGGTAATGACCTTGGTCAAATGTCCTGAAGATGTTTCAGTCATTGGCATGAAATGGGTGTTCAAAAACGAATCTGATGAAAATGGCATAGTCATCAAAAACAAAGCCAGACTGGTTGCCAAAGGCTACAATCAGCAAGAAGGCATTGACTATGAGGAAACATTTGCACCAGTGGCAAGGATAGAAGTCATCAGGATCTTCCTTGCATTTGCAACCTACATGAACTTCAAAGTGTACCAAGTGGATGTTAAAAGTGCATTCCTAAATGGCTCACAGAAAGAAGAAGTTTATGTCCAACAAACTCCTGTATTTGAAAGCAGTGAGTTTCCTGACTATGTCTGCAAGCTTGACAAAGCCCTTTATGGACTGAAACAAGCTCCCAGGGCATGGTATGAAACTTTTTCAGCCTTTCTCATCCAAAAAAAAATTGTCAAAGGCAAGATAGACAACACATTTATCTACACAACAAATGATAATGTCATAGTTGTACAAGTATATGTTGATGACATCATTTTTGGCTCAACAAGTTATAAACTTTGCAAATAGTTTGAAAAACTGATGGCAAAGAAATTTGAAATGAGCATGATGGGAGAACTGACCTATTTCCTTGGACT